>JARKIA010000289.1:0-201024 GCA_029289565.1 Mycena galericulata | reverse complement strand
AACCATTCATGGAGTCAAACTCGTGGATCCCGACAACCAGGATGTGATTGAGTCGCCTCCGTTCTTGTCTTATTATCTTCATTGGTCTCTTATGGTTAGGAAAACACCGGGTGTGTGATTACCCAAGTGAATGACCTGAGAGAGAATAGGATCAGTCCGTCCTGTTCCAATCTTTTTCGATTACCTGAAGACTCGAGTCATTTTTCAGGGTGCAAATTACGGGCCTCATCTGGTGCATACGATCCACCCAGACACAACCCGCGTCGTCCTGCAGAACGAGATCCCAATGCCGTCAACAATCGAATACCTTACGTGCATCGCATCATCAAAAATCGCTAGCGGGCGATGCGATGGGCCAGGCTCGTAACACTAGTCTTGCGGATCTGGGTTTGTGAAATGAAAGATGTGGGTCAATAGCTCTGGTACGCGAAGGCATGGATGCATCTCGGGAGGGGAAAGCCAGGGACTTCAGAAAACGAGACCTGGCCTCGGGGGCCTCAGGATTCCGATCCGTAAAGCACTTGTACTTGAAACTCTGCCATGATCATTCCTGCTAACACCTTGCCTTTCGCCGAGAGCAGACACTAAGGAGTGGTTAGGTCCCTTGGACGAAGAGATTTAAGGAGGAAATGGGTGAGAGGACACGTACTTTTGTCATATACATTTGGAGGATACAAAAGTCGGGATCTTCCTAACGTTCCCGGCGACGCGCGAGTGCTCCAGTGCCCTGGCTGCCTAGCCGGCCATCAAGAGGAGAGCCTAATGAGTGTTTCTGTACTTTGGATGAAGAGATTTGAGGCAGAAATGGGCGAGACAGATTTACTTTGGTCATATACCCAATAAACAAAACTCGTCTCAAGGCCGAGGTTCCCGGCGACGAGCGAGTAATCCGGTAGCCTGGCGGCCTGGCCGTCCTTCAAGAGGAGAGCCTAATGAGTGTTTAAGTGGTTTGGATGAAGAGATTTGGGCCAGAATTGCGCCAGATAGACTTACTTTGGTCATACACCCCAATGACACAAAACTCGCCCTAAGGCCGAGGTTCCCGGCGACGAGCGAGTACTCCGGTAGCCTGGCGGACTGGCCGTCCTTCAAGAGGAGAGCCTAATGAGTATTTAAGTGGTTTGGATGAAGAGATTTGGGCCTGAAATGGGCGAGATAGACTTACTTTGGTCATATACCCCAATAACACAAAACTCGCCCTAAGGCCGATATTCCCGGCGACGAGCGAGTGTTCCGGTAAGCTGGCGGCCTAGCCGTCCGTCAAGAGGGGAACCTAAGGAGTATGTCGGTCCTTTGGATGGAGAGATTTGAAGAAGAAATGAATGAGGTAGACTTACTTTTGTCATATACCCTAGTAACACGCCTTAAGGCCGATATTCCCAGCGACGAACGAGTGTTCCGGTGCCCTGGCGACTTAGCCGTCCGTCAAGAGGGAAACCTAAGGAGTGTGTCGGTCCTACACAGAGATTCCGGGGGTGTCCCGCTGAGATGTTTCGGGCGAGATTTGTTAAGGGAACGGGGGGCGCGAGCCGTGTGTCGAGAGCATCGCTTGATGAGCAGACGCAACACTTACTGCTGGACACGGGAGCCAGGGAGAGGATGTGCGGCGACGCACCACCCGCTTGACGTGGTATCGAGAAGGAGGTTGGCGTTTCTCCGCCTCTCTGTGTTGCGCTGTTCTTGATCCGAATCTGTATCTGGATCCAGCGCTTCGTGTCTGGATGCGCATGCGGGTCAACACCGGGGAGTGAGTGTTGATGCATCTGTAGACGCCTCGGATCTGTGACACCACCGCAGCGCGACACATCGACGTACCACCAGGAGGTGAGACGAGATGCACCGCACCCGTCGTCGCCCTCCCACCCCCGCCTCGTGCATCTCAGTGCATCCCGCGCTCCTCTACCCCGCCCACGCCCACCTTTCCCATCCCGCTCCCCTCCTGCGCTCAAAGCGAGACGTCGAGGACGGAAGAGGCGGGGACGGCCTCCCCGGCCCCACAACGTGAAAGCACGCATGCAAACGGCGCCACGGCTACGCGTGCGTGTACTCGACTTGGGCAGGCGGGACTGCAGGCAGGGGAAGGAGTCGCGCGGGGCAGGGTTTGCGAAATATGAAGGAAGGCGGACGGCGAGTGCTGCAGTGGTCGAAGGAAAGAAGGTCAGCGGGTGGAAGGTGAAACAGCCGCGAGTACGAGTCGTACTCGGGGCATGTCGGCGACGACGAGGAAGTCGAAGTCTAAGTCGAAACGGAAGTGCAAGTGAAGTGACGTCGGCGTCGCCCGCGGAGGCAGGAGGCACTTCCAGTCACATACATCCCTGTGTCTCGCCTTTCATGCACCCACCCTCCTGTACCTCATTCAATCAATGCCCAGTACAATCCAAGGGACGCGACGTGCAGCCAACATCGACAATCCGAGGCGCCAGTGACAGTAAAGTTCTCGTGCACATCGAGCGAAGTGACCGCATCTCGTCGACGGTGCGCCACGTGAGGTCGCCTTCGTGGGCGGGGTTCTCCCTCCGGTCGAGGATGAGCGCCTCACGGTCGACGATCTCGATGTCCCGCCGACGTGGACGGCGGTCAATGGGCTGTCTCCGGTAATAATCAAGGACTGTTCTCAATTTAAGCACACGTCAACTTCGAAAAAATATATAGGGATGGCTCACACAATGCGAAGAGTTCACAAGCATCTGGAGCGTCTCGGTAGCGTCGGGCTTGAACGGGCAGTCCCCGTCCTCGAAGCGCACCCCGACTCAATTCATGATCCCACCCACTCCGCCGCCGCCAACACCGCTGCCTTGTCGTTCCCCGGCACGCTTCCAATAAGGGACGGACGGTGTCCACCCACGGCTCAACCATCGACGCGATGCGCTACTGCGCGGTCTCGGCGGCGTACAGGATCGGCAGCGCGTTCGGGGGCATGTAACGTTTCCGCAGACCCTTGAACGCGACGGCGTGCAACTTCGGGGCGTAAAGCGAATTGCAGGATGCGCTGGGTGCATTTTCCGCAGGTGCAGCCGCCAGCGCGTCAGGCGCCATTGGTGGAAGCGGCTGTGGCTACTTCGGAGACACGACAGGGTCATCTTCGTCGACGTCCGTAGCAGGCATCTCGGTTTCCGTGCTACTTGCGGTGGAGTCGTCAACAGACCCCTCCGACCCCGTCAAAGCCTGGCGCCGCAAAGCCCTCTTTCCATTCCAAGAATCAGTCTGAGAGCCTACAAGTCCCGCCATCGCAGCTGGAACCTCTATCTCCTTCACGACAATGACGCTTGCACCTATAAGTGTGAGTTAGCGCTGATGCAACTGGAAACGCGTCTTTTATTATCGATAAACAGCCTAGCATGTAATTTGGCCTGCCCAGAGTTGTATTGACTTGAGTGCGCCAGAGTTGGCGCGTTCGGCTAAAATTCAGGGACGTGATGTTGCGCAAATATTGATAAACAAAATTTTGTTCGCTCTCTTCTTCCCTTCTTCCATGTTGCCATACCCTCGGGGAGAATCTAGGAGGGCGACTGAGAATCCTGCCAACACCCCTTTTGCTGTCTAAAGACTGGATGTGGGGCAAATTTCGCCGGGACGTCGCATACGCATAACATCTGCGTCTCCCTCCGCTGACGCTTCAGCGGGTGCGGCCTGCCTTTGTGCTTTGCCTTCCCCAGATAGCTGCACGGCTGCACATTCTCCGTGCCAAACTTCTTAAGCCGTGGCTCGGCCGCTGGGTGCGCGCAAGTCATCGATGCGCACCAGTTCATCGGGACTTGTCTCTTTCCTCCTCCTTTGAGTCATTGGCCCATACCTATATTTTGATTCCTTCCTCAAGACCTATCCAAAGCGTCCACACTCTAACACATTGCACTCTGAGCCCCGAAGCAAACCGAAAATGGCGACCTGCCCCCTCTTGGTACTTCCCTTTCGCCTGCAGTCTTTGGGTCTCACAGGTACAACAACTTTAAAACCCCTGCGGGCGACTCCGGGATTCCCTTCCCCTGCACAATAGTACGTCCGTTCCTTCGATTCGTCTCCAATTCTCATCCGGAGTATCTGTTTATTCAGTGACAATTCGGGCGCGTCTCCTTTCAAGGAGCAGAGTTTCCTACTGCTCACATACACCTTGAAAATCCGGTTGCCAATACTTCCGCCCATCGGCGTCCTCGCGCAGACTAAAGCGATACCCTCAGCCATGCCGGCGTTGGACATCTCGTTCTCTAGGACATCGGCGTCGCTGCACATGCGGTATGTGCGCCGACTTCCTCACCATCAGCATCGAAACATGAAATGCTGATTTTTCTGCAGTATCCACGCGCCGCGCCGCGCAACCTCTCGTCACTCGAGTATCTCGTGTAAAAAGCGATTGACGCTGTGCGCTCTGTCGATGCAAACAGCTTTCCTGAGAGCTGGGTCTGACTGGGAAGTTTACTTCTTTGCGGAGTTGTAGACTTGGGGAGGGTGAGCGACGTGCGGTATTGAAATGGGAACTGAACGAACAATAATTTCCCACTACACTGAGCATCTGTACAGAAAAAACCCTCAAATGAAATTTCCTTAAATTGTGTCTCGATTTTCCTTAGGCTTGCGTCTGACTGTCACTATTGTTCTGGCGCGGGTCACTCGCACAAAAAAAGACCAATCCACACGTGTAGAATTTTACCAAGATCTCTAAGTACTAATAGCGCCTAGGTTAATTTTCAGCTTTCCTCGTCAAGCCCACTCAGAGAATCAACCTCAAGAGATACAGATTAGCTTTCTCGCGACTGGGGAATGGTAGGACAACGTACTCGGGCTCCTTCGTAAGCTTAACGCGGATTCTGGCGTGATTGGTAGCTCCAAGTATCCGGTGGTACGCGTTGAGATTATTGTGTAGGGTAATCTGGAACACGGAAGCGCTGCCTTGAAAGGAAGAAAACCTAGTTAATGGGAAGAATGAAAGGTCAACGAATTCACGCACCGGCTAGTGATCGTGGACACGCCAGAAGAAGGCCCAGGTCCTAAACCATTTGTCGCCATATTTGGCGACGATCGCGTCCTTATTGGACAACCAGTTCAGGTACCACCGCCAAAGCGTGTTCTGGCTCGGCGGCCTCGTCGACATGCGCGAAGCTGAATCCGGAGCGCAAGGCCCCGGCGCCTGCCAAGGAGGAAGAGAAGCAAAAGCACGGCTGCCCGTCTTAGAGCCATATCATCTTCTGATTAGACTATGTATCCCGACTCGGAGGTAAATTTTGCTTAGGAACTGAACCGACTCTGCGGAGTCCGATTTTTACTCTGGTCTTGAACTGCGAAGCGCAACTCACACCTCCGCCGCGAGGTAAGTCTTTCAAGATATAAAAAATGTATATATTAACCTGTCCGAACAGTTACATACCTCGGGTCGCCCTCTATGCGCCGCTGTGCGTGTTTGGCAGCAAACCCGGATCTCATCCTGTAATTTAACTCCGGCCGACTCTAGCGCATTCAGCGCGCTCCATTACATTTTTTCCAACTCGATTCGCAGACTCCGGGCCCACAATCTTTGAGCGCTGCAGAATACCAACTCACAAACTCGGCCACCTTGTAAGTTCAATTAAATTTTGTTCATGTCGCTAATTTCTTTGCCGACCACTTCATTTTATGTCAGGGTACACGTCCTGCAGTTCTCCGATGCCATTTTGGTGACTAATCTATCGTAAAGCGCGAGTATTCCTTCATTGACCATTTTCATAGCTAGCGGCATATTTCCATCTTACCAAGTCCCCTACTTTGCGAAATGTTTCGGAGCCGCTCAGCTGCAGCCTTCCAATCTCGGGATCTCGAGGTCGGTTTTACTTGGAAACTTGGCTACGTCGCTACTGACTCTATAAGTCCATATTTGAGCTTTGGTCTTGCGGGCACGAACCAAGCCACATAGCTCGAGGTAAGTCTTTGCTAACGTTCAGTAGGCATAGTGCGACCTTTGGGACAGCTCCTTCGCGAAGTTGTCTCACAAGTCAGTGTAAACATCTATTTTGTAGGTTCCTCCGACTATAGGCTCACCATGTCGACACTTCCAGCTTGCAATACCCCCTGGAAAGGCTGCGCTTCTTCTTCTCGCCGTCCGCGGTAGGCGCCAAGGCTTATCGAACTTTACTGCAGGAAAGACTGACATTCGTTGGAAATTATCCGGCCGGTCGCTGCCCTCTCGAAAACCTCCGCCTACTAGCTAACTCGGTGGCAGTTATTCACATAAATGACTGAGGCGATCCCGGCGACGAGACGGATTTCAACTCGACGCAATGTGCGCCGATTGTGCACGTGGGTGGCGCGCGAGATAGTTCAAGATTGGCCCAAAAAAATCCTGACAAAGGGTGCGGCGCCGGAAGGCGCTCATGGATTTGTTGGCGTCGATTTTATTTTTCAAACATTTCAAATCCTTGACCTTACTGTTGGTATGTCCAGATTTGAAGTAAAATGGAAAGGTTCGATTCCAGGCAGAGAGAGAACAAGTGCAAATGAGAAGGCAGGAAGACGTCGAGGGAGTGAAGGCGTGGAAAGTTCAAAGCGGAAAGCAAGGGGTTGTTTGTTCCGAAAGACATCGGCTTCGGAACCAAACACCGCGCTCGTTTCGCTTCTTGCTTATCGTCATCTGGCCGCAAAATTTAAACTCCACACGGCGCAAAGCGACGCCGCCAATAACCGCCGCCCAAACATCCGTGCCTGGGCCGCTCGAACCCGTCCATGAAGGTAAGTGGGTTTGTCCGCCTCACTGTTCACAAGACTTGACGCAAATTCAGACTTCTAGTGGGTTTCTTTGCCTGGAAAGCGGAGCTTCGACGTCGAAAAGGAGTGTAATCCGGTTCATTTGTGATCCAGATGGTCCAGAGGTAGGAAAGTCCGAAGAAAAGGAAGTCAAGCTGAAAACCCGACAGAAAATGGCAAAATAAATGAGGAAAAATGCGTAACTCGGTATATGGAAGTCTCGAGACGCTCTGAATCGAGATGTCGTCGAAGTCGAGTCGCCGCAGGCGGTTTCGGACCGGGTGAAGTTCCCAGGTACGCCCTGAAATTTTCACGGAAATATCTAGTCTGAAATTCATTCAGATCACGCGCCCGCGCCTGAAATTAGCACTTCGAGTGTCGCGTGCCGATCCCTTCCTGCTCCTATTCGGTGCGCGGCGCGAGTTTCTCGCGGAGAGTCCGCGTGGGGTACGAGAGCCACTGCGTCCGTACGATTGCGCTGATGAGCACGAGAATCTTGGAGTCCGTGATAGAATGGACGACCGATGAACCCATGGGCACCCCCCATGGGTACGGGCACCCGCACTTGCACCCGCACCCGGACATGCACCACCTCCGCCGCGCTCCGCGCCGTTCCGGCACATCCCCACTCCTCACCGACATCCACCACGAAGCTCAGCACTTCGACTAAACTTCCGCCCGTCCTGCCCACGCCGACCTCCCCCGCCCCCGCCTCAAAGCTCCCGCGCTTCCTTCAATCCCCCTCCAGCGCGACTGCTCCAAGTCCCTCTCCGTCGACCGCCCGCCCTCCGCCACGTCTTCCTCCGCCTCGCACTCCGCCTCCACCTCCGCCAACTCGCAGTCCAGCAGAGAGCGCGAACGCGAGCACCGCACCGCACTGGTGCTACACGTGTACGCCACCGGCGTGTCTTGCGCCGGGCGTAGCACCTGTACCGATATGCGAGCTTACGCGGCCTCGGAAGGGGTATGACTCAACGCCCAACCAAACCTCGGCGACATTAAGACGCTACCCCCAGCGCGAGGCGGCGCTCGGCGTAGAGCGGTGCAGCGCCATCGACGTACATATGCGCGCCCGCCGCGTACGATGCAGCCCCCGATACGCAACCCCAGTAGGCGGTTTGCAGAAGCCTTTCGCTAATGCGGGCGAATGACCCCTGCGCCCGCGGCGCGAATGCGTTAACGAAGAGCTGCGTTTCGTGGCGGAGCGCCTGGCTCGACGATGAGTGGGGTTGAAAGAGGGGTGTATGGGAGGCAGAGGCGACGTGAACATGGACGTGTCGGCAGGATGGGTGGCGCGCGGCGCAGAATTTTCAATCGAGGCGAGGGGTTATCTGCGCCGCCTTCGATCGGTGGCGCAGGCGTAGGGACGGACGCGGACGCCCCACGCGAGCGAGGGCTGCGGTGGATTTGCCGGCTGCGAACTATCCCTACACCCGGGCCACCGCCGGGCGACGCGAATGCGCTCGCAAAAAACTGCGTCCGCGTCGCCTTGTATCGCTGGCGCAGGCGTAGGGATGGACGCGGCGCACCTTCCAGACGCACGCGAACTCTGCGCAATGACGACGCAGCGACGGCGCGCGCGTGCAGGTGAAGACAAGGGTGTTCGTCCGCGCGCCGGAAGAAAACTGGTGTGGGCACACTGGAGGAGGCGGAGGGGCGGGAAGAACTTGGCGGGAGAAGGGCACAGGACTGGATTCGACGACCAGTGGGGCTGCAGGTGCGGGGGTCGGAAAAAAAAGAGAGAAGGTGGAAGACGAGCGAGAGGTCGAATCGAAAAGAAGCCTCGGCTTGAGGAAGGAAAACAGAGTAGATGGACCAAAGCGGACGAGAGCGGTTGTTTGGATCGGAGGCCTAAACCAAACAATATTTTGCTTTTCATCTCAGGCTCGCCCTGCCTCGATGTCCGACTCGCGACGCAACGCGAATTCATGTTCAAACTTGGTTCAAACAGGGCCCGTTCAACGTGAGTGCAACATTCCACACGGTAAGGATCTGCGTTAACTTTGCATGCACAGAAAACCCTGGCGACCCCGACGCTCATCCACGCCAACGCCAACACACGCAAGTCCCTTCGTCCCATCATCTAACCACCACACCTAACGCTCGGCTTGCAGATGATGCGATAACTCCGTACGCGGCCGCAAAGATCGTGCATGAAGCCATGGGCGATTCTTCCCGTCTCCTCCTCCAGGGCTCAATCGGTGCGTTGCCTTGCCCACTCCTCAGCAGTCACATGTACAGTCTCATCCTCAGCCCTTATTTTCATTTTAGGGCGCGCCCACCTCGCGCCGACGACGGTGCCTGTGCTCCGCAAAGGTGACCAGGAGCTACTTCGTGGATGCTGCCCCCGCGAGGTCGATACTCTATCGATCAGGCGAACCACGGCATGCGTTCAAGCTCCAAGTATCTGCCAAGTTTTTTAGGCAGAAATCCAATTTATTAGGATGTGCCTCAATATTCCTATTCCCTTCAATTTCGCGTTTTCTGTGCTCACCCCGCCGCGCCCGTCCCCGCGCCTGCCTTCGCCAAGTAAACCCGGCAGCAGCGGAAGAGCACTTCCACATCAGGTCATCATCTCCTGGCCCTTCTTCGGCACGCACCGCGGCGACCTCCCCGCGTCCGACCTCCCGCGCACCTCCACGCCTTGCTATTTTGCCGTATGCGTCTCCCGCAAGATGCATGCCATGCAGCGCGCCGCACTGGCTGCACCTCGATCTCGACCCCGCGGAGATCTGCTCGTCCTGGCATCGTTCCGCCGCATGTGCTGAGAAGATACGCCATCGGCCTCGCTTCCCCCTCCCCCTCTACATCTGTGCCCTCCTTCGCCGACTTGCCCAGTCCTCGCGGGAAACGCTGCTCCGGCAGGCAAGAAACAGCGTTGATTTTGATCCAAATCGTCTCTGACTTTTTATTCTTTCTAGTCGTCAACCCGGACGGATCAAGCCGTGACTTTGGCTATGTGGTATTCGCGGACCAAGCGGGCAATGTTTGAGGCGGGAGCCTACATTTTTGACCGGCCTCTGCGCATTAGCTACACCGCCCCGCACCCAGATGGCGGCCGGACTACCGTCTCCCCTTGCGCTGTCCCTGCGCGCAGTTTCGCAGAGGAGCCTCTTTACGTGGCGACTATGCGCCTGCACGCTCAACGTCGAGCAACCCACCCTCGCACAAGGTGTATGCTAGTGCTACGCGGCGCTTTACTGAAGTTCTTTCTTCGACTACGGGCGAAACGAGCATCCAGGGGACGCATTTCCGTGAGTTTTCCTTCGTTACTTCATGCGATGATATTAACTCATACGGCACAGTCCGCAACCAAATGGCGGGCAAGATCACCGGCTCTGGCTTCAGTCGAGTTGATGTCCGTCGTGCGTGCAACGCAGGCGCTAGCACCCCCGTACGGCTCGCTCACCCTCGAGTATGTGATCGTCAAGACAGGAATATGATGCGGGGCGAGAAGCGAGGCAGCCGGCCGGTGGGGGCGGAAATCAGCGATGGGGACGGTCCAAGGACATATAACAGTGGTGGGCGGGTGGATATCGATGGCGGGCGTGTGGGCGGGGGCGGGGTGAGTTGTGGTGGATATGGATACGGAAGCGGGAGCGGAGACGGGGCCCGGCGAGCGGGTACATCAGTGGCGGGGCGACGTGGAGAATATGGTAGTGGACGGGGCGGCGGCGGGTATGGGCTGGGCGGTGCTCGTGGCGGCGGGGACGGGGCGGATATGGCGCCGACTACTAGTCGCCTCCTCCCTCTCGCCTCCCCCTCCCCTTTCGTTCTCGCCTTATGTCTCAGTACATTTAGGTTTCGGAAGCTCTCTAGTTTTTCTTGCACCCCGAACTAGTATATTCAGCGAACGTGAACATAATCCAGAGTGTGGGTGAAACTATCAGGTAAGTTTGAGAGACTATCATCTTGTTTCCCTTTCCTTATGTCTTTTCTCAGAAATCTGTATGCACAGTACAAATGCAGGGTCCTCCGCGATTTTCTCGTACTCGCACCAAGTCGACGCCCTTTTCCGCAACCTAGAAACAATGCACATCTGCATTACGGATCACTGCAGAACCACCGCGACCCACTACCGCCGCAGCACTTCAAACCCCATCCAGACCACCGCGGCAGCGTCAAGCATCGCGCGCAAGTAGCATCAATGTCTGCCGTCGTCGGCGGTATTGTAGGCGTCGCACTCCTCTTCTTCATCTGCATGTTTGTATCGTGTGTGTTCTCTATTCAGAACGAACTTCTAATTTATTTATTTTGACCTCAGTCCCGGAGGCGTTTCAGTGCAGACCGCTTCGACCCGGCTAGCCGGCTGTCGGTTGACGACAGTTCAACCCCCGCCAGCTGACCATGATCGAGCGCAAGCTTAACGGTCATAACGTCGCCCCGTCTATCAGCAACATGACCGGCGCGTACAGCAACCACGGGCTCCGGAGCGCCGACGAACAGCAGCAGCAGCAGCAGCAGCAATACAACGACCAATGCGCGCAGCAGCAGTACCCCCTCCGATCCAGCTACGCCCGCAGTACACGTACGGGCAGTCGTACCAGGAGGAGCAGGATCCGTACGCGCAGCAGCGGCAGCAGCACGAAGCGGCGCACGAGTACAACGGGGCGTACAGCGGTCACCACAATTCACCACAAGTAACTGCACTGGGTAAATGAGCCCATCCCGCCGCCCTTCAACGGGCGCCTAAACACGGATCTCTCGCCAGACACTCCGAGTATGGTCCGAGCGAGTTGTACGAAGTCGCGGGGCTCGCACACCGCGATGGCACCACGTATTCAGCAGCCGCGATCCGCGCACTGATGCGGCGCCACTTTCACTGGATGGCGGAGCACGGCGCATTCCTGCAGCGCTTCGTCGGGCAAGTCGACCCGGGGAACAGGGATGAGCGGTTCGGGGGGACGCGGAGGCTGCGCGACTCGCTTCCGTCCCGTTATACATTCGCATGTCTCGCACTGCTCACGTAACTACGCATGTCGCCTAAATCCAATTGTATTCATGCGATCTATGAGATATGTTAGCATCGGGGCGGAGGGAAGGAAAGCAGGCAGTGACTTACATGAAGTAATGAACATCTGCGCGCAAGGTATACGACGGCAGGTGCACATGTGTGACTCGGCCTCGAAACCTTAACGGTAACTTACGCGGAGAGCCACAAGTCATGGTCAGCACGCAGATTTGGCCGGAAGTTACTTAAAATAATATAAATTTCGCGATCTTTCTGGTAAAAAGCCGACTAGCAACGGCGCGGCGGGATGGGAACCTGTTCGTACAGGTCAATGAATGCTCATTTAGAATTGTGGTGGACTTACCTTGCGGGAATTCGGCACGGCTTGGGAATTTGAAACCGAGGGGGGGCCATGGTTGGTGCAACTCAACCCGAGTTTCCAAGAAAGCTTACCTCGGGGTAGCTTGATAAGGATCCAGGTGGGCTCAGAAATACCTCACACACTGCCGGGACTTCGGAGGAAACAAGATATGCGGCTGTCTATCAAAATGGCCGGTAAACAAAAAAAAACCGAACTTTTAAAGAGATTATTTACCAGAGTAACGGCGAAGGTCGTCGGAGAGGGAAGGAAGAGGCTAGGAATCGAATTAGAGGAATACAGAAGGAAGTGGACTCACTAGATGATGTCGGCGGGTTTCAGTTGGTTTGCCTAATTTGGAGATATTCCGACGCAGGCTCGGGAGAGGGTTATGTTCCGGATCTATGTTGGGAAAGGTTGAGTGATCGAACGAAATAGAATGCAAACGAACACGCAACGAAAAGTGCGTCTTGAAGCCGGGTACTTGAAGCAAAGCAAATCTACAACAAGCGAGGTACGAGCCATCAACTGTTGTAGCGTCTGTTTATAAGAGGCTAAAGCAAATCTGAAATACCAAGGTTAGTGACATTCTGAGTGGGAATCTGAGTGAGACAAATACACAGGTAGTTGGTGTGCAAGAGGTGGAGGAGATCCCCGCGCTTCCAACTCGAAGGCTGGCCCGACGCTGTATAAGTATTAAAAGGCAGAATCAAATGAGATTACTGACCGAAAACACGCCGGAGGGGTTGAAAGCGAGGATCTGGGGATACCATGGAACAGTTAGTAAGAGAATTAGGGAAAAATGAGGGAATCCGACCTTGTGAGACAAAGCCGACACTCGACCATGGGAGATCAGGTCGAAATCTGAAATACTGAGGTTGGTAAAATTCCTGAGTTGAAAAATAACGCACAAATAGTTGGTGTACGAGCTGAGGAAGAGCTCCCCAAGCTTCCAAGAGTATGATGTAGTGAATAAGGATCGACCGGGTGCGGCAGAACATGGCATGCGTGGAGTACGCCGGGTGCGCACTGCGCAAGACAGTAAGCCATGAAATTTACAGAGAAGATGTCCATTGGGTCGCTGTACGGGAGGGAGTGTGGAGGTATAAATTCAAACATCTCACCAGTCCGATTTGAGTCCGATCCTAAAAAAACACATTCTCGCCTCCGACTCGGAAGTGATGCGAGGTGATGCGAGAAGGGTTGTTTGGTTCGGAAGTGAAAACCAAACACTCCTCTTTTTTTCGCGCCTCGTTGACACCGAACGGTGAACTGGCGGATTCACGCCTTGACTCGCGACGCGAATATGGAAGCTCCCAGGGACACACTCTGAATTGACCGTGGGTTGGTGCGTCTGCCGACTTTGCGGACGGCGCCTCCGAGGTCTCATCTCTTCTCCAGAGAAGCCGTCGTCGACGAGGTCGGTACGAACCTATCCGTTGCAATCAAGCAGATCCCCAGAAACTGAGGAAGATCTCATCATCCATGAGATCCTGGTTTTGCACTCCTCGCGCCGTCCCAAAATCGACTTGAAACTTAGTGCGTCCCCCATTCCATAATGTTTAAAACTAACTAATGTCTACCAGCCGACTTTGGGTTCTACGCGCAGATCTCGAACCTGACGCACGCGAAGCGGTCGTGGAACCAGGAGCACGGACCCGAATTCGTTTTCAGGTCCCTTGGCAATCGGTGCGTCCTTTCTCCCCTTCCTCTCCACCTCACTCTAATTCTTTGCTCGCAGAAATGATCGAAGGGGAGCGGCCATATGCGCTCTACCTCATCGCGACCGACGGCACGCCGACAATCGGGAACCCCGAGAGCCTCTCCGCCGTCTTAAGCGACTATCTCACCCACCAAGACGCTCGAGGTCGACGCGGAGAAGCGCCCGAACGCGACACAGCTGCTCGTGAGAGGCTGTCAACGGCGAGGTCGTCAACATCCCTCGACCCGCCCTTCCTGCGTGCCTTCTACCACCTCGGCGATGCGGAACGCACTCCGCACGATCCCATCTCGGCCTCCTCCTTTTCGTCGTCGTCCTCACGGCGACGGTTTGCGAGTCTGAGGCATGGGGCGTGCAGAAGCGTCGCGCAGAGAGCGTATGGCAAGGCGGGGCACAACGCTCCCGCGATTGGTATCGCGAAGTCACCTCCGATGTCGGAATGCATGCAGAATCTGGTTTTTCCCATTGCGCCCCATTTCGCCGAGCACATCTACGGCACTGTCCTGAAGTCCCCTACTTCTATCCAGTTGGCGCGATGGCCCACACCTGCAACTGCCGTCGACCTACCGTGCTCCTCTCCCTCGCGCGCCCACGCCCCTCCTCGCCTCCGCGCTCTCCCTCGGCGCGCTGGCCCTCCCGCCTCGCGCCATCACGTGCCTCTACCAGGTCACCTTCGACCCCCTCTCCCTCTGCGCCAAGATCGCGCCCGTCCTGCGGGAGCTCAAGGCCGAGGAAGACTACGCGCTTTACGTCCCCCTCCTCGAATGCGCAGTCCTCAGCCGCCTCCTCAGCCAGCTCGCGCAGGTGTATGCGAGGATCCGCATCGACTTTGTGATGGAGCTCGTCAAGCCGCTGCGTGTTCGCTGCCGAGGTCCCTGCTGCGGCTGCTGCCCCCGTCGCGGAAGGCGAGGAAAAACCGGACACAGAGACCCTGACGGATGCACCGGGGGCCGCGAAGCCCAAGCACAAAAACTTCTTCGACCCTTAGCAGGTCGAGTCGTACATCATGGGCTGCGCGCGGCGCGGCGAGCTCGCCGTGCGCGTGGACCACGCGGCGGGCAGCCTCGCATTCGTGGACAAGGCGTTTAGTGACGTGCTCGGGGACGCGTCGTCCTCGTCGCCCTCCTCCTCTTGGGCGTTCCCCGCTGCTTCTGTGTCTGCGTCTGCTTCGGGCGCGGGCGCGGAGATGGTGGTGCAGCCGAGCGTCGCGGAGCTCGTGCGCACGCGCCTGGGGAGCATCGCTTGTGGCTGCACTGCGCACTCGCGGTGCTCGTGTCCACGCTGCCTTCGTCGCAGGCGCAGGACGAGGTGCAGAAAGAGAAGCTCACGGCGCTGGTCGCGACGCTGAACCCCGAGCGCAAGGCGCTGCAGCTGCGCCGCGCACTCGTCGCCCGCAGGCGGGAGCTGCTTAGCGAGTTCTCGGCGCGGAAGGAGTAGGAGGAGGCGGCGAGTAGGGCGAATGCGACGCGCCGTGGAGGAGGCGAGGAGGAAGGGAGGAAGGAGCTGCAGAGAATTCAGCGGATTCAAGAGGATATGAAGGCGCAAGATGCGGAATGGTACAAGGCTGCGCTGGTGGAGAAGGGGATCTTGAAGTTGGGGACCATCAGGTGCGATTTTTGCCCTCTCTCTTTTTCTTTATGCTGATTTTATCTTATCTATTTTCTCCCGCACAGAACATCGCCGCGCTCGACACCGAAGGCCTTATCGGGATGCAAGTCACGCAGCTCGAAAAGGAAAAGGAAAAGGAGCTCGCAGAGCAGCTGCGCATCGTCGCCAAGCGCGTCGACCACATCGAGCGCGCGTACCGCAAGGAGGAGCGCACAATTACGAACAGCAGCAGGCCGTGGACCGTGCGACCTTCGCCACCGTCGGCACCGCCCGCCAGGAGGCCGCCCACGGCGCGCCCCTGCATGTTTTTGAGACGAAGGAGCAGCTGGCGCAGATGCTGCCCGAGTATGAGAAACGGCGGGCGGTGGTGCTGGCGAAGAAGGGCGAGGAGTATGCGAAGCGCAAGGACGCGGCGGCGTGAAAGATCGAGGAGGAACAGACAAAGAGCGTTGCGCTGCACGGCGTGCGTAGGCCGCCTGAGCCGCTGGAGCGGAGGAGGTGGGAGAAGACTTACGCGGGAGCGAGGTGATGCGGGCGCTTGCGAGGGGATCAAAGGTTTATTTGGTTGCTGGATTGACTTCAGCTTCTGCAGCGTCGTCTTCAAGCGCAACCGCCTGGGTAGAGTCGGGTTGGAGAGTAGACCAGTAGAGTAAACGTCGGCCAGTGCCTTGAATTATTATTTCATCTATCCAATGCGAAAAAGTATTGATTTGCATGAACGGTGGTGCATACACTGCTATAGTACACTGCAGCCTACATTGGAATAATTTCCTTTTCAAGTATCTCAGAAGCAGGCCTTTATTTCCTTTTCTAGATTATTTGGTTCAAGATCTGCGGACCATCTGCGGAGTCCGCAGATTCAAAATCTGCGGACCCCGCAGATAGTCCGCAGATGTTACGGAGATTATGGATCTGCGGGTTATCTCCGGGGCCCGGAGATAACCCGGAGATAATCAGATTATTTTGAATATTCCGGCCATCTGCGGGCCCCGTAGATGGCCGGAATATTTGGCGCAGATAATTGATCTCCGCCCGATCTCCGGCCTATCTGCGGGGCCCGGAGATCATAGCCTGCCCCCAGTGATATGAGGTGGTGCGCGGGCCTTTGTTGGAGGGGTCGGCGGACTCTTCATGGTCAGAGTTTGGTTCCGGCGTCCCTTGGGGTCGCGCATGGGTTCGTTGATGGTGAATGTACGCCGGGACCCGAGGGTGGGTTTCTTGCTCTATAGAATGGTGATTGACGGAAGTCCGTTAGTTCTCGACGCGACCGGTCACAGCCCTACGCACCTGTGATGTTGATGCGACGCGACGCGACTGTTGAAAAAGGGCAGCAAGAAGTCTGAAATGACATTAGCTTTGGAACCAAACAAATGGACCCTTTCCACGACGAGTTGCTGTTTGGGCTTGTGTATGTGTCTCCACCTTCCACGATCCCTCGTTCTCTTCCATGCCCGCAAAAAAAAAAGTTCTCCAGTGTCTCCGCAGACTGTCTATCAACAACTCCCAGGCTCCGTTCTCCGCTTTCCCTTTGCCTTGGCGGACCCCGGTCGTTCCAGGATTTCGTCAAGGCCGCCAACTATGCACATCGCCCGCCCCCTGCGCTTAATGTCTCTCCACGGTCCTCCACCACGTCTGGCAGCGAATTTGGCTCTGCTTCATCCAGCGACACTGTAACATATGTTCATGCCATTTGTATGGCTGTTTATGCTGTTGTTTTGGTAATCTCCATTTACGATATATTTACTGATGTTTACGACTTATTCATGACGTGTCTTGTCATGTGATGTACTTGTAGTTACATCCGTGACTTACTTACATAATACAATCTTCTTCTACCACAAACCTTCACCTTCGGCCTCTCGCGCCCATACTCTTCTGAGTCGCGCACTAGGCCGGCGGGTGATCGGGGAGTTTACTCACCCGCTATCCACGCGTTGGGCGTATCTGGACCTACCAGACGAGCGCCTGCACGGGTTAGCCAGCTCCTGCTGAGCTGGCATCTACCGCGGACCACCTGCGGTACCAAGGCCATATTCGGGCCCTTCTGACACCAGATCCATATACTCCTACCTCGATTCTACTCGGGTCGAGGCCTTAACTCACTCTCAAGACCCGCCAGCTCATTGTGACAGAAACTCCCTCAAATATTCGTAGGATTCTCAAGCGAAGTCTTACAGACACGTTTGAGGCGTTCGTTGGAACCCAATCGAGAGTTGTGAGAGTGAGTGTTTCCGTTTTTATTGTTGTCCCGTGCGATTAGACTTATCGTCGTCTCTAGTTGTTCAATTTACCGCCTGCACCCGATGTCTTTCTGTCTCATCCACAGAGCCATAGCTGTAATATATAGAATAAAGCCCATGGCTGTAGCCATGGGATTAGCTTTCTAAAGGCATGGATGTAGCCAACTGGGTGGCTAGGTGGCCCAGTGCTTTCCTAGGGCCTCGCTGAAACGATGCTATTGACCAGCGCGGTGAAACTGAAATAACTAAGAAGATCGAAAAGGTCACCAATGCAACCTAAACTATCAACCCAATCACAACACTACAATCACACAACACACACACTGTTCAAGAATGCACACAATTGAGTTCGGGTCACCCTGAAGTATACAGGTAAGATTGAACCTTTCGTGTTATGAACGGATGGAAATGTAGTCAGTCGTAAAAGTCTTATTAGGACAATTAGAGATACTGAAGTTGACGAGCAACTAAAGTATTCGACTTGAATACAAGGAAATGGGGGTGGAGGAGGATTTCAATAGACCCGAGGGACCAACAGATTGGCCCGCGGGGCGCCTTAAACTCTACTGTTCGAGAACAAGGACTTCACAGACAGGGAACTGACCACAGAGGAAGGCTCAGACAGGGTACTGACCACTGAGCAGTACAGACAGGGCACCAACCACTGAGGAGGGTGCAAGAACCAGTTGTTCTTATTTATATCCAACAAATCAATCCTATTTGAATACACACAAAAGACAGTTATTTAAAACGTATCTCCGCGGGGATTCTGCCTACACCAACGCCTTATATAAGCTTTGACCAGAGTCTCAGCAAAGTGGGCAGGGGATGCAGTGCCGAAATGCGGGTTTTTACAGGCCCTTTATACTAAATAAAGAAAACACGAGAGTAATAGTACATGAGTAATTGAGTAGGGAGATTTGGTATATAACCGAGACTGCTGTCCGTGCCGTTGTGATAAGGACCGCGACGCTACGACGTGAACTGGGGGTGGTGCTCAGGAAGTAGACTTGTCCGGCCTCTAGGGGGTTTGTTGTGAGATTCCGAGGAGGGGGACGTTTGTCGATGCAGAGGTGGTGCGGCACGTCCGTAGGGTCCTGTGTGTGTTAGCAAAAATGGGGGAACTGCGAAATATACCTCCTCGCCGGCGAACGAAGTTCGTGAACTGGTCTCTTCAAACTATCTCCAAAGCTTCGCGCCTTCCTCCTACAATCGATGGTCACGTGACCGAGTCGTCGAATCCTTCCAAGTGGTTGATTTGTTGGTGAACTTGACGTCAATAGAGCTTCGGTGGCGAACTGCTCAAGGTGTAAGGGGTTCCAATAGTTCGGTCGTGGGCGATGTGTTGTGGATATCCTCGAAGTGTTGTTCCCGCTGCTGGTCGATGCAGGAAGGTGTGCGAAGTTCGTGGGCGAGGTATGTGAGCGCGCGCTTAGGTGACTTAAGCTGCAAGAGGGGAACGAGAGTAGTGTCCTAAGACGAAGGTGGCGAAAGGGTGTGATCAATTCTCGAATTGTGGGGTATAAGAACACTGGGTACAAGTGGGAGGGATCTGAGCCCCGAAAAGTAGATGTCCCCAGTACGCTAAATCGTCCATCTTTTTATACCTTTCCCCCCATCAGCCTCGTGTTCAGGTGAAACACTCGCTTCAAGGTTGAGGCGTGGACCTGTGGGATATTATCGCCCAAAACGCTCCAAGGTGCTCTCTCGTTCGCGAAATATTGTGTCGTTCGCCGTCGAGAGACTCTTGAAAGCCAGATTTAGGACTTTTGTCCCGCGATGTGTCGGAATGTCGGCTTTAAACCCTAATTGAGTACCGAGCTGCCCGACCGCTGAGGAGCAAGGCTCGCCCATGGTCGGTGCGCTGCTGGTCGTTGAAATAGCTTGGGAGGTGCAATGCTGAGGTTCGTAGTCTGGATGCCGTTGTTTTAAGGAGTGGAAGCCCATGCGATGGTGTGTAGGCGCAGGGTGAAGGCGTACAGTAGCCCTTCGTTGGCCGGCGAGGCTCGCTCCAAAGGTCCAAACAGCAATTGGTGGGTCCATTCGATATTGTAGTGATAAAAGGCAATTATTGAAGCACTCCTGAGGTACAGGGGGCGTCGTCGTTCGTCGTCGAAGCCATGTAGGTATCGTGTATTTCGTGTGTGGTGTCGTTCATCGCCGGTGGGTGTCGTTCCGGAAGCGGAAACCAAGTTGCCAAATAAGGTGTTCATCCATAATGAGTGTTTGTTGCCATTGAGCTGAGCAGCCGTGGAACGAGAGGGCATGCACAGAGCGCATACAGCCCTCACAACCTCCTCCACACTTAAAAATATCGACCGTCCTCGGTCGATGACACAAACAAAGCGGAAACCATCGCTCCCTCGAAAAACTCGCACTTCTATTCCTCCTTCTTTTATTGTGGGGAGTATGTCACAGTCGTCGACGCGGGTGGATGAGACCGTCGGAATAGGAGTTGGTAACACATGTGCGGTGAACAGTTTCTTCATCTTCGCCAGTGGGCTTCCACGTTTTGGGGTCGAGTTCTCCAGCAGTAGCCATCCCATTGTTTGGGAATATTTCACCTCCCGAATCCAGAACTGCATGGATAGCCATTCCCTCCTGGTTTGCAAACGAAGCAAACAATGTTCCTCTCCGAGCCGGTAAAGCGAATACCCTTCGTTCGGAGGCGGACGAGAGTATGAGGATGTCGCGGAACTCGAGTTTTCGGGAAATCATGGAGTGGAGAGTACGGGGTCCGGAAAATGAGCGAGTGGAAGCTTTTCGGTGCAGGAATGCAATGTGGCCTCAGGTAGTTCTCGGCGGAAACGTGGATGGAGTCACGTGGTCGTGTAAAGCCTTCTCGTGGTATGGTCCTCATGATCATGTAAGATTGATTCCTCCTCGCAGCATTCGCGTTGGTAGGGACAGGCGAGCAGCGGAATGGATCGTTCATGAACGCGTAGATCCAAAACTTCGTTGTCCTCCAGGGGTTTGCGTTCCCGTCGCTCGCTGGTCTCGTGGGAGACTGGTCTGATATTTCAGCAGTGTAAGATGATATCCGAGTTCGAGTGAAGGAAGGTGTGGAATGTCTCGTTCGCGACCTTTTCTGCCATCATAAGTCGAATAATGCACCACAGAGTCAGTGGGCAAAGGAATCGCGGCGTCATTGGGCGGACATCCTAGAAATTCACGTGACCGTGTGTTTCCATATCGGTTCGTGGCTGGAATGAATCCTTCGTTGGTGAACGTTCATTGTGTTGCTGCCTCAAAATGGGGGGCTGTCGTGGTGACGATGATGGATGGGTGTCGGTTTGATGTATAGTCCAGTTTCGCGGACATGATATCCTGCCGTTGGATATTTTGGCCTGATGGGCAATATTTCTCATTTGAGAGGTCGTAAAACGCGTAGCATGGGTTTTCGGTGGATTTTCTATGAGCGCACTCGCCCTAATTCCTGAACCGTCGGTGATGTGAGAATCCCGCCTCCTGGGCCATAGAAGGTGCCCGGCAAAGCCCCTTCCTTGATCGGAAACTGATGCGTGGTTTGGCCTTCTCTCGAATTCGACGTTATTCGTGGTCATAATGGTGATGAACAATTTTCTCCTTCGTTATTTTGTCGTGGAAGTCATGTCGTCGGTGAAACCCTAGGCTGAATAATTCCGGTCGTGTCGGAATTCCTTCATAATCGGCACGTGGTGGTGTGCAACTCGGGGTGTTGGTTTCCTCCGCCATCGCCCTTCGGCGAAAGCCGAGGCGGAATAACTCTCGTTGCATGCAAGTGCTCCGTAGTTTGCACGTGATGTCATGCATCTCGGGCCGTAGGTTCCTTCTGCTGCCGCTAACTTGACAGTGCCCGTCAATTTCGTCAATAATTTCAATGTCAATGTCGTCCATCGGGGTTTATGCCGGTGAGCGAAGGTGATCAATCCTCGCCGCCGCCTGCCGATGGTGCTTTCTGTTGTCGATTTTGGATGAAGTCCCGGGGGCACTACCTCCCGGCCTCCATCGTCGTAAAATAGTTGCGGGCCCGCTCCTATTTGCTCGGAAATATTTCCTTCCTGCGCGCTCTCCGTAGTTCGATTTGCCGTATTTCTCGGGGTACGATGGGTCCTAATTCTCGTGTTGCAATGTCCTATATTCCTAAATGCTGGCCAGCAATTTTCCTGATACTCTCTGTCAGGTCCTCCGATGTTGAAGTTCCGATGTCCGATTTTCCGTAGTTCTCGATGTCCGATGTTCGTAAACGCTGCACAGCGATTTTCCTGATACTCTCTGTCAAGTCTTCCGAGGTCGAAGTTCTGCTGCGATGTCCGATGGTTCCTAGTGTTCGATGTCTTATATCTTCCTAAACGCTGGCCAGCGATTTCCTGATGTTCTCTGTAAACATCGCTCGATTGCTGATTCCTCAATGCCGATGCCGCTGCTGAAATTTCCTTGGTGAAATCCACCGTGGATTTTCGAGAGTGGATGATGGTGCTCCGGATGAGCGTACCATCACCCCGATGTGTTGTGTTGTCCTGATAATCAATCCGGGTGTTCGGTTTCGAAAGTTTTTGCCGCCCAACTTTGCCATGAACTGATAATCAATCCGTGTTTTCGTAGTGTCTTTGTGTGATGTGGCTGGCGGTCGACTTTGTACTGGTCCGAAATTCCGTTTTGCATTGCCATCCGAATCCTGATCGGCTCGAAACGCCGTCTCGTCGGTTAGGTCGATCCGGCAATCACAGTGGCTGTGCATGTTCTTCGATGAAGGGTCGTAAGCGGGCCCCCTATTAAACTTTCTTGATTCTCCGTGGTTTCAGATGCGTCAGTTCCCTGGCGGAGCCTTCCCTGTTACACGACTTTGTTTTGTCGCGATTGCGGTCTCCTCTTTCCATTTCGGGGTAGGCTTCGATGCTGATGGCTCTCACCGGGGGCAAAGGCCCACGCATGTCAAAGCGACATGCGTGGTTCGCATGTCATTCGCAGGTCGTCGTGACTGAATCACACCATCTTTGTTGGAATCCTCTTTGTAGTTAAGTAGTTACAACTCATAATTAACTAAGATGCAATGAATGTCCAATGGTATTTTAGAATACTTAGCTTGTATTTCCTTTGTGTATGCACTGTACATGAGGAATTTGCTGCCGCAAGCCGCGGGTAAGCGGCAGATGTCATCAAAGCTATGGCAGGTGATGGTTCGATGGGGCCGATTCGCCTTGCCCACTGCCGGCCCCACGCGGCCGCGCCCTCGTGACGAGCTGACCGCCGCGCATTCATTCACCCCGCCCACTGCCGGTGTGACGTAGCTGCCCGACTTGCACCCATCCCACGCCCTGTTTGGCAGCGCCTGCCTGGGCCCTGTCGCGCTTTGTGCACATCGCCTTTGTTGCGCTGTCACCCCACCCGGACGTCGCCTTTGTCGCGCTACAGCCCCACCCGGACGTCGTGTTTGTTGGTTTACTACCCCATCCGCACATCGTCTTTGTCGTGCTGCAGCCCCACTCGTACGTCGCCGTTGTTGGTCTACTACCCCACCCGCACGTCGCCATTGTCGGGCGACCAGCCACCCGCACTTTCTCAGCACGTGGCCTTTGTCCTTGCAGCAGTCCACCTTTGTCTCCACAAAAGCCTACAGTCGGCCCGAACCCCGCCCTTCCTTTGTCAGCCCCACCCTCCACGTGTAAGTCAGCGGTAGGGTGGGTGTTGCGCGCCATCCCCGACACCGTCGCCGGCCTGGGAAAGGGAACAAAATCTGCTGTGTGTCGTAGGACACGAGAATTACCATTGTTGCGCGTCTAGTGAAGGACAATTATTGTGGGGTGATGAGCTGCATTAGATGCTTGAGTTCAAGAGAGGGCACTTAGAGGTAGGCAGTGAGTCCAAGAGATGCAACAGAAAGACGGGGTCCGTTTCAGCCAGAGCCCAAGCGTGCAATGAATGGCGGCCGCTTCCGCTCAACTCGACGGTCATTTCAAAGCGTGAAACAGGAAGGCACGTGCACCGAAAACACTTCAAATTCAACAACTCCAAATACCCGCGGGTCCGTGCGCGCATACGTGATCTTGACAAAGGCGACATCTGGGTGGTGATGTCCGACCCGCCGGGTGGGGTAGTAGACCGACAACGGCGACGCGCGAGTGGGGCTGCAGCACGACAAAGGTGACGTGCGGATGGGGTAGTAGACCAACAAACGCGATGTCCGGGTGGGGCCGTAGCGCGACAAAGATGACAGGCAGGTGAGATAGCAGCCCGACAAAGGCAACGTGCACAAAGCGCGGCAGGGTCCAGGCATGCACCGCCAAACGGGGCATATGATGGGTGCGAAATGGGCAGCTGCATCACATCGGCAGTGGGCGGGCCCGGCGAATGAGTGCACTGCTGGCAGCTCGGCTCTGGCTCGTCACGAGGGCGCGACTTGCCGTCGGCTTCCTCATGCCGTGGCTTAGCGGCATCTGCGGCTGACTTGTGGCTCGCCACATCAAACTGTTCAACTAAGCCTCATAATTCCCGGGTGGGCGTTAAAAATTCAAGATAAGTATTTTGAAACAATACTAAACATTGGTGGTATCTGAGTTAATTATCTGCTGTGCGTACTTAACTACAAAGCAGAATCTAACAAAGACGGCGTGATTCCGTCACGACGACATGCGAACAACATGCGAACCACGCATGTCGCTTTGACATGCGTGGGCCTTTGCCCCCGGTGTCTGCAAAATAGAACATCGCACTTCCGATTCATGGACCAAATCGGTTGCGTCGTTATTTTGTCCTGAGTCCCTTTTTCTTCCCTGCTCTTCTTTGCACCACGACGCGCCCCGCCCTTCTCTCTCCCTCCTCCTTTTCGCGGCGTCGCCCGTCGTCTTTTCTGAGCTGGCTGCCTGTTTTGCTGCCGCAAGCGGTACTTCATAATGGCTGCAAAGCGTCGCCGCAAGGATGAGTGAGTGTCGTTTTCATCTTGTTGTCTCTTCTTCTCCGACTGACGATTTCTCAGGGATTCGGAGGATTCTGCGTCGAGCACGGAGGGCGAATTCCAGCCTAGCGGCGACGAGGACTTTGCTGACACTTTGGGCAATGACCGCCGTCTCCGTTCTCGTGCTGGGTCCAACCGTCGTGCTGAACGCTCCGTGGAGCCCATCGAGGACCTGCATCGCACTAACAAGTCACGCAAGACTGCTCCCGGTGCCTCTGCGTCGCAATCGCGCTCGCGTTCTGGCCGGGAGCGAAGCCCCACTACTTCTTCTCGTCGCGCTGAAATGTCCGCTCCTGCGAAGAAACCAAAGGGGAAGGCTGCACCGGCGAAGAAGTCCATTCCGGTCGTCGAGATGAAGTCGTCGTCGCATCCTGTCAAGACTGCCGCCCTTGTTAAGTCGGAACCGGCGCCCACAAAGTCAGCTGCTTCGAAATCTGGCAAGTTGTCATCTGGGAAGGGAGCGTCTGCAGCCTCCACGCCCGTGAACCCGCCGCCGTTGTACAAGACGCCCGACCCAAAGAAGATCGCGCCGAAGGATCGTTTCTTGAATCGACCACTACCTCCTCGTACGCATTTCTCTCCCTTTTCTTCGTCCTTTCCTTTGGTAATGCTCGTAGTTTCTCTGCTTGCAGCCGATCTTCGTATCAAGGATGCGAACGACGAGGTTTTCGACTTTAATGTCGAAGTTGGTCAACATGGCCCTATCGAGCCCTCCGGACGTTCGACGCACGAACTCTCCCTATATTTCCGTGCCTATTACCGCAAAAATCCTGACCACCTCCGGGGATCCGAGGAATTTTTCAGGTCATACAAGTTCTGGGACACGTCGACGGGCAAATTCGTTCAACGGACGATGGTGGGAGGGCCTCTTTCCAGCAAGGGGTGCTTCCGGTGGGTCCGTGCAGCGTACAACACTCTGGAGGAGTTCGTTCGGGTGTATCCTCCTATCGCCGAGTATGTCGCCGCTTCTCCTGCAATCGGAGACCGTGTCTTCGATCGTCCGAACGATCCCATTCCGGAGTTTCGATCTCCTAGTGCGGGCGATCCCCCGATGGTGGAAGAGGACGAATTTCCTAATGCCACCGCTGAAGAGTTGCAGCAGCGTAACGACGATCTCTTCCGTGAGTGGCACGACAAGCACCGAGTTGCTGTTCAGAAAGCCCGTGCTGTGTATGTCACCGCCAAGGCTGAATGGACCCGTCGCCGTGCGGACTACCGAGCAGAATATCTCCTCCGTGAAGCTCGGAATGCACGTGTTGTCGAACGCTACCTCAGTCGTCGGGACGATGCGCTTCTTTCGGTGATGGACGAGATTTTGACGATGAGCGAGTTCGCGATCGTTCTGGAGGACTGGGAAGTGGCGAAGGAGCCTATGCCGGTCGTTCCTCCCATGTCGCGTTCTCCTTCTCCGCCCGTTGTGTCGTCATCGAAAGTTGTGCCCGTTGCTTCGTCGTCGAAATCCGCGCCTGGTGCGCGCCATTCTCAATACAGTAAGTCCGCCTTCACCGCTTTCCTGATTGACGGTGCTGATCCTGTCTTCCGTAGATCCCGAACTCGATATTGGTCCCGCTGACTTCCTTGATGACCACGCGATCCCGCCAATCAATGTTCAGAACGAACCGACTTCCGACGAAGAGGAGGACGACGACGATGGGGAGAATCTTCCTGCAGCCGATGCGGCGGTCGACCAACTTGATCCTTCATCGCCTCCGTCGGCGGTCGTGAAGGGGAAAGGCAAGGCGAAGGCGGTGGCACCGAAGAGAATCGGGAAGGTTGGCAAGATGAAGCTGTCGGCAGAAGAGCTCAAGAAGTTCATCGAGACTCCGGCCTGTTTCGTCAATGCCCGCCACCCCTGTATTCATGAGGCCTTCTATTCGGCATATCACCTCAACGAGCCGCTTTCTTGGGATCCTCCGATGCGCGATGCGCCGCGCGGCGAAGCAGGACAAGTTCGTCTCCAGACTCATGGGTGGCGCCACAGCGATATCCCGGGTTACCTCGGCATTGCGCAGGGGCTCGAGCGGGGGCGTGTTCCTCTGCAGGACCTCCCTATGCTAATGTTTGTGACGCGCGGGGTCGTAAGTCGAATCTTTTGTTCCTTTTCCTCCGCACTTAAGGTTTTAACATCCGTTTACTTCACAGGGATGTGGCCAATGTGAGAAGGAGCGGGACAACGGGGTCGTTTGCCTTCGTACGCGCCAGGGCCTCGATATGCAGGTGAACTGCATCCACTGTCGGGAGTCGCGCAACACCTGCACTGTTTTCGAAGATTACGATTTCTCGTTGACCGGTTCGTCGTCGCCCGTCGTCGGCTGTATCTTCTGTCCTGAATTCTTCGTTTCCTTTCCAGATCGCGTCATCGAGGAGACCAACAAAATCATCTTTGAGATGGTCATCCGCCACTTTACTTGGCTCTATTCGGATGTCCTCGGTCGGAACATGACTTCGCGGCTTTTGGGGATTGCCCTTCTTCTTGCGGACCAACCCCCGACTTCGCCTGAGGACCCATCGTCGGCTACTTCGGCGGTCAATGCAGCGAACGCCTCCGTGCCCGTTTTTCCGACCGAACTTTTCCGGTCCCGACTCCCTGCCGGCGCTGTTTCGACTAGCAACGCGGGCTTGGTTCCTCCGTCGGCGGACGTTCCTGCCTTTGATCATGTTCGACAGGCAATTGAGCTTGCGAAGTCATCGGTGGCGTCGCTGGAAGCAGCAGTCGTTCAGATGGCACACCCAAAGTCTCCTTGTGATTCAACATTCCCGACGCCTCTTTATCGAATCGGAGCGGAGGACGAAGGAGCAGAGGAGGGTCGAGTGGGGGACGATGAGGATGGGCCAGACAGCGGCGACGAAGATCTCGAGGGGGACCCACAGGGTGAAAATAGTGCTATGGGGATAGATGCGCCCACGACGCCCGTGGTCGAGCACTCAACTGCATCTACGTCGGCAGCGAATGCTGAAGCACTGTTCCATTCCACCCCCTTCTCTCGGTCGGACCTGGGTACGTCGTCCGTTGCTTCGTCGTCGTTCTCGGAGTTGGGGAACGCTCTCGGGATTTCGTCGGCAAGCATGACGGGGGCCGTTTCGTACAGTGGTCGTCGTGATCACGATGTTCCACGGGGTTTCCTTTCGAGTGCGTTGGTTTCGTTTCAAACTGTTCCTTCCCTTGAAAACTCATTCCCCTTTCCGCCGGTTTAGCAGTGAATCCTTCAACACCTCTAGAAACTGGTTTCGGGAGCTTCGGCCTTGGGATTTCAGATCGGATGTCGCGCCCCACACCTTCGTCATCGTCGGCCAGCGTCTTTGGCCACGTCCCTCATCGTTCCACTCTTTCATCGACCCCTGGTCCGCGCCCTCCGAGCAAGTCGCCGCCCCCACTACCACCATCCTAAATTTCGTTTGAACATCACATTTTCTGCCCGAACTCCTCAGTAGCGGCTGAGTTGAGCAGGGCCCGATAAAAATCCGCTTCGATTTTCCGCGCTATGTCTGTTGTCGTCTGTTCAATATCGCTGTCGCGCCCATTGGCGCCCTAATATCTTCTTGTTGCGCCTGTTGGCGCCGAATTTTCTTGATTGTCATTGGTATTTCTTGTCCTCCTCGTCGTTACTTTGTCGTAGCATAGATATTCTCGAAATCGAGAAGCGAGTTGAGCCTATAACACGTGAATCTGCGCCAGCAGCGAACAATGCTGAGAAAACATTCGGATTTTTCGAACTCGTCCATTTGGCGTATTATCGCGGTCACGTGAAATCCACGTGTCCTGACACGTCGCGAGGGATTCATTCGTGGTAAGTCGAATTTCCGAATATTTCCTGATGAACAGTAATCGGTTTCCCCGTTGCTGAATTGCAGTTTCCGCTGCTCTCGTAAACCTTTGTGGATCCGATATTTCCAAATTGTTGCGCGAAACCAATTTTTGTTCGCAGGCGTGGTGACCGATTTGGCCTCCTTTGGCTATCTGGTGAGCTGCCCTCGCATTTTTCATGAAACAATCCTTCCCCTCCTTGGCACGGTGTCCAATCCGTTTGTGTGAAAGGTTCCAAATCCGAACTTCTAACTCCGTTCGCGGGCGAGACGGCTCTGAAGTGTTTCAATATCACGGGTCGGCTTTGGGAATGGTTCAAGGTGGTTTGATTCACGAGTAGTGAGGTTACAGTTGAGGGGTAGACATGATAGAGGGAAATTGTCCGGGTATCGAGGTTCTTCGGTTCGGAATGTCTATTTCTTCTTTGCCTGATGGCGACTCGGTCGATTTCTCTGGTGCTGTTTCTGTCAAGGAGTGTGGTGGTCGAAAATCGACAAATCTTTATTTCCGGGATGGTCTTCGGTCCCGACCGAATCCGTCCCGAGTTGCAAATTTTTGTATGCTGACGTGCGCGTTTTCTCTCTCGTCTATTTGTGTGTCCGAGGCCGAGTGATCCGTTCGATGACGGGATCATTTTCCGTTTTGCCGAGTGCTTTCCAAAAGTTGACCGAGACCTTAATCGGGGCGCGGTATCATGGCATCCTCCGCTAGGCAAAACCCGTCTCGTCGATTCCCGAGGTGAAGAAGGGCATTGTTTCGGCAACATTCTCTGGGTGAGGGGGTTTCCTCCGCGTCGGCACCGTGATCTGCTTGCCGGTATTCGGGCACGTAAGCGTAAGCTCCTGGCTGCCGTCCGATCGGTCCTTCGTGTGGCACTCCGTGAACCGGAAGAAGGGTCGCCCCATCAAGATGTTGAACGGCGCTCCATCCACTATGTGGACTTGGATCAAAAGGTCGATGTCGCCGACTGTTATATCCGTGCAGCCTCCCTCTGACGTCCGGCTAATTCCTGGCCATCATCCGCCCCCCTCCGGTACCTCCGGTACCTCCGGTACTGCCGGAGCTCCGGTCATTGACCGGAGCCTCCGGACGTCCGTGTATCATCGGGTTTTTACGCAATGAAGGATTACTGAGCGTTTCCCGTTTATCCGTCTTCTCATCTTCTTCCTTATTGTCTTAGGACTTATCATCACTTCCTCCAACACGCTCTATTGTTTAGAACCACCCTCCTTCCTATTATGGAATACAATTAGCTACTTAGTATATATATCACTTTAATACGTCTTGTACTTCAGATTGATAATTAACGTTGCTTGGCTCTAACTCCTTGCACTGAGTCGCCTTTGCACTCCTCGTCGTCCTCCGGTACCTCCGGTCGTCATCCTCTATACCGGACTACCTGCCGGTCAAGGTAGTCGCTCACCCTTTACCCCCTGTGGTGTTGCGATCACTCGTATACAGCCCGGACCCTCCGTCGGACCTCCGGTACCTCCGGTCCTTGCCGGACCTCCGGCACCTCCGGCACTTCCGGTCCTTCATCTCCGGCTCGGTATATAACAGTATTATCAATCTCACTACTCTGACTGGCAATGTCTCGCATTCCTAATCCCAACCTCCCCAACACGGAACAAGTTGAACGTGTCGATCCTGGCCGGGCTGGACGGGAACCTCGTCGACAATCCCGCATGTTCGGTCAGATCGTTCAGCTGTCTCCTCCGGTCCAGGTTCTTGGACCGTCGACTTTTTCAGCACCCCCAATTTCCCCTACACTTCGCTTTGCTCCGCAACACTCTCGGGCTTCAGCCGCTCCACCTTTACCCTTTCCGGCGAACGTTCCGGGATTGGTTCTCAATCCCCGGACCCCCGAAAACCCGGTGAGGTATCCTGTCTCCCCTCATCCACGCCGCACTGCAGCACGTCCTCGCAGTGAATCCCCCATCGAGGATCCTCGTATTGTCGAGGTTCCTGAGGACATCGAAGAGGCTCCGGAGAATTCCGGACAAACCGGCCGTCAGCGTGCCGGAAGCCTTCATTTATCTCACGATGATCCTTCCGCTCACTCCGAATCCGCTTCCTCTCGTCATGTGGAAGAAGGAGCCGGAGGTGGTGCCGGCGGTGGAGGTGACGGTGGTGGTGATGGTGGTGGTGGCGATCAACCGGCCCGTCAGTCCCCAGCTCCTGACCGTCCCGCGGACGACCGTCCCAGAGACCGTCCACAGGGAGGTGCTCCCGGTGGTCAACCTGGCCCCGGAGGCCCCGGTGGTGGCGGTCCCGGCGGTCCCGGCGGTCCCGGCGGTCCCGGTGGTCCCGGTGGTGGTGGACCGGGCGGCCCACGACGTGGTCAGCGCCGTCCCGCTACTCCGGACCCCCAAGAGGAACTTTTTGTGGACACCCTTCGGACCTTCCGCGATACACTTAATATTTTCGCGGCGCGTCCTCCGGCTCCTCCTGCTCGTTCCACCCGATCCAATCTCCGTAATCCGGATACTTTCGATGGATCGGACCCGGCAAAACTTCAGTCCTTCCTCACCCAGTGCTATCTGCACTTCGCGGAGCGCCCCCAAGACTACCCGGACGATGATGATCGCATCCTGTACATCATCTCGTACCTCCGGGGTAGCGCTCAGCAGTGGTTTTCCCCCAACTTGTACGACCCGACTATCATTCCGGCTTGGGACGGCGACTTTGCCGCCTTCGTCCAGGAACTTACGCTTAACTTCGGGCCGCACGATCCGGTTGGGGATGCCGAGGACAAGATCCGCGATTGCCGAATGAAAACCGGCGACCGGATCACCACTTACATCATCGAGTTCGACTTCCTCTCCGTTTTGACCCGGTGGAGCGATAACGCCCTCCGGTATCAATTCTACGAGGGACTTCCCCGCCGGATCAAGGACGACATGGTCCATCACAACTATGTCAATACCCTCGACGGAGTGAAGATGGTCGCTCGTCTCATCGATGGCCGGTACTGGAAACGCGAGGCGGAGAAGCAACGCGATCGCGACCGGGAGAAACCTTCCGGTCCCGGTGGCGGTGGCCAATCCGGCAACCCCAAATCCGGCAACAAGGGCCCCGGCAAGAACCCCAAATCGTCCAATCCCGATTCCGGCAATCCCGGCAACGCCGGTAACAATGCCGGACGCACTGGCGGCAAAGACAAGGGCAAGGGGAAGGGCAAGTCGTCCGATCCGGCTCCTGCCTCTCGCCCCTACGCCGACAAGCTTGACGCCTCCGGGAAGATCAAGCAGGACGAACGGGAACGCCGCCGGAAGAACAACCTCTGCATGTACTGCGGAGGCAAGGGTCACACCGCCGACAACTGCCCGAAGCGTCCCGCGCGTGCCGACGCCAAGGCCGCGCAGGCTTCGACCTCCGGTAATGCCCCGGCGCCTCCGGCGCCTCCGGTTGGCGAGTCAAAAAATTGATCAGCAACTCGGAACCCTCCGCACCTGGTCCGAGTTGCGTTGACTCCCGGGTGCTTACCGAGGTTCGTCTCAACGCTTCCGCCCTTCTACTTAATGCCCTTTACGTCTTTCTCGATATATCCCCGCTCCGGCCGGACATCTCCGAGCCGGAATTATGTTCAACCATTTCTCCGTCCCTCTTATCTCGAGTAGTCGCGGGATTCAACTCCCGTGTGCGTGCGCTTGTTGACTCCGGATCCTCTCATTGTTTTATATCTTTGAAAATCTGCGAATCTAATGGCTTTTCTACGTATACGGTTGCACCGGTCCGACTCCGGTATCTCGACGGCTCCTCTACCATCATAAACCGGATGCTCCGGCTACTCCTCCGGTTTCCTTCTGGCGAAGTCCAATACATGGACTTCTTCGTCACCCGTCTCGATTCTCCGTGCGACATGGTCTTGGGATATAATTGGCTCACCCGCATTAATCCGTTGATTAACTGGACTGAAGCCACTATCGCTTTCCGGCCCTGTCCTCCGGAGGAATCACTGTCGACAAACCCGGAACCTCCTCCGGGATCTGCTTCGGTTGTTCCGGCAACGGACGAGACGCCTCCGGTTCTTGATGTTCCGGTCACGGCGCCTATACCGACTCCGACGATTCCGCCAACTCCGTCTCCCTCTGTGGAGACTCCTGCTCCTTCTACGGAACTCCCTTCCCCTTTCGGGGAATTCCCTGAGGCCTCCGGGCCTCCTCCGGTCACTACCCGTCCGCTTGTGTCTCTCGTGTCTGCTGCGGCTTACCGCTCCATCATCCGAGACAAGAATTGTTGTCAATATACGCTGCGCGCCACTCCATCGGAAGAAGCCCGTGCCCGGTTTGCTTCCGCTTCGCCTCCGGACCTTTCCGGTTTACCTCCGGAGTACGAAGAGTTCGCTGACGTCTTCTCTGAGCAGGAAGCATACAATCTTCCTCCTCATAGAGAATTCGATCTCAAAATCGAGCTCATGGACGGCGAGGAGCCTCCGGTTGGTCACGTCTACTCCCTTTCGCCTACCGAGCTCGCTGCCCTCCGGGACTTCATTGATAAGAACTTAAAGTCGGGATTTATATACCCAACCCGTTCGAGTCATGGAGCGCCCATTCTCTTCGTTAAGAAGAAGGACGGTAGCCTCCGGTTGTGCGTCGACTACCGGGGACTTAATCGGATCACGAAGAAGGATCGCTATCCGCTTCCTCTCATCGCCGATCTTCTCGACGCTCCCGGGAAGGCTCGCATATACACAAAACTTGATCTCCGGCACGCCTATCACCTTCTCCGGATCGCTCCGGGTGACGAGCCGAAAACGGCTTTTCGTTCTCGCTATGGTTCCTTCGAGTTCCGGGTTGTCCCGGAAGGCCTTACCAACGCTCCGGCTGCTTTTCAGCGCTTCCTGAATAGCTTGTTCGCCGATCTGTTGGACGTGTACGTCATCATTTACTTGGATGATATATTGATCTATTCCGACGATCCGTCCCAACACTTCCGAACACGTCCGGGAGGTTCTCCGGCGCCTTCGGAAGGCCGGCCTATACTGCAAACTCCCCAAATGCGAGTTCAGCGTCACCACCTGCGAATATCTCGGTTACATCCTGTCGCCGGACGGCTTCCGGATGTCTCCGGACAAGGTCGCCGCCATCGTCGATTGGCCGGCGCCCCGGAAGGTGAAGGACATTCAGTCCTTCTTAGGTTTTTGTAATTTCTATCGACGTTTTATATGGAACTACTCGGCGATTACAGTTCCCCTTACTCGCCTCACGCGTTCCAACGTCCGATGGGATTGGTCTCCGGTTTGCCAACTCGCATTCGACACCCTCAAGCACGCGTTTACGGAGGCTCCGGTGCTTTCGCATTGGATTCCGGACCGACAACTTACCGTCGAGACGGACGCCTCCGACTACGCAATCGCCGCCATTCTCTCGATTATCGGAGACGACGGCGAGATCCACCCCATTGCGTTCCGGTCCCGGACACTCGGTCCGGCCGAACTCAACTACGACACACACGACAAAGAACTCCTCGCTATCTTCGATGCCTTCAAGCACTGGCGGCACTATCTCGAAGGTCCGGCGTTCCCGGTCGATGTCGTAACCGACCACAAGAATCTGGAATACTTCGCGACGACCAAGGTCCTTACCCGTCGCCAAGTCCGGTGGTCCGAATACCTGTGCCATTTTAATATGGTTATCCGGTTCCGGCCGGGTAAGCTCGGAGCTAAACCTGACGCTTTGACTAGACGATGGGACGTCTACCCTAAAGAGGGGGATAGGGCTTTCAGCCAATTGAATCCTCAGAATTTTCGCCCCATTTTTACTCAAGATCAACTCACCGCGTCCCTCCGGGCCACTTTCCTCGAGGAAATCACCCTCCGTTCCTCCATCGTTATGGATGTTGAGAAGCTTTACTCCGACATTCGTGCCCACTACAACGATGATCCCGCCGCTGTCGCCGGACTTGCCTCCGCGACCTCCGGCACATCCCCGCGCTGGACCGTAGAACCCTCCGGTCTCCTCCGGTACGACGATCGCATTTATGTTCCACTGGTCTCCGGAGACGCTCCGGATCAGCTCCGCGTACGTGTTCTGCAGATTTTGCACGATCATGAGCTCGCTGGCCACTTTGGACAGAATCGCACTTTAGCCCTCGTCCGCCGAGAGTACACCTGGCCGGAGGTCCGGACATTCGTCCGGGACTACTGTCGGTCGTGCATTCTTTGCAAGCGCAACAAGAAGCCTCGGCACCGGCCTTACGGTCTGCTGAAGCCTCTTCCGGTTCCCCTCCGGCCATGGCATTCCATCTCCATGGACTTCATCGAGCAATTACCACTCTCCGGCGAGTTTGACTGCATTCTTGTGATCGTTGATCGGTCTTCGAAGCAGGTCATTCTCATTCCTTGCGATACCCACATCAACTCCCCGGAGCTTGCTCGCCTCTTCCTTATTCACGTCTTTTCCAAACACGGCGTTCCGGCACATGTTACATGCGACCGGGGCTCCGAATTCATCGCCTCCTTCTTCCGGTCGCTGGGCGAATTGCTCAATATGGAGATCCACTACACCTCCGGTTACCATCCGGAGGCCGACGGTCAAACCGAGCGTATGAATCAAACGGTTGAGCAATATATTCGCATCTACTGCTCTTACCAACAGGACGATTGGGACCGACTCCTTCCGCTCGCGGAATTCGCTCTCAACAACGCTCCGAACGCTTCGACCGGCATCTCCCCCTTCTTCGCCAACAAGGGTTACAATCCGGCAATCACGGTCCATCCGGAACGTGACGTGGCTAACATGTACGCCAAAGATTTCGTCGTTGATCTTCAGGAACTGCACCAGTTCCTCCGGGAGCAAATTACTTTTGCCCAGGAGCGTTACAAGGAAACCGGAGACCGGAAACGGTCCCGGGGACCTCCGCTGTCGATTGGTGATCAAGTTTTCATCTTGGCGAAGCATCTCCACACCAGCCGGCCGACTCCGAAATTCTCGGAGACGTATCTTGGCCCTTACGAAGTTATTGGTAAACCCAGTGCCGCTTCCTACACCATCCGGCTTCCGAAATCGTTGTCGCAAGTTCATCCGGTCTTCCACATTTCCCAACTCGAACCCCATGTTCCGAATCCATTCCCCGGTCGTGAGGAACCGCCTCCGGCTGCTGTGGAAATCATCGACGGCGAGTCACACTTCGAAATTAAACAAATTGTTGACTCCAAGATCGACCGGCGCTTCCGGACGAAGCTCCGGTACTACGTCGAATGGCTCGGATACGAGAACACGGACGATCAGTACGCTTGGGTTGGCGCAGACGACTTGGATGCAGCCGAACACATCGATAATTTCCACCGACGCTTTCCGAACAAGCCCGGTCCGGAATATTAATTCACTCGGATATAAATCAAGAAATCATACGTCGGATTCAATTTTACATCACACATTATTTACAACGTTCCTTAATCTCCTAGGTCTCTTTGGACCCTCCTCCCTACCCTCCGGTCTCCTCCGGACTCTTCTCCAATACCACCTAGTCATCGTCAATGACATACCTCCCATCGTCGTCCTTGTGGAAGCCCTCCGGAGTCGAGTCGTTGATGACCAGTTGAACGGTCATCGCGGTCTCGATCGGCTCGCTCTTCAACCGCTCCGGCACCTCCGGTACAGGAGTTGGGACGCGGGGCGGCTCCGGAACGGGCTCCGGATCCACCTTGATGACGTCGAAGGTGGCGACTCGTGGGCCACTAGCGGCTGCGACTGTTGAGGTCGCCGTGAGTTCTTCGTGCTCCTCCGGCACCTCCGGCACCTCCGTCTCCATCTCCACATCCTCCGGGTTCCTCGCAACCTCAAATCCCGCCGGCCACCCAGTTGAGGGCTCCCGCGAGGCCTCCGGTGCCTCCGGAACCTCCGGCGCTTCTTCTTCCTCCTCCGACTCCGATGCGACCCGTTTCGCCACCTTGCGACGCTTGGTCGGGCGCTCCGGCGCATCCTCCACCTCCGAATCCCCTCCGCGTTTCCTCCTGGCCTCCGCAGGCCTCCGTGCCTCCTCCGAGAGGCGCTCCACCTCCTCCAATTCCTCCGCGGTCAACTCCGGGGCCTCCGACGCCAATCCCATCAACAGCAGCATCCGGTGAGCAAAGGGCTGGCTAGCCCCTTGACCCTCCGGCGCCGCCAGGGACTGGAGGACGAGCTCGACCGCTCGCGCGACGAGTCGGCTCTGCTCCCACTCCTCATGGTGGATGGCCACAAGCCTATCCATACGCTCCCGGAGCTCCCGGTACCTCCGGCCACCCCCGGTCGACTTCTTCCCCTTCTTCTCCTTCTTCTCCCTCCGTTCGCGCTCCGCCCTGGTGCTATCCCGCACCTCGCGCTCGCCCCGGCGGCTCCGAGTTTCCCGGACGCTCCGGCGCGCCTGCGAAGGCCCTGCGACAGGCCCCGAAACCGACTCGCGCGCCTCTTGCGCCTCGCGACGAGCGTTCGGGCGCACAGGACCTCCGGCATTGCTGCACAAGATGTGCTTCGCGCGGCAGCGCTCGCACGCGGAACGACCGTTCCGGACGAGGCACTGCGCACGGACCCTCTGACAAGCATTGCAAACTGTAAAAGGTTAGCTCCGGCACCTCCGGTCATGTTGCGACGCACCATTCTCGTTATTCTCGATATCGCTATCGAGCTCGTCGTTCTCCTCGTCTCCGTCATCATCCGCGCGTTCCGGGGTCTCCGTCCGGGCCCACTCGATAGGCTCCTCCTCGTCAAACTCCGGGTCCTCGACATCGAGGTCCGCCAGGCGCTGCACGACCTGCGCTGCCCTAGCGGCCGCCTCCTGCAACTCCGCCGCCTCCGCCTCGTGCGCCGCGATTATCTCCGCACGACGAGCTTCACGCTGCTCGTGTCGCCTACGCGCGACCTCTTCCCGCACCTCCGCCGACGACGCGCGGCCCTTCCCCTTCGAAGCGCCGCCGGAGCCGCCCCCGACGTCCCCGGGCGACCCCTCGCGTCCATCGTCGCTGTTTCCGTCGTCTTGCATGGCGATATGGGTAGTTGTGCCGGGATGGTGGTGGTAGGAGAGAGAGAGTTGTTATGACTCGAAAACCAACAGCACGTGATTTTTTGATCTTGTTTATTTTCTCACGATTCTCCATTGTTCTTTCGTCTTGGTTCCTCATGGGAGAGGAACCTAAGAGGGGGATACTGTTATATCCGTGCAGCCTCCCTCTGACGTCCGGCTAATTCCTGGCCATCATCCGCCCCCCTCCGGTACCTCCGGTACTGCCGGAGCTCCGGTCATTGACCGGAGCCTCCGGACGTCCGTGTATCATCGGGTTTTTACGCAATGAAGGATTACTGAGCGTTTCCCGTTTATCCGTCTTCTCATCTTCTTCCTTATTGTCTTAGGACTTATCATCACTTCCTCCAACACGCTCTATTGTTTAGAACCACCCTCCTTCCTATTATGGAATACAATTAGCTACTTAGTATATATATCACTTTAATACGTCTTGTACTTCAGATTGATAATTAACGTTGCTTGGCTCTAACTCCTTGCACTGAGTCGCCTTTGCACTCCTCGTCGTCCTCCGGTACCTCCGGTCGTCATCCTCTATACCGGACTACCTGCCGGTCAAGGTAGTCGCTCACCCTTTACCCCCTGTGGTGTTGCGATCACTCGTATACAGCCCGGACCCTCCGTCGGACCTCCGGTACCTCCGGTCCTTGCCGGACCTCCGGCACCTCCGGCACTTCCGGTCCTTCATCTCCGGCTCGGTATATAACACCGACCGAGAACTTCAAGTTTTCGACGACGCCAGCGGTAACCGTCTGATTCGAGTCGGCCGATTCCATTGTGAGGGTTTTCTCAGGCGAGAACGTAACTCCGAGTTCCTGCCATATATTTTGGTTCATGGCGACGATTTCGGACCCCTGATCCAGGGTGCAGGTGACCGTCATGGAGTCGTTTACGAGAATGTCGAGAACTCGGAGAGAGTCGATGGGCGAAGCGGTTAAGAGATGGGTGCTGACGGCGTGTCCCTTGTCGTAGCAGTTCATCACCATCGCCTCCTCCTCGGGTTGCCCTTCCTCGACTTCGAACAACGATGTTTCAACCGTGGGAATTCGTTTCATGATGGTGCCTTCGCGATAATGTTTTCGAACTTCCGGTGATATCGCCAACAATTCTCGGCCCGAAATCGTGATTTGGGCATCAAGGGACCTCTTTATGACTGCTTTGACCATCGCCGGATCCTCCATTTGAGACTGATATTTAAACGCTGGTGGTAGGTGCGATTTCGGGGGCGTGGATGCTGGCGCAGGCACAGCAGGAACCTTGGAAGTACTGGCCTCAGGCGCCGAATCCCTTCCTGGCCCTGGTTTGGGGCCCGATTTCGCCGGCGAACATTTCATCACCACTACTTCGGGAACTTCCACCGCCTTTTTCTTTCCCCTTTTGAGCATGACCCGAACGTCCGGATCATTTTCCTTGTCGGCGTGTTCGATGGGGATTTTTCCGAAAGCGAGCGTTTGGACGGGGGCGCAGCTGGCAAAAGTCATGGAATTGACAGCATGGGGGGGAGTTTCGCGTTTGAATGATTGGTTCGCCGGCGGGCGAGACTGCTGCTGAGGCGGCCGTTGGTACTGCTGGGCGTTCTCTGCCAGCCACCGATCAATCCTCTCGGCTAGATTGCGTCCTTGGATCATTTGAGGAATGAACCGTCCGTTGGAGAGAATGATCTTTCCGTCCTGGTTGCGGAAGCATTTTCCCTGACCGATGTAGTCGAGGGCGAGGGTACATTCACGAACGAAATGGCCTGGCACCGAACAAAATCCACAAAGTCCCGGGGTGAACATCTCTCCACCAGGGACCTGATCTCTGATCCGCCATCGTTGTCTTAGCGGGTACGTGTTCCGAAATTCTGGACCGGGCTCATCAAAGTTCGGGGGCGGGGGCATCATTTCCATGATTGTGGCCTGATAAACCCGGTACATTCCTCTCGGAGGAGGCTGGTCATGACTGATGGAATAATGGGGTAGCGGCTCTTCCACCGCTTGGTGCAATGACTGTATTTGAACCGTCAACTGGTGGTGTATTGAGGTGACTTTGGCCATCGCGGCATTGAGATCGATCATCTGCCTTTTGATCGCTGCAGTCTCGTCGCCGATCTCCGGGATAGCAGGGCCGTCCAAAATAAAGTTCGCCGCCGTTGTAAAATCCGCAATGTCGTAGGCATCGTCGGGTGGATGCTGCGGCTGCAGGATTTGAAGCCGACGATAAACGCGATTCCTGAAGCGCTCCTCCACGCCTTGTGGGTAGCATTTCCTCTCCTCGACCTCCGTGAGCTTTCCTGATCCGATCAGATGTACAGTGATCGTTTTGAACCTTCGGTGGTAGTCGGCGAAATCGTCCTTCGTTTTAATGTGGGTGGCTGACTGCTCCTTGAGGACGTTGTCGAGATCCTTCATGGTAAATGTCTTCTTCCCATCCAATCCCGGGTATAATGCTGCAATGCAGGTTTTGAAACCTACCCAGGTCGTCACATTGTTTGTCTTCGTTCCCCGCCAAAGCACTTCTGTTTCCCTCGAAACATATCGCATGGCGAGGTTGACTTTGTCAGTGGAAGTGGTCCTTTCCATGGACTCTGCCAGTTCCTCAATGTCCTCCCAATAGCGGTGCAAGCTAAGAGCTTCGCCATCGAACGACGGTGCTCCTTTAGTTCCGCGGGCAGGTAACATATCGTCCGCAAGCGAAGGGATGATGGTACATGTTTCACTGGTGGGCGAAGGTGCGATGATGGGTGTTTCGTTGGTGAGCAAAGATCCATTCGGGGATAAATCCGATGAAGGAGGCATGGGAGTGGAAGTTTCGAGTGATGAAGAGTCCTTGGTCGGCAACGAAGTGGAAGGTTTCTCCGGTGATGACTCCTGGGATGCGAGGGGTGGAGAGTAAAATGGGGATGGAGGTAGAACTATAATTCTTCGGGTCAACGGCAAAATTTTGGGCAACGGGAATTTCCAGGAATAAATTTCGGTGGGTCTCGGGTGGGGTGTCTCTCTTCTCTCTATCGTTCCTCGGCGGCACGCTCTGCTGCTAGCGTCTGCCTTTCTCGGAAAACCACGGTAAAAACCCCCTCGCGGTGGGCTCCAGTTGTGATAAGGACCGCGACGCTACGACGTGAACTGGGGGTGGTGCTCAGGAAGTAGACTTGTCCGGCCTCTAGGGGGTTTGTTGTGAGATTCCGAGGAGGGGGACGTTTGTCGATGCAGAGGTGGTGCGGCACGTCCGTAGGGTCCTGTGTGTGTTAGCAAAAATGGGGGAACTGCGAAATATACCTCCTCGCCGGCGAACGAAGTTCGTGAACTGGTCTCTTCAAACTATCTCCAAAGCTTCGCGCCTTCCTCCTACAATCGATGGTCACGTGACCGAGTCGTCGAATCCTTCCAAGTGGTTGATTTGTTGGTGAACTTGACGTCAATAGAGCTTCGGTGGCGAACTGCTCAAGGTGTAAGGGGTTCCAATAGTTCGGTCGTGGGCGATGTGTTGTGGATATCCTCGAAGTGTTGTTCCCGCTGCTGGTCGATGCAGGAAGGTGTGCGAAGTTCGTGGGCGAGGTATGTGAGCGCGCGCTTAGGTGACTTAAGCTGCAAGAGGGGAACGAGAGTAGTGTCCTAAGACGAAGGTGGCGAAAGGGTGTGATCAATTCTCGAATTGTGGGGTATAAGAACACTGGGTACAAGTGGGAGGGATCTGAGCCCCGAAAAGTAGATGTCCCCAGTACGCTAAATCGTCCATCTTTTTTATACCTTTCCCCCCATCAGCCTCGTGTTCAGGTGAAACACTCGCTTCAAGGTTGAGGCGTGGACCTGTGGGATATTATCGCCCAAAACGCTCCAAGGTGCTCTCTCGTTCGCGAAATATTGTGTCGTTCGCCGTCGAGAGACTCTTGAAAGCCAGATTTAGGACTTTTGTCCCGCGATGTGTCGGAATGTCGGCTTTAAACCCTAATTGAGTACCGAGCTGCCCGACCGCTGAGGAGCAAGGCTCGCCCATGGTCGGTGCGCTGCTGGTCGTTGAAATAGCTTGGGAGGTGCAATGCTGAGGTTCGTAGTCTGGATGCCGTTGTTTTAAGGAGTGGAAGCCCATGCGATGGTGTGTAGGCGCAGGGTGAAGGCGTACAGTAGCCCTTCGTTGGCCGGCGAGGCTCGCTCCAAAGGTCCAAACAGCAATTGGTGGGTCCATTCGATATTGTAGTGATAAAAGGCAATTATTGAAGCACTCCTGAGGTACAGGGGGCGTCGTCGTTCGTCGTCGAAGCCATGTAGGTATCGTGTATTTCGTGTGTGGTGTCGTTCATCGCCGGTGGGTGTCGTTCCGGAAGCGGAAACCAAGTTGCCAAATAAGGTGTTCATCCATAATGAGTGTTTGTTGCCATTGAGCTGAGCAGCCGTGGAACGAGAGGGCATGCGCAGAGCGCATACAGCCCTCACACCGTGTGGCTGGGAGCTTCCAGCCTATAGCGCGAATAGGCTGGGAGCTCCCAGGCTTGTAAGACTAATACCCTGGGAGCTCCCATATTTACATTATAAGGTGGGAGCCCCCACCAAAATTTGAGGGATAGATGGGCACTCCCGTCATAGGGTCTGGGAGCTCCCAGCTGGTTTTATGGGTGGTGTGGGGGCTCCCACCTGTACCTAAGGGGAGGTCCCATGGAGACAGCCATGGGCTCTCCCACCGCAATTGAAGGGAGGCCCCAGGATAGGCATGGGCTCTCCCACTGCACTTGATGGGAGGCCCCAGTAGTATGTTATGGGAGGCCCCACTGAGGTTAAAAATGATCCTGGGAGCTCCCGGCATTATAAGGCGGGGACTCCCAGAGGCAACACCTGGGGGCTTCCAGAGTACTGGGTTTTCATTTCAGTTTCTATGACACTGGTAGGTACAACAATGTGAATAAGTAGCTAGCTAGCACAGACTGATATTGTGGAAGCTGTCAAGGGAATAGTTCAAGGGAATAGTAGGTAGCATTGATACGAAGGAGGTGATGGAGGGTACGACAAGGCAGTGCATTCCAAGTATGAATGGATACAGGATGAAAAGTAAAGAAAGATAAAAAATTTGACCTAGCAGGCTATAGCATGTAACAGGTGAGGCAACCAGTATTGCAAACAAAGTCCAGGATGGACTTCACTTTGTATCCAATTTTGGTGAGAGCTGCGAGGCAGGTGAGAAGAAAAGGTGTGTTATGGTGTCTGTGGTGTGGGCAACCATAGAGTATGAGTAGATACATATAATATCATTGAGACCAAGCTTCACAGCAACATTTCTCTAATCTAGACAGAACCCATCTTCTGTGGCAGCCAATTGAGCAGCGGTCAAAATGGAGTACTAGGCATCCTAGGATCCAATCTTTTGGCCCGTGCTACGTACGGTATCATACTAGGCTATGGATGAGGCATTGTGTAGCCCCAAATCCATTTTTCGCCCTGGCCAGTGATCAGCTGCCAAATTGGCCTGCAGGCCCCTAGAATCTAATTTTCGGTGCGCACTTCATGTGGGTATCATGCCTAGCCTATGGAGCAGGCAGTTTGCTGCTGGGCGAGCAAAATGGCCCGCTGGTAGCCGCAAAATTCATTTTTCGCCCTGGCCAACAATCAGCCGCCAAATTGGCCTGCCTGCCCCCCCAGAATTCAATTTTCGGCCCGCGCTACGCGTGGGGATCATGGCTAGCATGTAGGGTAAGCACTATGCTGCTGGGCCAGCAAAATGGGCCGCCAGTAGCCCCAAAAACGCATTTTTCGGCCCGCACTACGCGCGGGCACGGGAGCTCCCATGGCAAAAAAATGGATGGGAGCTCCCATGGAAATCTGTGGCTGGACACTCCCAGCCCATCATGGGTGGGAGCTCCCAGCACCCTGGGAGTCTCCATATACCTGGGACCCCTTTGGGGTAGTCATCTCATTATAACACAACTACCCCAAGTTGGGTCCCATATATGTCTGCCTGAAGTGCTTTATGCAGCCCCATGCTCCCTTTTCCGCACTGTATGAACCGGGTGGCTCATCCGGCACGTTGCTTGTCGGTGTCGTTCCTCGGCTGCTCTGGTTTGGGGCTGGGTTTGGGGGATTTGCACCAAGGTAATAGTTTCTTGAGGCCATCATTACTCTCTGGAACTCCCATGTTCCCTTTTTTCTGCAGGGTATGAACCGGGTGGCTCATCCGGGGCATTGCTTGTTGGTGTTTGTTTCAAGAGCCTGTTCCTCTGCCCCCTTGGTTGGGGTTCATTTGGGGCATTTGCCCCCTTTTTTTCAGGACGCGAACTTTTCGAGGTAGTTCTGTGCTTTCTGGAGCCCACACGCACCCTTTTCCGCGTTGTATGATCTGTGTGGCTCATCCGGCACCGTACTTGTCAGTGTTTTCTTCAAAAGCCTGTTCCTCTGCCCCCTTGGTTGGGGCTCATTTGGGCATTTGGCCCCTTTTTTTTAGGACGCGAACATTTTCGAGGTAGTTCAGTGTATTCTGGAGCCCACACACTCCCTTTCCGCGCTGTATGAACTGTGCGGCTCCTCCGGCGCCATGCTTGTCAGTGTTTGTTTCAAATGCCTGTTCCTCTGCCCCCCTGGTTTCGGGCTCATTTCGACTTGTATCCTTACTTCATGAGGATAATACATTCTTCTCCCCTTGATAAGTCTTCAGAATAAGTTGATATGCTGGGAAACGCAGTGGACTCCAGATAGCTTCAGATCCAATCCACCCCCACCACGTGATCTTTATCGCGTCCCCAAAGGAAAACAGTTTGCAAAAAGCTCGAAGACTATAAGTCCAGGAGTGGCGGCACCACAGAGTGAATACAATGCACTCGACATTTCGACGTTTCTCTACCTAGCTGATGCACCCTCCAAATTTATCTTGCTTATGTCAGCTTGTTGCCATTTCCCTCAAGTCAGAAGTCTCAGCGTAAATCTATGAATTCATGACGCGCCCAGTCTCAGCAACATTTTATCCAATTCCAGGTAGACTAAGTAACACTCTCTTGAACTACGGGCAAAATCAGAATTTACGATTGAATTTCTCATAAAAAGTTGCCATTCCCTCAAGCATCCAAGTGACATCCCATACCGCCGATAGCCACGTGGCCTCCAAGTCGGCCGTATCCTGCACCGCGCATCCCCAAAAATACAGGGACATGAGAATGCTCAAGGTCCCGTTGACGCCCCACTGCGTAAGCGGACCCCATTCCTTCCCAGCCTCGCCGTACTCTTCAGTGATCCAAGCACCGTTGTCGTCTTTCTTCCTCCAGGCCGGTTGCAGCGACTCCCACCAGCCTTTCCACTCGACTTCGTACGCAGCAGGATTTGGAACCTTGGGGTCCGCTCCACCCCTTTTCCCCCGTGCCGCTGCAATCCACATTCCCACTTGCTTCGGACGACCCCGACTTGGGAGGATCGTCGGTGCCTGCTCGAATTTGGAAGCCGCCTCGATCCTTATCCATGCAGCGATCAGGGCATCGAAATGGGGCCCCAGGTTCTGCCGAGTCAGGTACGCGTGTGCTTCCACGAACCACAGCGCCGCCTTCGGGGGACATTTCGGTGCATTCGAGACCGAGGCGGGCGTGGCGGTCGTGGCCAGGGGTGCTGTCAATGTGGTCGTGGCGGGGGCTTCCGTGGAGGGCGCGGCGGTCTTGGTCGGGGGTGCTGTCAATGTTGTCGTGGCGGGGGCTTCCAGGGAGGGCGCAGCGGTCTTGGCCGGGGGTGCTGTCGATGTTGGGGCTTCCAGGGAGGGCCCGGCAGACTTGGCCGGGGGTGTCGCCGCACGTGGTGTCGATGCTACTGGCGAGACACACGATGTTGCTGTCGGTACAGATGCTGTCAGTGCGTGCATTGGTGCCGGTCCAGGCGATGGGGTCTCAGACACTGCACCTGTCTGAGTTGCTGGGATTTGTGTCGCGGACATTACTTGGGCATGCAATGACGGGGGTGGAGGCGGTGTGGGCGCGTTCATCGATTTGGGTGGCGCGTTGACACGACGGGCTTTGGAGGCAGTTTGTTGACCTGGGCGGGGACCGTAGACAATGTCGTGCTCGTTTCTGTTGCTCTGTCACCATCACCGCCGTTGCCAAGCTCCATGTCAACATCCAGCCCCGCTGACGTCCCGCTGGGACCGTCATCCATGGGCGACATATCTTCACCATCGCCCGTCCCCCCTTCCATGTCGACATCCTTGGGATCGCTGTCGCCACCCATCCCTGCGTTCGCAGCGGTCGACACACGTTTCGACCTGCGGGGTGGGCCTGCGGGTGGCAGTTTCGCCTTCGGCTTACGCAAGGCCTTGGGCTGATTCTGCTTGGGAGGGGGCAAACCCAGCTCTTCCGCAATTTGCGCACGGAAAGCTAGCGCCATCTGCTTGTTGCGTTGGATGTTGGCGTTGCGTTCCTGCTCGTACCTCCAGCCAGTGAAGTCGCTGGGGATACTGGCGGGGGTCACAGTCGGGATGGTGGCGGGGGTTTCCGTGGACGTCGAGGCCGTTTTGCGCTTTTTGCGGTGACGCTCATCTTCCGCGTCTGACTCCTCCGCTCCAGACTCAGAGCCCGAATCGGAGGAATCGGAGTCGTCGTCGGAGTCAGAGTCAGAGTCGTCATCGGAGTCAGAGTCGTTGTGTCATTGGAGTCGGAGGCAGAATGGGTGTTTTTCCCAGCGCCAGCCACGGGGTCAATAGTGTACTTGGCCTTGTCGAGATCGGAGGCTGTTGCTAGCGCCAGTGTTGTAGTTAAGGTGTTAAGGGCTTAGTCTTAATAAGGGCTTAACCCTTATTAAGCTAAGGTCTTAATTTCAAGATGTATGTATCTGAAGCCCTTAATAACCCTTAACCGGCTGCTCCCGCCGTGGCGGGCCGCCGGCAATCAAAAAAATGACTAATAAAATGGCAACCACATGGAGGTTGCTCTAGCCCGACTCCCTACTAAGTATGCTGGTGGTGCTTTTTGGTGGGGTTATTGCGAACCCCATTGCTCTCCCTACATGCAGATGCACTGTCTCATAAGAAACCTTCTACATGGAGCATCTTGCAGCCAAGCACAGTGACGAAGAGCCGGATGCTGGTGCTCAGGAGGGCTCTGGAGACGATTACAATGGATAATTGGGCACATAAAACCAGATTCTCATGTTCTAGCGGCACCGGCCTTTTTGGGAAATAACCCTTAATATGACCCTTAATTTGGACACCCTTAATAAGCCTTAATTAAACTTAAGGTCTTAATCATGGAAAGCACCCTTAATAAGACCCTTAACTACAACACTGGCTAGCGCACTTTCCTGCCGTTGTTGTGGGGCTGGGAAGAGATTAGTTGAATTTGTCATGAACAGATCGCTTATCGGACCTGATCCGGGCTTATCTAGCCTTATCGGACTTGATCTGCGCTTATCTGGGCCTTATCGGACTCCATCTACTGTCAGACTCCTTATCCTGCCCTGTAGATAGCTTAGAATACACTCAGATACTTATCATGATAAGGACTACCATATTAGTTTAGGACACTCCCATGCTATCTCAGATCACTCTCATGTCACCCACTAGTATATATGCCCTCCTGTAGTCGTTGTAGTTCCCAGTCTTGAGCTGGTTATATCTCCACTAGCAATATAGGCAATCCTTGTCCTTTTGAGCACAACCTTGGTCCACTTTGCATTGCCTGCATAGTATTGGCCAGTGTGTCTGACAGAATTATTCTGACAAGAAAGAAGGCTGCGCACTGAATGCGACGGAAAGGTACTCGGTCATGAACTTCAAGACGTTCTCGTTAAATCTGGGTTTGTCCCACTGTGGAAAGTGTGGTGCAGCCGCCGTCTGCGCTCGGCCGTAGGAAACGCTGAGAATTTGGTTAGAGACGATTGTTTCTGCACGGCGATTGCTCACTGGATTGTGCGCAGGTCCCCTCCGTACTTCGGCATTGGCCCCCCCAGCACAATGACCGAGTGAAGGCCAGTATATTCCTGGATACCCCGGAGAATCGGTCCAAGGAACTCGGGCACGCGATCGATGCATCTAAGGTAGACAAGCATTAGCTCCTCGCATTTCTTCCCCAGACGGCAGCAACTTACTTCTGGCGATCCTCTGGGGCCTTCGAGGGCGGGCCTTTCAAGAGGGCGAGGTAGGCTGCCTTCTCATCCTGCGCTTCCTTCTTGGCTCGCGCTGCCAGCGCCTTCTGTTCTGCCTTTGGCAGCTCACCAAAAACTTCCCGCGCGACCAAGGCACGAAACCCGCCTTTGGGTTTCTTAGACCGATCCACGTTGCTGGCTGGGTCGTTTGCACGCTCCTCTTCCCACCTCTCTGCGACGCGAGGTGCGATCTTCGTTTCGTAGGATTCGTGCATAAATTGCTGGTATGTTTGTCTGGCTTTAGTCGGAATTTTGGTCCCAGTCAGTTTCGCGAGAAGAACGGCGAAGGGGTTCTTGGTCGGATCGAGACCAGACTGGTATTTGCGAAGACGCCAGATCCGGTAGGTGAACCATCGCCGGATGCGCTGGGGAGGTATGAGGAGAACGCTCGTGACGTAGTAACAGCTGTGACTTACCAAATTGACCTTCTTGATACGGGCGCATTTTGCGATCTCGTCCGCTTCCTCTAAAGTCTCCGGCACGATGGGCTGCTTTGGGTCATAGGCTTTGAGAACAGGCTCCTCGTGGTCCACTAGCCTCCAGTCGACGCGCGCATGAAATTCGTTGCACTCGGCTTTCAAATATTTCCGCTCTTGCCGCCAGCCCTCCTCAAGAGCTTTAGTGTAGCTGTTATATCCCGAGCCAAAAGGGGAAAGAGAGACCTCCGGGATCTCCGGATGTGGACGCAAGTCCGGAGCATCCGGAAGAAGACCGGAGGTTCTCCTGTCGGCTGTTCTCGCAACACCACAGCTCGGAAGGGTGAGCGAACTGTCTGACTATCGAGCCGAGACTAGACGGAGGAGAAATGGAAATAGAAGACTCCGGAGGCAACCACGTGACCCCGGACGGAGCCGGACAGGTACCGGAAGGGGTGCAGAGTGATTCGGAGGATCCCGGACGCAACCAGAGGGAAGCTGTTGGAAACGGACAGGCTCCATTGGAGCCCAACGCAATGTAACAGACTTTGCAGAAGCCGTACACATCCCAGATGGGACCCGAGTGATCGGACGCGGTCCGGAAGGAGGGCGTGGGAACCGGAGGTGATCTGTGACAGTGCGGGAGACTCGGAGGATGCCTGGAAGGGAACCGGAGAGGCACCCGATGAAGTAGAAGGAAGTCAGCCGGAACCGGAAAGGGCCTAAGCCAGGAACCGGACGACTGGAGCGAAGAATAACAAAGACAAACAAGATCCGGAGGTGTCGAGAAGACACCGGGATGAGGATGGAATTTAAAGGAAGACTCAGTCCATGAAGGAAGCCATGGAATAACGTTAATTTTCCAGATAGAGTACAGAATGTAATCTACTGGGATTATATAGATAAGTCCTCTATTGTAATACCCAAAATGGATAAGTCAGAAGACTCGGGGACGTAACAATAAGTAGTGTACCAAAAAGGAAATGCATGGGAAAGATTAGTAAGAGACAATAAGGAAGAAGACGGATAAAAGGGAAACACGTAGTAATGTAATATGATGCAAACCCGCTTGACAACGGACACATGGACAACCGTGGGAAACATCCAGAGGGCTGGAGGTACCGGAGGTCCGATCGGAACCGGAGGCGCAGCCACGGAGATGACGTGAGAGGATGGAAGGTGGTGAAGTGTTCGAACAGATGGCCACTGCAGGAAAGAGCCGGAGGATATAATATGATCCAAACCTGCATGCAGCGAACACATAGACAACCGTGGGAAGGTTCGGAGGGCCGGAGGTCGGGACCGGACCGGAGGCCCGAGAACATGTCAGGAGTGTCGGGGAGTGGTGGAATTGCTGACGGGAAGCCTGCATGAAAAGGCGGAAGGAAGCGAACCAAATGGCAGAGTGCTCCAGCGCGGGAAATAGCCGGAGGTGCCGGAGGTACCGGAGGCGTGGGAACATTCCTCGCAATACCTGGAAGCACACGGAGGTGCCCCAAAGAAGTGCGGAAGGGTGGAACGTCTACAGGGAGTCCTTGGAAGAACAGATGACAAAAGAATCCATCGTGGGAAAGGGCCGGAACGGACCCAGGTGGATAAACATGATGGAGCTGGTGAGGTTTCGTGCAAGGAAGGTCCGGACCGGAGCAGGGTGGCTGTGTCGGAGAGGCCGGGACAAGTGGGTATTGCCGGGAATGCGGAAGGTGGAAAGGAGTGTAAGGACAATGCGGGGATAATAACCGATTGGTCAGGGAAGGCTGAATAAAGGATGAGATTGGTAATCAATCTAAATGGGGATTGACCGGAGAACTCCGAGAGGCCGGAGCGGTGAAATAAAAGGGGTTGAAAGTGCATGGATATAACAGTAGCCGTCCAAGTGGGGGACCAAGATCTCTTCTCGCGCGCCTTCCGCCCACAGTCTCAGGTTCTTGCGTTTTTCCTTGGGGATTCGCTCTCGCTTGCGTTTTGTTTGAGCCATCTATATCCTTAATGTGGTGTACTTCATAAGTATTACTTGGCGTGGTAAGCATATAACGACAAATAGTACCTCCACAATGTTCTTGTTCAAAACTTGGAGGATGGAAGTATGCGTGGCGTCAGGTTTGGACTTTGTTTGCTTCAACAACAAACATGGCTCCTTCGTCCCTCCGGCGTGCGCCATCATTCGGAGTTCCAATCCCGTGCCCAGGGTATATAAACCTCCCATGTGGTTTTTATCTCCCTCGCCTTCTCTTCTCCCACCACCATCTTCTAACCACTTTCTCCCTTCCATATGACTACCTTTCCCTCTGCTGCCGGCACAGGTTCTGTCCCGGTAGCGGCGTCCCAGCGCAACAACACTAGTAAGTACTTTCTTCTGTCGTTGTTGTCGCCACTCATCACTCTCACGATTAGACAATGCCGCTGCCCTCCAATTGTTGTCTGCCGCCATGGTGTCACTCACTCAAGGTAGTCATCTACTTGCTAGTCGTCCTTCCATATTCTAACGCCACGTATACAGGTTTCCAGTCTCAGGCCTCTGAGGCTGTCGACCACGCGGCTCCTGTGGCTGCCGACCCAGCTCCCGCCCACGTTGACCCTGTTCCAACTCCTGCCGCTGCCGGCCAGGCTCCAACCGGCTTTCTCACCCATGGCCCGTGGTTGGCGGGGGGGGTTCTATGTTGTCATCCCCCCGGCTCCCTTGTTGCCCATCGCCGAGCCGATCTGGTATTGCATCACCAAGGGGCGCTACGTCGGCGTCACCCTCAACAATGCTTTGGCGCTGGCAGCGGTTGTCGGAGTCTCTGGCGGCAACATGAAGGGTTACAAGACACAGGCGCTGGCCCTCGCCGCCTTCAACGAGCTGCTCCAGTACCACATGGTCGCTGTGATCCCTTAATCGTGAGTTCACCCTCTTTTTTTTGTTCCTGTCGCTGAATCAATCCCACAGGGTCTTCCTCATCAGCAACTGTTGTTCGCGTCTGCTGTCTCTCGCGTATAGTTCCTAAATAGTTGTCGCATAGCCTGAATGAATATATGTTTTGTGTGCCGTTCGCCAATTACACGTTTCCTAATCTGTCTTGTCGAGATCTAAGAAGCCACATTGATTTGCAGACCCAAACGGAGACAGATCCTGCCAGATCTCTTGTCAGCCAGATCGGGCCACGCATCCCCATCTCCACATCACCGCCGCCACCATGCTCAACTCCATTCGCACCCCGGATCCATTGCGTCGCATCGCTATTGGTAACTCAAGAAACTCTCCTACGCCAGTTTTTTCCGAGCACAGGGGATACACACAATTTTGGCTGCTCGCAGCGCATTTGGCTTTGGATTTGGCTGGCTGGCTTCATCAAGTACCTATGGGTAGCTGATCCTTCAACGCAAGGAGAACTGCTGGTTATCGGTGGTCATCTTTTTCTGATGGTTTCTGATTGTTTCCGTCTTTTTGCTTGTGCTTGTCTTTTCAGTTGCGCCGCTTCCCTCGCTGTCTTCCCTCGCACAAACATGGCTGCCACAGTTGCCAGTGAGGACGATTCTGCAGAGTACCTCGATCCTGAGTTCCTCGACCTCCTTGCGAACCTCGATCTCACCGACATCGCCGGCTGCTCCGATCGTGCAACTGCAAGAGTTAATCTGCCCCCTCCACCACCGTCACTGCCGCCACGTCCGCCTCGTTCAACCTCACCGCCTCGCCCACACGCTGTGATTCCCCGCACATTCCCGAACACGCCGCCTTCTCCAACTGTATATCGTTTCTGTTCGCCAACCATGCAAGGGTATACCAGTGATTGGTACGCTTGTCGAATAATGCCCATTCCCTAGTATGTAACCCTCATCATTATAGGTCAGAGGCTGCGGCCGCCACCCAAGGCGTTTGTGGTCCCCACGTATACACCGTGCAATCCTCTCCTAAGGCTCGTCGCAAAAACAGGGTGTATGTGGTTTTCTGTGGCTGTAGAAGCGGTGTTTTCCACACCTGGTAGGTCAATCCCGATGTCTGTTTATCCATTAGATTCGTATACTGTTCCAGGGCGGAGACGGAGCCTCTGGTCTCGGGCGTGCACAATTGCATCTTTCGCGGTTATTCCACGACTGCCGAGGCCCATGCTGCGTTCAGGTATGCCCTGCAGCGTTCGTGGGTTCGAAGCTACGATGACTCTGCGACAATCTCCATCCCTGCGCTCCCTGTGCCTGGTCCTTTGGCTGAGATTAATCCTCTGAACGGTGCGGAAATCTTGAACAGCAAGTGGTTTGTTGTCTATCGTGGCATCTCCCCCGGGGTATATCGCTCCCAGTACGTCCTTTTATCTTCCATCATTCAACCTCTTACGTGCATCAATCCAGTTTAGAGGCCCAGCTGAACACGCTCGGTGTGAAAGGCGTGCTGCATGAATCGATTGAAGGGAAGGCGGCTGCACTGGCCAAGTACGCCGCCGCAGTGCGCAGGGGTGAAGTCAGTGTTGTGAATCCCCCTTACTGGGTTCAGGCTCTTCAAACGACGCGGTCCCTCCTCCTTATGCAGATGATGCAGATGTATTCTCTTAGCTACTCACTGAAATGCATCTTTCTTGTACTGCCTATCGATTTTGAGTCTGAGTTGCACCGAAGGCATGAGGACGCACTGTGAACTGTCCACAAAATCAGAGACGCGAACTCACTGCGAGAGCATCAAGAAAAATATTACATTCAAGAGCTATCATGCGCCGCTGTCCGTTTCTGAGTTGTACAAATTACTCTAACTTGTCTCATGGTAGCCTATGCATGATCTGGGAGTCAATGCGTCGCTGAGAACCCGCCAATGTGGACAATTATGTGGGGAACACGCGAACTTGCCATAAACTGTCTGATTTTGCGAACTTGCCACAAAACGTCCAGGGTAGCGATTGCGATTTTGTTAACTTCGGCAACCATAATCCAAAATTCCGACAGGCTAAAAGTTAGCTTTCCATGCTATATTAAATGAGGTGCGCGCCCCAAGACGGAGGTATTTTCTGGGATTTTATAGTGTTTATATTGGACTTTTCATGCATGTGAACTTGTCACACACGTTGCATTCACTCGTTGTTCCATGTACCCCACTGCAACTTTACAACACCTTGGTATAATTTTGTGTCCCCAGCTGCGGTGACCCTCGAAACTCACTCATTTCATCTGATACGTCAACCTTTGCCTCTGGTTGTGTCTAGAAACACTGAAACCTACAGAAGCCCTCACAAATGGCGGTTCAAATTTGCGAACTCATCATAAACACCCGACCGCCAAGGAGTATACCCTGCAGCCCAGACACCGCGTTATCTAATTCTAACTTGCGGGAACGGCACCGACACGTCTATAAACCGAGTTCACCAAATTCTAGTTCGAGACGCTGTGTGTGCGACCCAGTACGTATCCTCTATGTTGCTCCTTCCTGCGAACTTGCCACATAATAGACATGTGCTGCTTGCGAACTTGCCACGCCAGCCTGCACGCTCTCATCCCGTCTGCCTGAACAATCTCTGGTCCTCGGACTTTCCACAGACAGCTCCGATCATCATTTCTTGGTATGTCTGTCCTCAGTTGCATTGCACAACTAATAGGGACGTCTATGTGCATTGCGACTAGCCCCTATCCTTCCCTAATTGGGATATGTGAACTCGACAAAACCCCACATGGCCGCGTTGGCCTTGTTTGTTTGGTGCGTCTCTCCAAATGCCTCCACCTCCACTGACCTCAAAACACCGTACAGGGCTCACAGAGCATGAAATCAAGTAAGCCATCGGCATCACCCACCCTTACCGGCCCCTCTCAACACTGCTGTTTCAGGTTGCAACGCCAGGCGGTACGCCGAGAGAAAGCCCGGCTCCGTATGGCCAAGTAAGGGGATATACCAAATTTCTGAGCACTAACGTACCAACTATCATAGGATTTGCGCCGAGCTGAAGACCCGCCCCTTGGCTGAGCAAAAGCTGGCTGCTGAGCACGCCCGTGCGTATCAAGCCAAATATTGTGCCAAGTCGGTCTGAGTTTCTTCTGGTGTGAACAACCTGCTGACGATGATCCTTAGAAACCGAGAAGAGTTGCGCCTTTGGGAGGCCCAGCGCCGTATGGAGTACGTCGTAATTTCGCACTGTTTCGCAGCAATAAGGCTAACTATATTGCTAGGATATACAAAGCCAAGTTCGGCACGGAAGCGTATGCAGCCTATTTGAAAGCCAGGCGAGAACGGAGACGGCGTTGTGATAAGGACCGCGACGCTACGACGTGAACGGGATGATGCTCAGGTGGTAAGCTTGTCCGGCCTCTAGGGGGTTTGGTTGTGAGGTTCCGAACAAGGGGACGTTTGTCGATGCAGAGGTAGTGCGGCGGGTCCGGTAGGTTCTGTTAAAGTTAGCAAAATGAGGGAAAGAACTGGAATATACTCGTTCGCCGGGGAACGAAGTTCGCGAACTTGTCCCTTCGAACTATCTGCGAAGCCTTCTACTTCGATCGAACGATGCGCCTTCCTCCTTTGATCGTTGGGGCACGTGATCGAGTCGGCGAATCCTTCCAAGGGGTTGGTTCGTGGACGACTTCGACATCGACGGAATTTCGGCGACGAACTTCTCAGAGTATAAGAGGTTGTGGCCGTTCAGGCGTTGACGATTTGCCAAAATATCCTCGAAGCTTCGTTCCCACCGCTACAGGAGGTGTTTCCGCGTGGGAAGGTGTGCGAAGTTCGAGGGCGAGCTATATGAGCGCGAGCTTAGATGACTTAAGCTGCAAGGGAGGGAGTGAGTAAAGTGTCCTGAGACAAGTAGGTGCAAGGGTGTGATCAATTTCTCGATTTGTGGGATGTAAGAACACTTGTATACAAGTGGGAGGGATCTGAACCCCCGGAAACTCGATGCCCAAGTACGCTAAATTGTCCGCTTTTTATACCGTTTCCCCCATCAGCCTCGTGTTTGAGTGAAACACTTGCTTGTGAGAGTTTCTTCCCCAAAACGATTCTAGCATCCTTTCGCCCGCGAAATATTGTATCGTTCGCCGTCGAGAGAGTGTTGAAGACCAGATTTAGGACAATTATCCCGCGAGCTGTCGGGCTGTCGGGTTTACGTCCCAATTGAGTTCCGCTGCCAGGTAGCATGCTCGCCCATGGTCGGCGCGCTGCTAGTTGTTTAATATTTTAAGGATACGAGGTGATAATGCTCGTTGGAGGCGATTGGCGTTTGTTGTACTGGGGAAAAGGTTTGTGAAAGGATATGGTGGATATGGTGTCTTCATTCGTCGGCGAGGCTCGTCCCAGAGGTCCAGATCTGTCCAGATCGGCTGTGGTGAGTAGATTTGATAGTTTAGTAGTTGTATCCGTTGGAACGAAGAGCATTAAGGGTAGTGGGGTGCCGTCGTTCGCCGTCGAAGCCTTGTGAGTACCACTACTTCCTTGAATATCGATGTTCAACGTTAGCGAGTGTCGTTCCGAAAGTGGCAACCAAATTGCCGAATAAGGGTTTATCGTTTGAAGGAAGTTCGTCGTCGTTGACCTGAGTCGCCGTGGAACGAGAGGGCATGCGCAGAGCGCATACAGCCCTCACAGCGCACTGACCCCTAAACGCCCTTCGACCGCCTCCTGCAGCATCCCCTAGCGGACTAAATCCTCCCACAGCGAGCGCACGAGCCGCGGGCCCATGACGTGCGTGACGAGAAATGCGCCCGTCTCGGCAGCTTTGGCGTCGTCGAGCTCAGGTAGGCGCTGCGCGTTGGCAAAGTACACGAGCGCGCCGAGCATCTGGACCCACGTGACGGCGTCGGGGCAGAGCACCGCGAGCGCTGCAAGTCAGTATGGTGCCGCCGGATTTGAAGTGGTCTCCATCCGGGGGGTACGGAGAGTAATAATGCTATGAGAAGATGTAAACGGTTAGCATGGGATGCGGAAATCGATTGCGAAAGAACGGGGACGACACGAATAATGCGTGGGTATGGGGAGACATACCAATATCGACGTACGCATCCAACCCAGCCTGTCGCTGAGGAAGAATGTCGACGATGCCGCCGAAGATGTCGCGTCAGTGGTTGCCAACTTAACTTGCGGGCCACGAAGGGATGCACGGCATCGGCGCAGGATAACTCGACGATTGGTGTCCTGCGATGAAGAGACACGTTAGCATCGATTCCAGGTATGAAGGGAGTATTTAAAGCAGGGCAGGAAAGGGACAAGGAGATCGACGTACTCGGAGCAGGGAAGCCGCGCGTTGTGGTGCGAATCCGTCGGATGAGAACAGTCACGAACGCCGCTACTTTAGTGTAAACTGCTCCAGCTCCCGTACAGCACAATGATGCCGTCAATCTTGGGGGGCTGTTACGACCTTCGCGCGCTGGAACTTCACTCACGGTCCCCGTGGTGATTCCTTGCGCAGATTTGAAATCAGCTCGTTTGTCGGTACGGATATCCGGCCAGTGACGGCGAGATATCCGGATCGTCGGTCTTCCAGCACCGAGGAAGTACTCAGTCGCTGTCAAAAGCAGCCTGGCTTCGCGCATTCAGTCGTCGACGCGCAATCGGAGACACCTTCATCGCAGAAGGATGTCTGCCTCGAGACACACGGAATTCCGCTATCGCTCAAGTCTCCCGCTCCTGCTCTCGTCGTAGACGAGATCGCGGTCGAGCTTGGGGGGCTGGAGAAAGCTGCGACCATAACGGATCAGCAATGCGAAGGCCCACATACTGCAGAATCACGCAGCTTGGATGCCGCGAACACGACGCGAGTACGTCCTCCTCCTCCCACGCGCATCTTAATTTTGGCTCTCGTGTCGCCCTCTCGCTCCCCTCAATCGATCGCCCCTTCAGTCACGGCATCAAGACTTTCGCGCTCGTCAGCGCGACCGTACGGACCCATTGGATTGCCTACTTCGTGTGCATTCTACCCGAGGATCTCGCGCTGTGTCGGGAATGGCCGCGGGAAGGGATCGGCACCCGCCGCTGGAGCTGCTACAGGCGCGGGTGCGCGTGAACGCCGCTAGATTTACAAAACTCAGTCTCTTTATATTCTGTGGATGATTCAGAACTTACCTCAAAAATTCACCCAGTCGAACTCCACCCACGGCAACTGGACCCGCGAGACGGCTCGATCCGGAGCAACTAGCGGCCCCATATACCAAGAGACGAACTGTTTGTCCTTTCGTTTTTTCTGCCTACCTTTCAGACTTCAAGGTTTCTTATTCTGAAGTTGGAACCCACCTGGATTCTCTCTCACTTTGGAAGCGTGAATTAGGCCTACGCGCGACCCTGTTTCATCCGGATTCTTCGCTCGGCCAGTGTGCATGTCATGGCTGCATGCGGAGTTGATCGTCGTGTTTGTGTCGTGTCTTGCCAGGGTCAAGAGGCCGCCGGACTCAAGTACAGTATAGTTCCGTGTCGCACGCCGAGCCGTGTGTCGAAGCGAAATGGAGCACAAGGCGGAAGCAAAGAGTTGTTTGGCTTTGACATCCGAACCAAACAACCGCTACCTTCGTCTTTCGGTTATCTCATCCCGGCGCTCTCTCGTCTCGTTTCCTCGTTTCCTTCTTCATGTAACTTTTTTCCGTTCACTCACGAATGCCGATTCCATGGATGAGCAAGATACTCAAGTCAACATCAATCTTACATGTACACTCAGTGGTGCAAAAGGGGCGGGAAAGGAAAAGAAATCCGCAGAAACAAGGACGCATGTACTGTTACTGAAATTTATTGAAAACTTGCACGAGACAAATCGGAAATTTGCTTTTCGGGATTTTACCTGTGCTCTGCCGCCGAAATGCCGAACTACCCATGCATGGGTAGTTCGGCTAGGGTTCTCAAATCTTTCTCATCCTATTACTGCTCCCTGTGCTTCAAGTTTTGAGTACAACCGCTGTTAGCAGTGTTCTCGCTCTCATCTGTTCTTCAGTCGGCGCTGGATATGTCAGTGAGTCGACGCGGGCATCGACTTGAAAAAAACACGGTCGAATAATATCGATATAGGTGGTCCTACGTGCGCGGTTATCACATTAAATTGCGCGCACATCACCGTCACCACCGTCGACCTCCAGGCTCGTATCGATGCCTGGAACACCTCAGACTTCAAACTGCACATCTATGAACCCAGTCTCGAGGATGTTGTCCGCCAATGTCGCGGTTGCAACCTCTTTTTCTCCACCGACGTCGAAAAAGGCATCCGGGAGGCAGAGCTCATCTTCGTCAGCGTCAATACCCCAACGAAGAAGAGCGGTGTCGGTGCTGCTGATCTCAAGTCCGCAATCTGTCTCGAGCTGTCTCGTCACCCGGCTTTAATCTTTACTGATTTGGCATCCCAGCTATGTACGTCGAGCTAGCAACCCGCAAGATTTCCGCTATCGCCACATCGTCAAAGATCGTCGTCGAAAAGTCTACTGTTCCATGTCATACCGCCGAGTCGATGCGCACGATCCTCGAGGCTGACTCAAAGCCCAACTGCCGCTTCGATAACCTCTCCAACCCCGAGTTCCTCGCCGAGGGCACCGCCATTAATGACCTCATCGGCTCCCTGCAGACCCCCGAGGGCAAAGACACGTGCGCCTCGCTGGCGTCTACGCCAACTGGGTCCGCACGGAACAGATCCTCACCGTCGGCCTGTGGTCGTCCAAGCTCTCCAAACTCGCCATGAACGCGATGCTCACGCAACGCATTTCCTCCGTCAACGCGCTCTCCGCCGTCTGCGAGGCGACCGGCGCCAACATCGACAAGGTGGCCAACGCCGTCGGGTACGACTCACGCGTGGGGCCCCAGTTCCTCAAGGCGAGCATCGGGTTTGGCAGCTCGTGCTTCCAGAAGGACATCCTCAACCACGTGTATCTCAGCGAGAGCCTCCACCTTCCCGAGGTCGCCGCGTACTGGCGCCAGTCGTCGAGATGAACGAGTACCAGAAGCGCCTCTTCTCCAAGCACGTCGTCTACATGCTCTTCAACACCATCACCGGCAAGGTGCGGTCCCATCTATTTCTGTTACGACGCGTGTTGATAGCCCTTCTTTGCAGCGCATCGCGGTGCTCGGCTTCGCGTTCAAGGCGGACACGGGCGACACGTGCGAGTCGGCCGCCATCACGCTCATCCGCAACTTCCAGTCCAAGCGCCTCTATCAACATCGCCGAGGCGCAGATCTCCCGCCGTCCCCATTGACACGAGTGAGCTTTCAACTCATCGTTTATCCCCGTCCCGCGTATGCCCCCGCTGACACCACTCTTCTCTCCCTGCAGTTGAGAGGCAGGTCACATCTGCTCCTCCGCGCTCGAGGTGTGCTGCAACACCCGAGGCCATTGTGATCGCGACCGAGTGGAAGGAGTTCAATGTACCAGCACATGAAAAAGCCCGCGCTCGTCCCCGCCTTCGTCTTTGACGTCCGACTCCTCGTCGCGGCGGTGTTGACGCAGATTGGGTTCAAGGTGTCTGCTTCGTACTTCGCTTCCTCGATGTGGTGCTCGTGCTAACGAGAGTTGCGTTGTGCGGGTGACGACCATCGGCCGCCCGTCGCTGTAGAGCTGTGCTAGGGACATAAAAAATAGATCTGCGGCCGCGCCGGGTGCTCGCTTCGAAGACAGAAATCTATTTATCTTCACTGAGGATGCAAGGAATCTCATCTCACACGTGCGACATGGACCCGTTCGTCGTCATCTCTCTTGTTCAGGAAGGTGTTCCGCACACGTGTTATCCGACACTCCCTCAACCCTGTCTTGGACGAGAAACTGCTTTTCCATGTACGCTGTATCTCATCACTGACACACTATGTATTTAACTTACGTTCGTGTTCGCCGAATAGACGACTTTTAGGGTGCAAGAAAAATCAAAGAGCTTTCAAAATCTAAACGCACGCTAACTACGGCCAGACAGAACCTGATAGTACGTTGTCTACGCATCAAGCCGGACTCCACAACAAATCACAACAAAATGTCCAACTACTGTGCCAACGCAGAGGCCGTCAGATACGACATCCCGCACTTGAAAGTAGGTGGGCCATCCAGCTTTTTGGTCGCAGATGCCCATGGAGGAGCCCAATATCACTTATCTGAGGAAGCAAGCAAGCGGGATGAGTCGGCTTGTCCTTGAGTTCAGGATAACAAAGGCGTACGTACAGTGTGATAGATTCCAACCCGTGCGCGTACCATTTTTTTCCGTATTTTCGATCCACTTGCATATCTGACATGCAGTGTGATTTCTCATTCCCGAAGAGCTCTTCTTGAGCTCCTAAAACTACAATACATGTGTTAGTCTTGTACATGTCTCTATCCCCACCCAGGATTTGACTGATGATGATATCTAGATTCTGCAAGGTTTCTCTGGTGCACCCAGTACCCGGGAATTTTCCTTGAACATAATCGTAGTCTACTCACTGATCGTGTTCTATTCGCCGTTAACGCACTCGTAGGTCCTGCAACCTCCATATCCCAATTTGGTCAAGTAACCCAAAAGGCTGACTTAACCTGGGCAAGTCGTTATCCTCCGTATCGCTCCAAATCAGCGACTGACCTCTTGCTTTGACTCACAGGTACCCTCCCCTGCTGTCTCCGACGTCAACTGGACAGGCATTCTTTCGTAAACTGCGGTACTTCACTTGCTGACCATTTCGACATCCAGCAGGATATCTTCTAGACAAGTTCCGGGCCTTCGTGAAACGTTTCAGCCCTCGTTAGACGCGTTGGAGCTGCCTCGAGGTCCTTTTACTCAGATACTCAGTCAGAGTCGATACTTACTCTGTTTCTCAGATTTTCCTTTCTCCTCAAAAAGGCAAACAGCGGCAAATTGGCTCGAGACAAGTCATTCTAAACCTTTAGAAAGCATCTTGTAGCATCTCTGAACAGGTTGTCCGTGCCTGCAATTGTCTGTTTCTCGGAAATAGAATTTCGTTTTGTAAGTACTTTCCGTGCATTCCTAGCCTTTCGGCAGGCTACCGCTTCAACCCTGGCGCGAGTCCGGTGCGTCGATGTGTAAGCTCACAACATTTTAGAGTTGATGGTGGCCGAGGTTGAGAAACTACATAGGCTTGTATTACATTTCATACTCCGAGCATTTTTCATCAGAATATGTTTACAGGCCTAAAAAAGTCTGATCGCTCCGAGAGTCTTGTGGTCATCAATATTAAACCGGAACCAGAGAATCGCAGGATCTTATCTCTTCCATAAGATCAGATCTCTTCGAGTTTGGCACTTAAGTCGCAACGCGCAGTGTGACCTTCCACCCGCTTCGTAGAGAAGAGAGGGCCAAAAAAAGATTCATTTGTGGACCCCTCAATACACGGCGAGATACGTGTCTAATGAAATGCAAAAAGACCTGCAACGCACGGAGGGAATTCCATGGACAGGTCACGTGTTTCGCTGACTCAGCCAAACCATTTGGCAGTTCTGCTGTCAGTGTCTCCTTGCGTGCACCACTACGGCCGAGTTGGCGTGGAACGCAAACTCGAGCGCACGCAAGTCGGAATGTGGGCGAGTTGTCATCGAGTTGGCGCTGTTATTGCAGAACGCGCACAAAGTGGGATCGAGAGCAACAGATCGGGGCGAGTGCTAGTTCTTGGACGCATTTTCGAAATGGAGGGCAGGATGGGGATGTCGAGATGGGTCTCGGTCATAATCGAAGATATTATTCAGAGTGAATGCACGCGCACCTCCCCCGCATCGGACTCTTTCCACTGGCGCTTCGTTTGCCTGCGCCCACGCCGGCCCGGGGGGCTTTTAAGGCCCTTCGACAATGCAAATAGCTGCTGAGGCCCCCGGGCGCGGTGGTCGGCGAGGCAGCCAAGGACACGCGGTGCTTGGTGACTGGCGGCGGGAGGCTTCACGGCAGAGCCGGTGAGGCACGTACTCTTCCCGAGGGCAGCCATCCGGCTGGCGCTGCCACTGTCGTTGCCTGCATCGGAGAAGCCGGACGGCGGACGCGAGGTGACCCCGGGCGTGCTGAACACCGCCGAGTCGCGACCTTCGATGGTTGCGCCGGCGTCGCCCCGCCAGTCCCGTGTACGCCCATCCTGCGCTTCTGCAGAGAAAAAGAAAAGGAGAGAAAAATTAGCACAAGCAGACAGGAGTGGAAGAACAACGGCACGCACAAGCTCGAGCTCCTGCTTCGAATCGAGAGCGATGTTGAGACCCTGGAGGTCCTGCTTGTCGGGCGCGCTGTTTAGTGATTTGCACGATCTTGACCTCCTTGTCCGCGCCTTCTTGTTACAGCTCTTGCACCTGGCACCACAAGAAGAATTCGATACCTGGATATGTTGAGATTTCGAGCCCGTTGTGCAAGACCGTGAACCTGTTCCAACTTGTGAGTATACTGATGAATTAGTAAAGAACTTCGATTCTGTGAAGACATTGGAGAGTTGAAGTACGTTGAAACAGTCCAGATGCAAACCAGCGTCGACTATCGATGGCTTAGGCTCGTCTTGGAAGGCTACAAAACACGTGTCGCGGAAGCACTTCAAGCCGAAATCCAAAAAGTACTGAGGACAGAGTTGAACCCGTTACTTCAAGATGAAGATTCGGATCAGCAAGTCAAAGCAAGTCAAAGCGGACGCAGTGCACACAGTTCCGAGTGAGCGAAGTGAGAGTGCGAGCTGATGCGACCCGGGAATCAAAGGTTTGTTTGGTTGCGCAAACAACACCTCCGATGATCCGAGTCGCACCCGACAGGTCCCTCCAAAGTTGGCTCTTTCACATTTGTCCGTCCCCACGCGGAAGTCCGCTCGTGCGACCCCAGAAAGCTCAACGCGCCCTCGGATGAAGGCCGCGAAAAGCTGCACACAAAGGCTCGCGTGCAGCGCAACTGGTATGGGAAAGAGCTCGACGTGACCACCACCATCGGCACCGACATCCAGTCAGGTCTGCACAACCGCCGCGAGGCAAAGCTCTACGCCCCCGCATACAATGGCTGGCCCCTGGTCTTTCAGTTGGTGGGTGTCAAATTTCATTTTGCGCTGTAGCCGCTGATTATCTTTTATGTCTAGTGTTCATCGGGCATGAGTCTATCATTGTGTCTTTCATGGAGGGCAAGGATCATTCCTTTCGTCCGATGCATTCACTTTCCATGTCCCTCCTAGTTCGCGTTCTCACAATGATTTAAATGCTCGATTACATGGAGCGCATCGACAAGACGTCGCATGATACGATGCGGGATTTGGTGCGCACGTTTTCTGGTCCTCTCGTATCTCACTCCACATATTGACTTTTTATCTCATCTCATCCAGACCAACCGGTCGGACGCACCATCCTCGGCCCCAAAGGTGAGCTGTGTTCCATAGTCTGTCATGCAATACTTAACCTATCAAAGTCAACATCCTCTCCATCAAGCGGGCGACCTTGATGCCTACATCATGACCAACTACACCGCCGACCGTATGGTCCTCGTTGATGTCGGTGGCGTCGACCACACCGAGCTCGTCAAGCTTGCCGAAAAGCACTTCTCTTCGCTCCCCGTGTTGCCGCACCCCTCGCCCTCGGCACCCCCGCCGGCCCCAAGACCTCTTTCGTCGGCTCCGAGGTCCGCCTGCGCGATGACAAGCTCGGTACTGCTCACATCGCCATCGCTGTCGAGGGCGTCGGCTGGTCCTCGCCTGACTACCTCCCAATGATCGTTCGGCAACTGGGATCGCTCCCTTGGCTCTGCGCTGCATCTTTCCTCGAGCTTGTCGCACATTGTGGCCGAGCACTCATTGGCCAACTCGCTCATGAGCTTCAGCACGAGCTACGTGAATACGGGCCTGTCGGGGATTTACATGGTCAGCAAGAACTTCATGAACCTCGACGATGTCGTGCACTTCACGCTGAAGGAGTTGACGCGCATGAGCATCGCGCCGACGAGCGTTGAGGTCGAGCACGCGAAGAGCCAGCTTAAAGCAAGGCTGCTGCTCGGGCTCGACGGGAGCACCGCCATCGTGGAGGATATTGGCCGCCAGATCGTCACCAGCGGCCACTGCATGTCTTCGCGCTAGATTGAGCAGGCAGTGGATGCCGTCTCCCTCGAGGACATCATTCGCGTCGCGAAGAAATACCTGTGGGACAAGAATGTGAGTGCTTTTGTCTTTGTTTCTCTCACGTGCCCCTCATTCTCCCTAGTTCGCCATGGCGGCTGTAGGCAACATCGAGGGCCTGTTAATTACAACCGCATCCGCGCAGACATATCGTCAATGTCTTTCTAGACAAATTCAAAGTAGTCGTCAATTTCAGCGCGGTGGTCGCTAGTGAGCAAGCCGAGCTCAAAGGGAGCCTGCGAGGGACAGCTCAACATGCTGTGAAGGCCAGTGCTTCGCATGGCAGTATGAGTCCGTTTTCGTATACTAACTTTAAGTGGAGATTGTACAATCCTCACGATGATGAGTCACTTTGCTTTTCAAGGTCCCACTCCATGAAAAGTCTGCTCCCGAAACCTGTCAAAACCTTGATCATGCTGTTCTCGAGGGCCAACCACGCGGTGCTCTGCGCGTGCTTGTCCGCCTCGAGCGCGCGCAAAAGTATCTGCACGGCCGTGTACATGTACATTCAATACGGGCGCTCGCGACACCGACCCCGAGCCTACGCGTCATGCACCGCGTCGAGGATGCTCTGGCCCCCGAGCGCCTGGATGCGCTTGCCAGTGGGCATGTGCTGGCGCGTGAGCCCATCGCGGAACAACTTGTGCATGGTCTCGGCGCTGGCCACGGGCGATGCCCCGGGGCACATGATCATCTCCTCAATTGTTTTTGTGTGCGGGCACATCCGCAAGCCTCACACCCAACCCGCTGATGTCGATACCGTCGTTGAGGAGGCCGAGATCTCACCCGAGCCCCTCATCAAGAACCTCTGGAGAGACATTTACTACAAGGGCACCAAGCCCATTTATGTGCGAGCGGGAAGAGGTGCATTTTCCATCTTTTCCGTCTTGATTTAGGATATTGACAGACAATACACAGGTGCAGCACTACTAAAAGACAAAGACACTTGCTTGTTGTTTTCCGTGTCGCTTACTAGACTGGCTCATAAAAATATTGCGCTTTGATTAGCTTGCAAGTGGCCGCAAGAATTACTCGACATTACGCTACGGTCAGTCGATGTTCGGTACGGTGTCGTCCCCGTTGTCTTCATCCCCGGCTGCCTCGACACCCGCGATCGTCAGCGCCTTCATATGCTGCGTGAACCCATTCATGTCGCACTGCGGCCGCGTCACGTGCAGCGCGGTCGTACCCCCTGCCCTCCCGCCGTTCATCCAAGATTAAGATGAAGTTGAAGGAAAAAAAGTTCCGAGCGAACGAGTGATGCGAGCTGATGCGAGTTCGGGCATCAAAGGTACAAACTCACTACGTTGATTCAGAGTGTCCATCATCAAGATAGTTAGTGCACATATCAATGCACGACACAGAGGTGCAGCCCAAGTAATTTCCTATTCAAGTATCTTCGAAGCATTCCTTTATTTCCTTTTCTGGAGTGTTTGGTTTAAAATCTGCGGTGCATCTGCGGGGTCCGCAGATCGTACGGAGATTATCGATCTGCGGGTGATCTCCGGGCCCCGGAGATCATACGGAGATCGACAGAATATTCAAATATTCCGGCTATCTACGGGCCCCGCAGATGGCCCGGAGATCACACGGAGATAATTGATCTCCGTGGGATCTCCGGGCTATCTGCAGGGCCTGTTATATACCGAGCCGGGGATGAAGGACCGGGAGTGCCAGAGGTGCCGGAGGTACCGGAGGTCCGACAGAGGGTCCGGGCTGTATACGAGTGATCGCAACACCACAGGGGGTAAAGGGTGAGCGACTACCTTGACCGGCAGGTAGTCCGGTATAGAGGACGACGACCGGAGGTACCGGAAGAGGACGGGGGAGTGAAAGGGCGACTCAGTGCAAGGAGTTAGAGCCAAGCAACATTAATTATCAATCTGAAGTACAAGACGTATTAAAGTGATATATATACTAAGTAGCTAATTGTATTCCATAATAGGAAGGAGGGTGGTTCTAAACAATAGAGCGTGTTGGAGGAAGTGATGATAAGTCCTAAGACAATAAGGAAGAAGATGAGAAGACGGATAAACGGGAAACGCTCAGTAATCCTTCATTGCGTAAAAACCCGATGATACACGGACGTCCAGAGGCTCCGGTCAATAACCGGAGCTCCGGCGGTACCGGAGGTACCGGAGGGGGGCAGATGAGGGCCAGGAATTGGCCGGACGTCAGAGGGAGGCTGCACGGATATAACAGTATCCCCCTCTTAGGTTCCTCTCCCATGAGGAACCAAGACGAAAGAACAATGGAGAATCGTGAGAAAATAAACAAGATCAAAAAGTCACGTGCTGTTGGTTTCGAGTCATAACAAACTCTCTCTCTTACCACCACCATCCCAGCACAACTACCTCTCATCGCCATGCAAGACGACGGAAACAGCAACAACGGACACGAGGGGTCGCCCAGGGACGTCGGGGGCGGCTCCGGCGGTGCTTCGAAGGGGAAGGGCCACGCGTCGTCGTCGGCGGAGGTGCGGGAGGAGGTCGCGCGAAGGCGGCGCGCACAGCGCGAAGCTCGCCGAGCAGAGATAATTGCGGCGCACGAGGCGGAGGCGGCGGAGCTCCAGGAGCAGGCCGCAAGGGCAGCACAAGTCATGCAGCGCCTGGCGGAGCTCGATGCGGAGGATTCGGAGTTCGATGAAGAAGTCCCAATCGAATGGGCGCGGTCGCCGACCCCGGAGCGCGCGGAGGATGACGGGGACGAGGAGAACGACGAGCTCGATAGCGATATCGAGAACAACGAGAATGGTGCGTCGCAATCCCGACCGGAGGTACCGGAGCTGACATTTTACAGTTTGCTCGGCTTGCAAGAAGGTCCGTGCGCAGTGCCTCGTCCGGAACGGTCGTTCCGCGTGCGAGCGCTGCCGCGCGAAGCACATCTTGTGCAGTAATGCCGGAGGTCCTGTGCGCTCGAACGCTCGTCGTGAGGCGCAAGAGGCATGCGAGTCGGCTTTGGGGCCTGTCACAGGGCCTTCGCGGGCGCGCCGGAGCGTCCGGGAGACCCGGAGCCGCCAGGGCGAACGCGAGGTGCGGGATAGCACCAAGGCGGAGCGAGCACGGAGGGAAAAGAAGGAGAAGAAGGGGAAGAAGTCGACCGGGAGCTCTGGGAGCGCCTGGATCTTCTATTGACGATCCGGGAGGAGGATTGGGAGCAGAGCTGACTCGTCGCCCGAGCGGTTGAGCTCATCCTCCAGTCCCTGGTGGCGCCGGAGGGTCAAGGGGCTAGCCAGCCCTTTGCCCACCGGATGCTGCTATTGATGGGATTGGCGTCGGAGGCCCCGGAACTGACCACGGAGGAGTTGACGGAGGTGGACCGCCTCACGGAGGAGGCACAGAGGCCTGCGGAGGCCAGGAGGAAACGCGGAGGGGATTCGGAGGTGGAGGATGCACCGGAGCGCCCGACCAAGCGTCGCAAGGTGGCGAACCGAGTCGCATCGGAGTCAGAGGAGGAGGAAGATGTGCCAGAGGTCCCGGAGGCACCGCGGGAGCCCTCGACTGGGTGGCCAGCAGGTTTCGAGGTTGCGAGGAACCCGGAGGATGTGGAGATGGAGACGGAGGTCCCGGAGGTCCCGGAGGGGCAGCAAGAGCCCACGACCATCACGTTTGAGACCGATGAAGTTCTGGTTCCGTCTCGTGTCCCGACACCAGCTCCGGAGGAGCCTCGAATCCTGACACCCGTGCCGGAGACCCCTCGAGCTCTGACACCCGCGCCGGGGACTTCTAGAGTCCCGACACCAGCGCCGGAGGCGACCCCAGCTCCGACACCCGCCCCGGAGGATCCGGAGCGTGTCAAGAGCGAACCGACGGAGACGACTATCACCACCACCACCACGGTCACCGTGGAGGTGCGGCAATCGACTCCGGAGGGTGCTCGGAGGCTGGGAAACAACCTGTATGAGATTTTGGACTCGGACGATGAAATGCCGGAGGCGTCCGGAGGGAAGGGAGGAGGGTCCAAAGTGACCTAGGCGAAAATAAAGGAAAGTTGTAAATAGTGGTGATGTAAAATTTGAATCAGACGTATTTTCTTGGTGTCAACATCCGAGTGAAGTTAAAAATCCGGACCGGGCTTGTTCGGAAAGCGCCGGTGGAAGTTGTCGATATGTTCGGCCGCATCCAAGTCGTCTGCGCCAACCCAAGCATACTGATTGTCCATGTTCTCGTATCCGAGCCATTCAACGTAGTACCGGAGCTTCGTCTGGAAGCGCCGGTCGATCTTGGAGTCAACAATTTGTTTAATTTCGAAGTGTGACTCGCTGTCAATGATTTCCACCGCAGCCGGAGGTGGTTCCTCACGACCGGGGAATGGGTTCGGAACATGGGGTTCGAGTTGAGAAATGTGGAAGACCGGATGGACTTGCGACAACGATTTCGGAAGCCGGATGGTGTAGGAGGCAGCACTGGGTTTGCCAATAACTTTGTAAGGGCCAAGATACGTCTCCGAGAATTTCGGAGTCGGCCGGCTGGTGTGGAGATGCTTTGCCAAGATGAAAACTTGATCACTGATCGACAGCGGAGGTCCCCGGGACCGTCTCCGGTCTCCGGTTTCCTTGTAACGCTCCTGGGCAAAAGTAATTTGCTCCTGGAGGAACTGGTGCAGTTCCTGAAGATCAACGACAAAATCTTTGGCGTACATGTTAGCCACGTCACGTTCCGGATGGACCGTGATCACCGGATTGTAACCCTTGTTGGCGAAGAAAGGGGAGATGCCGGTCGAAGCGTTTGGAGCATTATTGAGAGCGAATTCTGCGAGCAGAAGGAGTCGGTCCCAATCGTCCTGTTGGTAAGAGCAGTAGATGCGAATATATTGCTCAACCGTTTGATTCATACGCTCGGTTTGACCGTTGGCCTCCGGGTGATAACCGGAGGTGTAGTGGATCTCCATATTGAGCAGTTCGCCCAGCGACCGGAAGAAGGAGGCGATGAATTCGGAGCCCCGGTCGCATGTAACGTGTGCCGGAACGCCGTGTTTCACTGGGGGCAGGCTATGATCTCCGGGCCCCGCAGATGGCCCGGAGATCGTACGGAGATCAATAATCTCCGTGATATATTCCGGCCATCTACGGGGCCCGTAGATAGCCGGAATATTCAAAATATTCCGTCGATCTCCGTATGATCTCCGGGGCCCGGAGATCACCCGCAGATCGATAATCTCCGTACGATCTGCGGACCATCTGCGGGGTCCGCAGATTTTGAATCTGCGGACCCCGCAGATCATCCGCAGATCTTGAGCCAAACAATCTAGAAAAGGAGATAAAATGGTGCTTCTGAGATACTTGAATAGGCAATTTATTGCTCTGTGGTACTGTATGCCCTTTCTAAGAAATTTTACGGCCTTCATAATTCAAAGCGCTAGATGTCAACCTCTACCATGCCATGTCAGCTCTGACTAGTCCAAGTAAGTAAAGAAGGGTGAGAGATGGATCCCCGAGACTCGCATCACCTTGCACCACTTCGGACTCGGCGAGAACGGGGTTTAATGTTTGGAGTCAGTTCTCAGCTGCTATGCATACACATATGAACGATGAACGAGATGTTTCAATACATACAGTCTTTACAGCTGCACAAGTACAAGAACTTGATGAAGCGGTAAAAATTATATGTGGAACCGCTGGATCCTCGCAACCACTCTGGATTGGCACTCGGTATGTGTCCATGCAGCGGTGGGCTCGGCATTGTCGCATGTCGATGTCGACAGCACCGGGCTCGTGTCGCTCGTGTGCGACGTCCCCTCGCTCCCCTCCGTATGGGGTGTCGTCTTTGTCGTTGTCGGCGGCGCGCGACATGGGGCGTAAAGCAGCTCATCCTCTGCCATCAACGTGCGCCCGTGCTCCTGTCCGCACACGTGCACCTCGGGGCTGAGTGAACAGCGCATATCGTGCGCGAGCGCGAGCGCCGACATCCCGTTGTGCGTTGTTGGAGGCGGGGGCACGAACGGCCGGAGGGGTACTGCGGGCGCGTCGAGGAACCACGAGAGCATGCACGCGTAGGGGCATGAGGCGGTTGGAGGGGTCTGGAGATACGAGGGGTTAGTATGAGATGAGACGGGAAGAGAGGGAGGAGAGTAAGAAAGAACGAGACAGGGAATAGAAATGGAAAAGAGCGCACCACTGCGCACGGACTGGGTTTCGCCGGAACGCGGCGGTGAACGAGGGACATTCCCATGCTCGAAGAAAGAAAGAAAGAAACACAGGCACGCCATCCGAAGCGCCCGCCCCGATCTCAACACGGGAGCGCATGACAACGACGGGCCCGCACACACAAGGCGGGTGACAAGCTATAATCATCCTCCTCATCACCCCGCACTCCTTCCTCCCCCCGCATTCCAAGCCTACGCCCGCCGCGGGTTCATCCGGCCAATCCATCCACGCCCACCCGTGCACCTCCATCCATCCCCTGGCATGAAAAAGATAAGGAACGGCAGCGTCGCGCCCTTACTCCGCGAATTCCCCTGGGCCGACGAAAATCCGCCTCCCGACTCCTTTAACGCGCGGAACGCAGAAGAAAAAGAAAAGGAGAACTCGCTCCAATCCAAAAACACTTCGCCCCAGCAAGGAAAAGAAAGGAAACCACCGAACGAGGGACGCACATCCACAACACCAGACCAAAAACACCCGAAACAAAAGGATCTCGAAGGGCCGAACACTGCACGAACGAAGGCCTAGAAAAGAGAATAAAACACAAACGCACCCCCAACCCGCCCCAACCCCGCCGTGTGCAGCATGCAGCCTCACCCCGCGTCGGAGGTCCAGCCCTTCGCACCGCCGAGAGGCCACCAGCGTTTTTTGGATGTCGATGTGCTTGAGGAGGTCGTATTTGAGGAAGAGGAGGTGCGAGTGTTTGAGGGGTGGGTCGGGGAGGAGGACGAGTGCACGGAAGAGTGGGACGGGAGGAGGAGGAGTGAGAGTGCGAATGCGAATGCGAGTGCGAGTACAACGACTAGTCGCTTTGGCTGGGGAGTGCGACGGCAACGCAACCCCCCCCCCCTCCCGCAGAGGACGAAAACGCGAGCGGCGGGGGGCCAGGCAGATCGCGGATCGGCTCGAAGCCCGCGCGATACGTGCACCACACCTGCGCGTAGAAGGCTGCGTGGAAGGCGGCGCGGAGGGGGGTGGCACGGGGAGGAAGAGGAGTGGGAAGAGGGAGATGCAGGCGGGCGCTGGCGCTCGAGTGGTTAAGCGTATGCGCATGCGAGTATCCGTGGGATGCCGACGCAGCAACGGCAACCCTCCCCTCATCCTCCGCCCTCCACCCCGACCCCATCAGCCAAATCTCCTTCACGCTCCGGTCGGGCGCCGCGTCCCCGTCGAGCAGGTAGTGCAGCGCCTTATCGAGCAAACTCGTCTTGCTCACCCCTGCGTTGCCGGTCCCATTACTCTTGCTATTCTTGCTTCGCGACGTGGAGGAGGAAGAGGACGCCAACGCGGACGCGGTGCTCACGCTATCCCGCAGCATGCCAGCTACCGTCCCCGCAAGCGACAGATCGCTCGTGCGCCCCGCCAAACGCGCGAACCACCCGCTCAGGCACGCAGCAAGGGGCCCGTCTGCGCTGAGCTGTGAGGGCGAACGCTGCAGCTGCAGCGTCTGCCTACCCGCATCCCCGTGCCCGAGAGACGACGGCGGCATGATCTGCGACACCGAAAACCGGCGCTCGGAGCGCAGTGGCGCTGTACGCGCTCAGCCCGTGCCCCGTCAACAGCTCCGCTGTGCTCAGCGCCGCGCACTCCACCTCGCGGATGTGCTACCGCTCACGTTTGCGCTCTCTGCTGCTCGTGCTGCTCTCTTTGCTGTGCGTGCCCCCGCCGAGGCCGAGGAAGCGCCCGCTGCGGTGGCTGCTGCCGGACGAGACGGTGGAATGGGAGGTGGAGATGGAGTGCGAGTTGGAGGAGGATGCGGCAGAGGGCGGGCAGTCGACGGAGAGGGACTTGGAGCGGTTGCGCTGGAGGGGGGATTGGAGGAAGCGTGGGAGCTTGGAGGCGGGGGCGGAGGAGGTCAGCGTGGGCGGGACGGGCGGAGGTTCAGTCGAAGTGCTGACCTTCGTGGTGGATGTCGCAGCGGAGGAGTGGCGGATGTGCCGGAACGGCGCACGGCCCGCCTTGGTGCACGCGCGGATGCGGGTGCAGGTGCCCGTGCCCTTGGGTGGTGCCCATGCGGGTGAGAGTGCGGATGCGGCACATGCAGCGCGCTACTACTACTCTTCAGCGAGCTCTTGCATCATTCATGGACGATGAGAGGGAGAGTAAGGCGACGGCGTCGGCGTGAGGGACGACGCGCACGGGAAAGGACGCGGAGCTCCCGCCGTTGTTGGCGGTGTTCACAGCCAAATTGGACGCCGAGCTAACGGGGGACGACCCGGGTGAGCGGCGCTGCTGCTGCTTCCCAAGCGCAAACGTGGTGAGCGGCGCGAGCCGGAAGCCAAGGGTGGGCGACGCCTGCTGCGGGCGGAGTGCGGCGGGGGCGTCGTCATCGTAATCGTCGTTAAAGTTGTTGTTGTTGGAATTGGAATTGGAGGAGGAGGGGGTGGAAGGGGACTTAGGGGGTACGACCTCGTCGGACGACGAGCTGCTCTCGTCCTCGTCTGCGCGGGCCTGTGCGCCGGGTGTTGCCATCGTTGTCGTCGGAGGCATCGGCGGTGCTTTACGAGGGTGGACTAGTCATCGGCGGGCTAGTGGCGGAGGAACTTGACGTGGTTTGGGCGTTCGACGACGCGGGCATCCCGAGGCCTGTACGGCGGCGCTATCCTCCGTCAGCGAGCAGTCATCGGAAGGGCAGTAGAGAGGACCGCTCACCTTGATGGAGGGAGAAAGTGTCGTGCGCGTCGCGCGAGTCGATCATCGCCGAAACGGAAAACAGCGGTTGTTTGGCTTTGACCTCGGAACCAAACAGATGTCGTAGTCGTCGAAATCGAGTCCGGCGTAAACCTTTCGGGCAAAGCCAGTGCCCCCGAACCTGTGCCTTCGAGCGTCCCGACATCTTGAATTAGATTTTCAAATTGGTTTCTCCCGGCGTCGAGAAACAAATCCGAGGCCTTGAAGTCGACACTACAACTCAATTTGGAAAGGAACAACTGCGCGCAGGAGCGGATAGGTGGAGTAACGGAAGAAAACAGTGAGCTAAAAAATCCCAGATAAAAAAACGCTTAACACACCAGCTATTATCCAATCCAATCCAATCAAACCCACCTCTTTTGCACTGCACTGAATACGGACGCAGCCAGCTGCACCAGCGCAGAACCGTGAACAGAAGGCAAAAATTGTGCGGCCACCTCGGCACCAAACACGGACGCAGCCAGCTGAACCAGCGCAGAACCGTAAGTGGAGGCTGAGAATCCAACGACTGTCCCAGCACCGAACACAGACGCAGCCAGCTAGACCAGCGCAGAACCGTGAACGGGGGCCAAGAATTGCAGCCATCTCAGCAACAAACACGGACGCAGCCAGCTGGACCAGCGCAGAACCGTGAATGAAAGGAGGCCAAAACTCAGCACCGAACGTGGACGCAGCCAGCTTGACCAGCGCAGAACCACGGACGGACGAGAGGCAACTTGGGGGATGAGTTTGTTTGGTTCAAGCAAATTGATGGTTTTCCCTACTTCACATGACCTACGTGCAGGCAACAGATTTTCATAGAGCCACGAGGTTGATGCGAGTTTTGTGCGAGTTGATGCGAGGTGTCCATGCTCGTGCTGCCATCAGAAAATACAGAGGTCAGCCACAAATAATATATTGAAGAATGAATGAACAGGGAGAATTATTGAAAACGGAACAGCGTATGTGAGAATAACACACCAGTATCCGGGAACTTCTTCTCGCCCACGATGGCGCGAGCATGCACTTGTGTACGCGCCATTACCAGGCTCGCACAAACATCTATATAAGTCAGGATAATATATTATACTCAGCTATGCCTTTCGGAACGTGCTGAGTCTCCGCCGCAAATGCACCAAGCTCTTGAGACACCCCTGCGGCCGCGCGCGCGCTCAGTCTGCGTGTATTGTCAACACCCGAAGAGAAGAAAACAAAACACAAAGGTATACCACGTCCATGGCGCCGCCGAGATTTTTGCGTCTGTCGGAGTTGAATCGTCGCCAGAATTCGGGGACGGGAATCGCGATAGCCCGTGGTATCCCTCGTGAGGTTGTGCAGCCGTGCTTGTCGATGCGCATCAGCAGACATTGAAACCCTGCCAGATAAGTGAACGAATGCCACCATGGCGTCCAACGGCTGTGGCTTTCATCCATCGCGCTGCGAAACCCGCAGTTTCCTGACGAGCGGTCTGACATATATGCTGTCAGTCCGTAGTTGAGGTGCAATCCAAGCTGTGGCTCGAACGGTACGCGGATTTCTTCCTGGCTGAAGCACTCGTCAGTCATGTCATAAGGTGTTCGGAGAGGCGTACTTGCGAGGTGAATGAGTGCGGAGCCTAGTCGACGATGCAGAAAGGAAGTAGCGGGTCGCGTGCCACGAAACGATTTTCGCAGGCTCGCGGTATGGATCGGTGTTATGAATCTCTGATGTTGGTAGCAAATTCACGTTTTTAAAGAAAGGCTTGCCTCCGAGAGACTCACGGAAGTGACGGTAAGTAATTTGAATAAAATTCCGTTGCGAACTTGATACTTGGCTGCACACGGCGGGATGAAAACCTGTTTGGAGGTGTTAAGAAATGCACTAGAATGCTGCAATCAACTTACCTGAAGCCAACTCGGCGCATTTTCGTTCTGTCGGCCAAGGAAATCTGCATGAATATAAATTTGTTTAGCACCAATCCGCGCAGCAGTGCCTCCACAGCTCTAGGAGCACGCTAAAGATTTCAGGTGATCCACGGACGCGTCTGGAATACGGACTTACGCTGGAATCTAGACAAAGCAAACCCTAGAGTAGTTCGGGAAGAATCCCCTCGGCGCTGGGACTGGTCTCGAGCACATTTTGCCGCACACTATCCAGGACTCATGAGTAAATGAAAATCGAAATGGAATAATGGCCAAAGGAGCGCGAGGCAACTTCAATCCGACTATCTGGAGATGTGATCAGAAGCTTAATGGGTGAAGTAAAGAACATGAACGGGGCTGACCTTGCTGAGCAAAGTTAGCGCTTGAACCGTACGTTGGTTACGCTGGGCCCCCGAATCCTGCCCGGCGAATTGAAACCAAGACGGCATCGCGGGTACGAGTCACGGACAGGACGGACGACACACACTCCTGCTCTCTCATTCGAGTTGAAACCTGTATTTGAAGCCAGATGTGGCAAGATTGAAGAGACGCAGCAAGAACACGACACGGGATTTACATTGGACGAGGATAAGATAAGAACAGATAGGACGCGAGACGCACACCAGTCACACAGCGTGACCTTCCACCTACTTGGTAACACCGTGGTCCCTCCTTGGAGGGACCACGGTGTTACGAAGCGGGTGGCCTGTAACATGAAACTGGTCACGCGGTCGTCATCGTTCAAGAGACGGGCTTTGTCAAGTAATGACACTCAAAATAGAATGGCTACGAATGCACGTAGTCGTCGCACGGTACGTCGCGCAATAGCACTATCATCTCGAATTAACAGAGTCACAAAGATGCATTCATCTCAAAGAATTGAAATGCATTCTCGTGCGCCCGCGCCTGCGATTTCAACACTTCCAGCAACCTGTTCCAATTCATTCCAGCTACCAACTCCGATACGGCTTCCGAGTCCTCGCACCGACAACGGGTTGCCCGAAGTTTTGACGTCCGTATGATCACGCTGACGAGCACGACAACCTTAGATGTAAATGCCGCCGAGGGAATGACCAAATGCGAGGGAAGAGAGTCGCTTGAGCCGAGTAGAGGCAGGACCATCGCTCCCTTTGCTTAGTCTCCCTGAGGCAGAATAGCTCAATTCCTTCGAACCTTTGTGCCTCAGGATATCCTTGTATACCGTATCCTGAGGTTGCGAAGGTTCGACGGTTACACGGCTGCCTCTGGGAGACTACCTTTGCTTGCTCCCAGAGGTGCATGCGTTGTTTTTGCTCCCATCCTGTCAAGACTCATTGGTCTTTTCGTTCAGCCCCCCAGCCTGTTGGAGATCCAGGGTGTGCGGGGCACACACGCTCGACATTCGTCAAGTTGTGCTGCTGTGTGGGCGGGCGCGAAAGCTTCGGCCGCGGCAAGATCAACTTCCACGATTTTCATCGAACGCAAGAGGAATCGCGTGGGACAGGGAGGGATGGAAGAAGAGAGTGCGGAAATATCGCAATCTGGATCCGGTGCACGTTTTAGGTGTGTCCAGTTTGTTCATTTTCTTGACACCAGACGGAACTACATACTGGTTTCATTGAAGCGCACTCGAGGAAATTCAAGTTCAACGCTACATACACTCCACCTTCTGCGCTACACTTTGGTCTTCATAAAATTTATGCCAAGGTCAATCTACTTCAAAGACCTCCAACCCGATACTTGTTCCTGAATTCGATTCATTTGACTAGATGCCCACCGGTATTCTGTGCGACCCTCCAGACACCGGAAGTATGCGTGAATGGGATATGGTGTGTTACCTACACGACCAGGTCGTGCTGTCTTGCCAATTGGATATTTGTGAAGTCTAGGAACACCCTTAGCGTCGTTATCCCGGCATCCTGCTTGTCCAGTAAGCTCTATTAAACGTAAATCATCCGCGATTCTTACTTTGGAAATGCTCTCGGCAAGTAAATCTACGCCGCGCCAAAGCTGTCGCGTCATGATTACTGCGCCGTCGATACATGCTTGCCGCGTCATTTTGACCTCGCGGATCACCGCCTACGATTCTTTATCTGGTATCTAGCGCCAGAATCAAGGTACGCACACCGCGCCTTTTGTCATTTATCGCCATTGCTACCTTCAATTCAGCTACGTGTGTTTCGACCAGACACATTCAATACTTGGTGTTCCCCCGACCACGGCTACTCAACCACGCGCGTGGGTAACGCTGCATTAGAAAGAAAATTTCCGTCAAATTTAAATTCCCGTGCTCTCGACTGCTAGCACGTTGGCGGCGACCCGAAAATTTGATTTTGTTCGTGGTCTGTCTCATACATCAATGCCAACCGAGAACTCCCACTTCTACGACCACTAGTCTCCCTGAGGCAGAATACCTCAATTTCTTCGAACCTTCGTGCCCCAGGATATCCTCGTACACCGTATTCTGAGATTGCGAAGGTTTGACGGTTACATGGCTGCCTCTGGGTGACTAACGACCACAACCGTCGCGCGATTCCTTTAACGTGGCGGCACGTAGTGCCGCTTCTCAAAAGTTCATTCGATACTCTGCCTTCCTGTGCAAACAGGGATTATCCTATTGCACTCTCTACATTGGTGACTCAACTCCAACTACGAACAACATGCGCACGCAGCGACCCCAGCTCCAGATGTGATATTATCGACGTCGCGCAATGAGGCGCACGTGTCGGCTGGTTGATTGGCTTCCCGTGGCAAAGATACCTTTTTATTGTATTTTACATTCGCAACTCAAATGTAGCTGCGGCGTTCCGCGCGCACTCGAAATGTCGATTCGATTCAATACTCAACATTTCGGGGCAGAGTCGGACCCTAAATTGTGTTCACGAGCAGGATTCCTCTGACATTCACGCAAACTTGTCCAAGGTTCGCTGAAAGTCGTCTCGAGTCCTGCAATGTATTGGGGACACAGAATAAGATTTGGACCTGGAAGTATACCTTACAATTCCTCACATTCCACGAAATGTAAAAATCGAGTCAACCTGGGGGCCGAAAACTAGAAATTGTCTCGAGCCGCTGTGAAATACAGTAGAGCCAGATACTAGGAACACGATACATCACGCACATCTACGACCGTACGGCGCAACGTCGGCGGTTAAGGGCCACCTCCTCGCCGTCGGCCTCGCGCACTACTTCCCCGATACGGTCAAGGTGGACAACACGTCCATGCGCGAACGCGTCAAGGCCGAGTCTGCCGCCGCCTTTGGTAGTGGTGCGACCGCGATCGCGGACGTGCTGGACGACGAGCTCTCCCTGCCTGTCGTGCTCCTCACGTGCCTCTGCGTCGGGGACGCCGACGTGCGCATGCGCACGCGCGAACGGGCGCGCTGGAGAGCCGCCGGACACGCTGGGGACGCGTTTCGATGGGGAGTCGAAATTTGTCGCCGTCTTCCGTGTCCGAGTCAGCAGCCTGCTCATGCTTCCCGAGGACAAATATGTATGCGAGACTCTCGACTAGTTAAGGGTTTTGATTCCCTGGAGCCAGCCACGATTGCTAACTGTAGCTCCGTGTACCGCCTGAAGTGCGAGGCGTTGGGATTGAAGGGAGTGCGCACATTCCCGAAAGATTCCGGGACGAACTCGCGAGTTTTGGGCCTTTCTTATCGGGGCTGCTAACGCTGAGCTGGAGTAGGGTTTGATGGCGAGGTGGCGGTTATCGGACTTGCCGCTCGCAGTTTCTCGGCTATGGGTTAAAAGTTAGCATAATGTAGAGCATGATGTACAAGAGAGATGTGGTAGAGAATGAGGTGTACGGCAGTGGGAAGCACAGATTTATACGCGGCCAGCAGCACAGCCCGTGCGCGTGCGAACTCTCTCCACGCATTGATTCGTCGCAACGCCGGAGGGCTTCTGAAACGTGCGAGCCTGTATCCCGCCCTACCGCAACACCGCCGAAGAGGCACGAGAAAAGAAAATGAATAGATGCAAAAACTCACCTGGAAATGAAATACTGATCTTGCGTACTTCACTTCATGTGCTGATGCACAGTAGTAACGAGCTGGAAGATGTGCAGCGGGAGAGATTCCTTGTGCTTGCTCGTGTCGCGGCACTCGGCAGCATGTATGACCGAGTCCGCGCTGGCGGGGACGTATTTGTGAGGCAGATATCGAAGGTGGAGAATGGGGAGACATACTGAGCGGGATAAGGTGGACTTTCTTCTCCAGGCGGCTGTTGAGGATCTCTTTGCCCACTTTCTCATCGTCTACGACCACGCTGTATAGCTTGCCAGAAGAGGCGATCTCGAGTGCTTGCGCACTCCCGTAATTTTCTCGGTCGAGCGAAAGCAGGCGGCCCCCTGAGCTTTTGTCAGTCAATGTTGGGACTAAGATTGTACTTGAAGTTCGAGTGGCACAGGCTATGGAGGATCCTTTCCCGGTCCTTCAAGGCAATGAGACAAAGTGTCGGAGAAAAATAAAAATAAACGCACATCTTCCAGCGGCACGCACTTCGACCTTGAGTTCCCGCAGGCGACCATCGTTGGTTTTTCCTTCTCTTTGCTCCAACTGCACCGGGCAACCTTGATGCGGAAGCCCTCACCGTTACCCGCATCATTTCCAGTTTCTTTTTCCCATTGCCGGCCTCGCAATCTACGGCCTTCTACCATGCTTCCAGCGTCTTCAGCTCGCCCTCGCTCATCCCAATTTGACGTGGTTCTGCTGCTCGCCGCTTGCGCCGCCTGCTGCCGCGCGGTCGCCAGCTGGGCCATGTAGCCCCGCCACCAATGGTCTTGTTGTCCTCGTTATTTGAGAGACCTGTGAGCAAACTCTGCAGCAACTCCTCGGCCGTCGCAAGCTTGTCGGCGAGGCTGGTGTGCTTGTCCTTCACCGTCTTGTGTGTTGCATTGAGGGTGTCTGCTTGCTCTTCTCTGTTAGGGACTCTTCAAGCTACGCGACAGGGGTTAAAACAAGAGAAAGAAGCAGATTGCACACTCACCTGCGCCAGCTCTGCGCGACACATCGCCACTCGCCCCTCCTCATCCTTGATGGATTTCTTCTTGATGTCGACTTGGGACCGGATCTTGACAAGGATCTTGTCCAACTCGGTAACGGTCTCCTCCAACTTGGCGATCTTGCCGCCCTTGCGTTGTTCCTGCTCCCTCTTCTCGCCCTCAGCGGCATCGCACTTGCGCTGCAGCGCGGCCTTCTTTGCCTCATGCGTCTGAATATCCGCCTCTTTATTGCCATTGTCCCGGTCTATAAGACCGAATCGAATTGAGTAGAAGGAAGAAGACTCACAGAAGAGTGCCTACAAGTCAAGTACTTGCAGACATTGATTTACGCCCGGAAGCAATCCGCACGTGTCCGGACTGAACCCGATCCAGACTAGTATCCCGGACTTCAAGTCAGTATGGGAACAAAACAGGATGAAATGAATGCACTAACCAAAAGGCTGAGCCTGGAATTTTCGGAGCGAGTATTTGTAAATGTAATCTAGAGCTAAGTGAACGAAAAAAAGGCAAGGGAAGAGGCTGACCAAGTCGGCACTTAAATCGATCATTGAATTGCTCGCTCTTCAGTACGGCCAGCCGCAGCCGCACGCGCTACGCCCGAGGCGGATTCGCATCAGCGGCACACGCGCGGCTTCGGGTCCGGGTACATCGAACAGCTTGGGTACGGCCATCTTGTCAATGGCGTAGAGCGCGGACGAGTTGGAGGTCGTGTAAAAGTTAACATGGATGATCCAGATACGGGTAAATTCTCGAAGTGCATCTTGAAGAGCAAGCGATTTCCAGTCGATGAGGTCGAACCGTGAACGACAGGGCGGGGCGGGCCTACGTGTGCATTCATCAGCAAGTGTAAAAAAAAAACTGGAAGATGTCGACGCACCTTGTCCTCGGTACATCCCCTCCTGGACTAGATGCGATTTTGCCATTCGGCGAGCGCATAAGAAGAGGTACAGCGCCTCGGGGCAGAATCATGATGGCTTTCAAAGATTTTGTTGGTTAGGACATATCGGCACACAATCAGATATTGAGATCAGTGAATTCACCTCAAAACCCGACGCAGTGCGTGGCCATCTCGCATCAACTCGCACAAAATTCGCACTGGCTCGCATCAAGTCATCGCGAGTGTTTTCATCCGAGGGTCCCCGTCCAGCTGAATTTACAGAAAGGGAGAAGGAGCGGGATTCCAGTCTTAAAAAAAGGAGCGTGAGCAATACAAATACATTTGCTAAGTTGCTTGTAAAACTTTGTGAGCAAGTCACGGTCGTGCCAGTCCGTTTGTTTGCTCTAACCAAACCGATCGCCAGATCCGGGCCGCCTTACCACCGGAACCAGCAGTGAGCACACATTATGGTCTGGATGTGACTGATTTTATGCTATGCAGTATACTTAATCCAAATCGAAATGAGTGCTCTTTGTATCCTACGGGCTGTATTGTAACGTGCTACAGGTCGCCACTATTCCCCGGAGGAAAAGGGTGAAGACGCGATCAGGGCAGAGATCAACCTGATTCTTGAATTCCAGCCACCGTTTCGACAGCTTTGCCGCAGAGAGGACCCAGGACTTTGTCAAATGTCAAGTGAATCGGGAGGGGTTGGATGTTTCTGGGCTGCTTTACAGGCCATCGATGGCCACTTTTGTGCCGTCTCGGAGATGATCCAAAGGTGAATGGGATTCGACAACGTACGTGTTTATAGGACCAAAATGCCCCTTGACACGACTGACATCTTCCTCGTAAACCTTGTGCCAAAAGCGGGTCTCGAATTTACTCTGCCACAGAGAAGTAGTCGTGACGTTCATTGCTTCTTGACCAACGCCAAGAAGGACCTGATCACGATCAGACGGGGGGTGGAAATTTATCTTTAAAGTGCGCACGTATGGCAGCGTCAGCGCCAGTGCGACACTGTTTAACGGTGTCTCCGTCGTATGAGTACCAGACGTTGATGACAAGGTCTTTAAATTTTGAGCAGGAGAAGAGAAGGCTGCCCTCGGCGTTAAATTTTATTCGAGTGAGAGACCCAACGAGACTCGACCGAAGTTAACCCTGAGACTTTAGCGGGAGTTATTTTGCTTAATAGATGCAGCAGTCTTGCAGTAAAATCCGCCTCTAAATGATATTTCAACAAGTTGTGTCCTGCTATTTTTCAAAGCCTACGGCAGTTTGATCGACAATGAAGCCGCAAGGCAAAGTCTTCTTCGTAGGTCAATTCCCCAGACTCTGTAGACTCGAGACAGCGCCAGTTTGATGCTTCAAAGCTCCAGTGGTATCCATATATTAAACATCAAAAGACATCCAGGGAATCGACTTGAAGCAGTCTGCAGAAACTCCATGTCCATGGTTTTCGCATTCCTCACTGACAACTCCGCTCCAGATAAACTCGAGATGCATCATGATCCTCCTTCAAAGGAAATGGGTCAGCCAAAAGAGCAGAAAGAATTGAAACAGCTCACTGGCAAGATTCAGACAGAAGCGAATACGAAGAGATATCGTGACCGGTAAATATCGCATACGCCTTCCGTATACGAAAAAACAGAACCAGCCACGCTCCCGCCCCGGTGCCGCGCATCGACAACGTCGCTGCTTCCTTTGGAGATTTGCACTGACACGCCAGCTTGTCCTTCGGTCATTCCAACTCCTGTTCGAGCTTGTCCTCGCGATAGATCTGCCGGCTGTCAAGCAAAAAGTGCCATAGAGTGATTTGGAACTCACCTTGGACTCGATCAGTGTCTCTGATTCACTGATCTCCTTGTTAAGCTGAGAAAATGGGCAACATTAGAAAACTTGGAGGAAAACCGTGCAAACAATAATGTACATCATGAGGCCACGCGTGCACTCTTCATCTCCGAGTCTGCCAGGCGCTTGCGCAACTGCTCAATCTCCATCTAAAAATGATCAGGTCGAACGAAAGACCCGGGTTCACTCGTTTCCTCACCTCGAGCTCGGCTTTCTGATGTTTCATCAGGCGTTGCAGTCTCCCGGCGGGCCCTCGTTGTCGAGGGCGTTCTCCTCTCGCACTAAGCTGTTATCGAGGTTTTCTTCCAGGACCTCCTGCTCAAAGGCTCAACTAGAGTCAAAGGAGAACAGACAAAAGGCCGTTACCTGGCGTAATTGTTCAGCCTCGGAGAGAAGCAGTTGATTCTCTGATTCCAAAAGTTTCGTGCGTTGGGCGGCTGCAAGACATTCCTTCTGGAGCTCTTGAACGATGTGCCTATCGAAATTAGCAAACATTTGTCGAGCTACGCGACCACTCACTTGAGACCCTTGATTTCTTCTCGAGCAACTGGATGTCGTTTTCTAGCTCCATCTGCTTGTTTTCGTTGTTGGCGCATTCGGTCTCCAAGCTCTTATTGATGTCGGTGCCACGGCCCAGGAATCTACACGCCTGCTTGAGCTCCCCGACCTTTTTCTTCCACTGCCTCAGCAGATTCCGCTTCCGGCTCTCCTCGCGCTCCACCTCGCTGAGCTCCTTCCCGAGCACCTCGATGAGCACGTCCTGGGCACGTAAGTCGGAGACCTGAGGGGCACCGAACCAGTCCCTTATCCCGCACGCTAGGGAGCAGCGAGGTGTTTGACCTTCGTGGTCGCGACGCGCCGCAATAAAACAAGCAACTTGATGCCTTCGCGAGTTGCTTAGACTCCTCATTAGCGACATGTGTGCTCTTTTAACCAAAAGGACGACTTTACTGTAAGTTTTCCACAAGGGATCCAGATGTGAACTCTCCAACAAGGGAGAGTTCGGCTGCGAGGTACATAAAGGTTAGGGCTAAGCACAGCCTCCCGTTAATCGCCGCTGTCGAGCTCTACCCGAGCACAGCCACTGGTAGAGCTCGACAGCGGCGATTTGCCCTGATTTAAATACAGTCTCCCACCTCCTCTCTGGTCAAACCAAGGCCTAAGTAATCACTCCATGGGTCCTCAAAGACCTTCTACGGAACCAAAATGTGGAATGAGCCACGAAACCAGTGCGAGCTACAAACTCTACTACTTTTTCAAGCATTTCCGTGATCCCTTCTTCAAGTTCCTGCCACTACAACACCGGCTTTCCTCCTGTGTCAATCGTGCAATTAACATATCTTTAAGAGCAGACTCTAAGTCGTGCCCTGGTTATCTATTATTCAATTGTGACGAGGTGCGCCTGTTCATCTTGAAATCTACTGACTTCAAATTGTTCGTTCAACGTTAATCTAGTCGGATAGCATGCCACCACCACAACTATACTTGAACTAAAGACTAGATTCATGACTCCAGCTCTTTGAAATTTTACATGGACTCGGGTTATTGATTCATCAATTGGTACAAGGTGCGGAGCGCCAGCAAGGCGACCAGAGAGCAAAAAACCAATACCTGGCTGCGACTTTCGTCTGCTTGAGGTGTAGCGCCCGGTGCGACTGGAAAATAGTCAGATTTTCACGCGATAAGACGTGTAACAACGTTCGGAACCGGTCTGAAACCGGAACTTATTTATATACATAGAAGAAGATATCCTGCTGAATGTCAAAATGGTCAGCAAGTGAAGTACCACAATCTATGAAAGATTAACTGTCCAGTTGACATTGGAGACTACCGGGGAGGGTATCTGTGAGTCAAAGCAAGAGTTTAGTCGCTGCGATGCGGAGCAAAATGACTTTACCAGGTAAAGTGACTCAAGTCGACTACTTGGCCAAATTGGGAAATTGAGGTTGAGGGCTTGCGAATGCGCATGCGATCAGGTTGATTATGTTCAAGGAAAATGCCCGGGTACCGGGTGCACCAGAGACCGGAAGTCCGAATCTTGGAGAAACTAGATATTCCTCGTCCGTCAAATCCTGGGTGGGGATAGAGACAAGACTCAGGCGTGTATGGCAATTCAAAGAGCTCAGGAAGAGATTTTCTGGAGGTAGAACTACGCCCGAACGAGAAATAACACGGCATGTCAAATATGTGAGTGAATCGAAAATACGGAATCAAATGGTCCTACTGACTACCAGTATGCGGGAGAGCATCAAAACGAGGATTGTGGATGTAATCCAGAGGTTAAGAAACGAAGTGAAGGAATCGGAAAAGAACTGACCTTACTGGGCAAAGTCGGCTTGAAGTCGGCACTTCGATGTTGTCCGAAAGAAAGGGAAGGATGACAGTCAGGACAGGTGTGGAGACGGTGAATGCTTCGGAAAGCCGCGGCGAGTACGGCCCGAGCCCGATGTGGATGCCGCATGCTCAAGAGAGTGGTCGTCGGAAGTCACGAAGTGGAAGGGTGTGGTTGTTTGGATGTAAGGGATTCGGCTTGGGAACCAAACAATTCTTCTTGCCATTTCGTGTCTCTCAGACTCTCTGACTTCACACTTCGACACCGACTCTTCGCTGAACATCCAACCCAGAATGCCGTCGGAATACGGACGCATTGGCGTCCTCTGTCGGCATCTTACCTCCCTACACATCCCGGCGAGCAGCAACGCCGCCGTTTCCCCGCATCTGCTACCGTAGCTTCCGTGAGCGTCTTCTATGATCCCTACGCCGTCCAACTGACTAGAATACCACCAGTTTTCCACTTTTTCCCCGTGTCTGACGACGACACGAATCCACTCGCGATGAGTACATGCGAAATAACTCTGGTGCATTGCTTGTGTTCCTTTCCTTTGCTGGCCATTTGCTGAGTCTTTGCAGCTCTGAAAACGCTATGAATCGGCACCCGACGCTGCACCAGCGGATGGAGGCGGTGATAGACCTGGCCACCAGGCTGCTCGCGCAACCGGACCGACGAGCTCGAGGCCAGACTGGAGCGGGACGTCGAGGGCTACCACACGTGGTCTGCGTGCGCTCGCGGTTGCGTACGAGGAGCTCGATGGGGACAACCACGAGGCGGCGGGTAACATATTTCAGCTGATTGGGCTGCTTGCGATCTTTGGCCCGCCGCGCTCGGACACCGCCTCGCCTACCTTTCCCCCGTCAACGTCCGGGAACCTTCCCGCGCTTGTCGATCTACGGCACGAGAAAATGCTCGCGATGTCGCGCGCAAGCACTCCGTTCCAGAGGGTGCCGTGCAGGTGCAGCTACAAGAGATCGTCGTGTCCCCCACGAGGCAGGACGCCTACACCCCCCAGCGCCTCCAGCTCGACCTTTTCACTCGCCCTCGGCCCAATGCCGAATACACCTACACGCCCACTGTAGGCTCAACGCACCGCCAGACGCACTGGCACTGATGCCTGCGACCCCCAGCAGAGCGAGCGCTTACTCACGCACGCCGCGCCTCCACCGCCGCCCACCCCCCTCCCCGCGTGCATGCGCGCCGGCGCACACTCCGCATCCTTCCCAGCTCCTGCTCAACGCCTAGCCCAGGTTTGCGCCGCCTCTCTGGGCGTCCCGCGCGGAGACGTGTAACTCCGCGCCGGAGCCCGTCTCCTCGACCGTCACCAATGTCCTACGGGGCGCCCCCCGAGATCGCGATCGACCTCGAGCACAACAACTACCGCTCGTACTCGGGGATCGTTTGCTTGATCCAAATCAGCACGCGAACGCAGGACTGGATAGTCAACACCCTGGCGCTACGCGCCGAGCTCGCGACAGGCGCACTCGTGTTTACGGACCCGGCGGTCGTCAAGATGCCTCGCGGAGCAGGGGTTTTGGACCGCATTAAAATAGCATAGGTCCTCCACGGCGCGGAGAGCGACATTGTGTGGCTGCAACAAGACTTAAATATATACATCGTCAACCTCTTCGACACGTTCCACGCCTCGAAGCTGTTCGAGATTCCTCGCCACGGCCTCGCCAACCTATTGGAGATGTACTGTGACTTTGTCTCCGACAAGCGCTACCAGCTCGTCGAATGACGCATACGGTAAGCGCCGCGCTGTTTCTAGGGTCCATTTTCGCTAACGCTCATGTGATGCAGGCCGCTCCCGGAGGAGATGCTCCAATATGCGCGCTCAGACACGCACTTCCTCCTCTTCATCTACGACAACCTACGCAACGCCCTCCTCGACCGCGCCGTCTCTCGCGCGCAGTCACAATCGCACTCACCATCGCCTCCTCGGCAGCCCCCAGCCCCTCCTAGTACAGCGCCCCAGGAGCAGGAGTTGATCAGTCAGGCGCTCGCGCATTCGGAGGACACCGCGCTGCGGGTGTTAGAGAAGGAGGCATACGACGCAGACCGGGGGGAGGGAGTGGCGGGTGGGACATGCTTGCACGCGAGTGGAACAAGGGTGCGCTCGTCGCGGCCGCGGAGACACCGCGCGGTACCGAGACACTCCAGCGCGCCATGTACGGCTGCGTACATGCAACCCATTCACGGGTCCTTGACGTGCGTGACGAGGAACGCGGCCGTTTCGGCGGCCTTAGCATCGTCGAGCAGGCACACTGCGCGTTGGCAAGGTACGAGCTCCGGTCCGCATCGCGCACCCTCAGCCCATCCTTGACCGCACAGTCGGTGAGGACGAGGAACATGTGGGTGAGGTAGTCGACGCGGCCCGCGAGGGCAAGCAATATCTGGAGCTTGATTTCCACCACATTCATTTGTGGTCTTTCCGGAATCGGATTTCCGTACAATGTGACCACGTGATATCGTCCACCGATTTTCCTTGGCTTTTTTTGCTCGTTGCGCTGCATCCCATGGGCCCGACTCCATCACAGTCCAGGACGTAACGTGCTGAAGGCCCTGAATATTCGAAAATCCATCTGGAGCTTTATTTTCCACCACATTTACACCAGTTTACACAACTCCTCCCATGTGACCACGTGATATCGTCCACCGATTTCCCTGCTTGTTGCACTGCAGCTCGTGGGCCCGATTCCATCGTATTCCAGCACGGGACGCGCTGAAGGCCCTAGATATCCAAAAATCTGGGCTAAGGAGTTGAGAGAGAAAAAGAAACAGCCAGATTAATTATCAATTCGGAAAATCTTTGCATTCGAAGTGCCCGGGCGAGCTGGCGACTAGAACACATTTTTTGTCTGGATGAATTGTACGGCAATGGATTGGAAGGTATCTTCGTTCCTCAAGGTTTTTCTCGACAATCCAGACGGCAGTGGAGATGAAGGTGGCTTCCCCCCTGGTTCGCCCACCAGTCCGTGACCTAGGCGTGTTGCACTGTACATTATATGTATAAATACGGGATTAATCTAAGAGAGCCAAGGCGCACCTGTGCGCCTCAAGTGAATACTTGTACCAACCCGTACGTAGGTGCGCAAAAGAACACAAGAAAAATAGGTGGGTAAACCAAATAAAATAAAAAGATAAGCTTCCAGCTCAAGCAAGGCAAGTACATGTAGCTGTATTTTACGTCGCACACTCCCTGAAAAATTCCCTATACCACAATACTCTCCGACGTCGTGTACGCGAGGAAAGCGTACATAAGAACGCTGCACAGACCTGCGTGTCATAGCCGTGCACTGCACGCCCGACCAGCGCGCGGCGCGGCGCGTCCGAGCTCCATGCTGCGTGGCCGTGTGGATCGAAGTGCCACATCCGGCGTTGTGCTGATGCATGCCACATGGTCACCGCAGACTCCTGCACACGTGTACTCCGATCGTGCCTGCACACACATCTCCGGTAGGGTGAATTCGAAAGGATTTCGTTCTGTGAGATATGAGCCCCAGACATGACTTCAGGGCGGACTCACTTTACTCGCTGCACCGCATCGCCACAGAGCGCGTTTCGTTCGAGGTCCGAACCAGGTAATGAGAGTCCTGCAAATCAAGAATATGATACCGGTCCTCAAGATGAACAGAGCGAGATAAACTCAAGGTAAGAGATCGAGAATGAGGTAGAACTGAGCGTGCAGACCTCGCCCAAACCCGAGTCAATTTCAAAGTACAAGAAAGTCGCATTTTCTCGGAGACTTGCTGGATGGTGGCCCGCGGCACGCTAGGACCAGTTTGGTTTGGACACGCCAATGAGTAAATGCGTGTAACGTTGTGAAAGAAAGAAAGAAATTAACCCGAGGAAGTTGTCGCGCTTCCGCGCATTCCACTGGCAGAATAAGGTTTTAAAGCAGAGGAAAATCAATTCTGCGTATGAGAATATGTTCGCGATCCGTGAGGGCTCGGGCGCGGAAAATTCAAGTTGAATCAACGAATTGCTCTCGGTGCTACACGACGAAATCGAATGAGCGCGTAGCACCATTTCTTCGAACAAATCTGGGTTTACCTGCGAATATCAGGTGCGTATTGCCGCGGGTGAGTGAGAGAGAGAAGAAAGAGGGTTTTGAGAGCACCTAGACAGCTGCCTGGGCAGCTGCGCGATTCCAAGTCTTCAGCAGGTGTGCAGAGCCCCGGGGGCGCATCAATAAGGCTCGTCGCCCAGCCTGCAGAAGATTGCGCTGTGCGGCTGCACGCACAGCGCGGGGCACAAATTCGCGCACGCGGAACGTGTACGGCTCCGTATAGGCGGTTGCAACATGACGTCGACAGCGGCGCACGTCTCAACGCGACGTGACACCGGCCGTCGTTTCGATATGATGCTGCCGCGCATCTTGACATGGGGCAAGGAGGGAACTCGGGCGCATCAGGCTATTAGAGGTGCCTCCCTCCGCCGATCTCCGCTCCGCTTTTTCCCGGTCCGCGCGCACTGACTCGGACTTTCTGTCGCTGCTCGTCCCCGCTCCTGCGCATGATCAGCATCACCAGACACGTGCGCGGGGTGGAAATGGACTCCGGGCGGGCACAGGCACAGGCACGGGCACGGGCACGGGCACAGGTGCGGGCGCGGCGTCGTTCCGCAGGCGCAGCCGGGTGAGCGCGCGCACGTACGCATGCGGGGAGGGGGGAGTGGGCGGGAGGCGGGCTCGCGGGGTGTGTGCTTGCGACGAAGGGCGATGGTGGGCTTGGGGTGATTGGGCCGGGGGTGATGGGATGGGAGGGGGCGAGCATGCGGGCGAATCCGAATCTGAAACGGGGGCAGGTATGTCCGGGGGCGGCAGTGTTTTCGTCTCTGCGGATAAAAAGGTTGTGGACATCAGAATCGGGTCGACAAAAAGCTGAATAGGTTCACCAAAACGCAACGCGATAATCGCGTCCGGCGTTATTGTCCCACCACTCGCTACCGGAGCCGACGCCGACCCAGGGGCACCCCGTCGGGGAGGTGCTACCGAGGGGTGCTTCTGGGAAAAAGGAATCTGCGAAGAAGCTACATCAGGAAATGCCGGACATACAAGGTAGGGGAACTCACCACACCAGACATATGGCCCCACACGCCCCGGGGCGACGCATGGCGAAGCGATGCGCACTGCGAGGACGAGCTCGCGGGAGGCCAAGGCTGCGCGTATAGTCCGTGGGGGGTGACGCGGAATGCGAAGCGATCCCATTCGGGACCGGGCGCCTTTGCGGGCTCAGTATCGGCATCAGTATCAACGGTGCCTGCGGGGGCGGGACCCTCCCCGATCCACGACGACTTCGGGCGGAGCGGAGGACGTCGCTGTATACGATTTAAGAAGAAAGGGATAGAAAGTAAGACGAATGCTCACCATCCCATTCCGCGAGGCCGTACAGGACCGAGACGGCCGCATCGCCGTTCTCGGGAAATGCGAAGCTCCCCGGCGTAAAGATACGTAAACGCGAATGCGTGCTGGAGCTCTTTTCTACCTTACATTGCTTTGGTTCTTGTTACAGACTCGTCATCCGTTGCAAACGAACGTCTTCTTCCTACGAAAGTCTTCGCGTTTATCAACAAAAAGATACTCAACCTGCGAGATCCCACCCCGTGAGGACATGCCGCACGAGCCGGACGCGTGCACCATCGAGGATGGTATTCCAAGAAATGCACTGAGTCAGGTACTCAGTCAAAGCACGAAAGAGCTGCGAGTGATGCGAGTGGTGCGAGTCGGGAATCAAAGATTTGTTTGGCTGTGCAAACAAATCGACCGTCCATCGCCGCCTCGTACCAAGCCATCTAAATCCCCCAATATCTACTTTGGCAACAACTTCTCCACCGTTGAGGCATCGTGCACCCCCACCTCCGACGGCGTCGGCCTTCCTGCCAAGAGTCTCCGAATTTCCGCTAAGGTGTGTCGCGTTTGTTCAAATATGGTCCGTTTGACTTAGTTTCTTCACCAGCCTCTTTCCAGGAGTCTCCCTCCGAGGTGTCGTGCACCACCGAAACCATCGCGCGCCCCCGCCGTCCGATGGCGTCGGACTTGCCGCTAAGTGTCATCAAATCCGAATCTCCGCAAAGGTGTGTCGTGTTCGCCTAAATATGGCCCGCTTCACTCAGTTTTTTTACCAACCTCTTCCCAGGAGTCTTTCCCCGAGCTCAACTACGACAGCGGCGCATCTACATTGCTATAGTCTACGCTATCAACAATAGACCGTGCCCGTGCTGGGCTTCTCCCCCACGCGGTGGATGTACGCACGCAACGACTCGCGCGTGGTGGAAGCGTGGCACGATTTCCCGAATCTTGCTCCCGAAAACCAAGACTGTCCTTGGACGCACACAAGCTCCCGCTCGCTTTGATGCACCCGGACACGAAGCCGCGCGTGCGCCGCCGACGCGAATCCGCCTCGGGCGTGGCGCGTGCGGCTGCAGCACCGAAGAGTGGGCAATCAAATGATCGGTTCAAAAGGCGACTGGGCGTACAATATTGACCAGCTGCTCTTCGGTACGATTCTGTTCACGCTCCTCGCGTTCCCCCCCCCCAGTGTTTGCGTATTATGCCCTCTTCGCCCTGGTGCGTCTATTTCTTCGATTATTTGATTACTTCTGATTGTTCTCTTGCGTGCAATAACAGATGAGCGTGAAGACGATCCTACTGAACGCGGGCCTGGAGACGCAGCTTGCGTTCATGAACGCTGTTTGCGCTCATGCTGCGTGTTAAGGGCGCGTGCGTTCCGGCATCAGCTTCTCCGTGATCGTCCCTGGCGCGACACTACATCACCAAAGCCATCGCCGCCGCCATCAGGTCATTCATCACCCATGGGCTCGCCAAAATCGGCACCCAGCCTGCATCGAAGAAGTTGCTGGTCAAGGGTGACGCTCGACCATGATGGCGGAGAAGCGGTGTGCGTCTATTCGAAAGTGCGGGCGAGAGCGCGGCGAGGTTCCACGGGTGCGTTGCGTTCGTTTCTTCCTCCTAACATGCACGTCTAACACCCCTTCCTGCAGCTCCACCACGCCGTCCGCGCTGCTGTCGGAAGAGGACCTCGTGCTGCTCAAGTGGCGCATCTTTGCGAGTGCAACGCCCCCCGCTGATCACGATGCACAATATGGCTGACGATGTAAGCGACGCGATTCTGAACCAGGTGGGCTGGCGGCGAGGCTTCGTGGAAACCGCCTCTTTTCTGACGATGCCGCTCCCAGATTCGCCGCATGCGCCTCTTGAACAACTCCTCGGACCGCGTCAAGATCATCTTCCACCCCGACTTGGGCTCGACTACGAGGAGTTTGTGCGTAGGATGCACCTCGATGTGTTCCCGAGTTACTACGAGCCGTATGGGTACACTCCCGCGGAGTGCACGGTGGTCAGTCCCTTCCCTAGGCGTTACGTCTGGTAGGCGCTAACGGACCCTCGCGCAGATGGGCATCCCATCGATCACGACGAACGTGCTTCAGGGCAGACCTCATCGAGCGGCCGCAGGACAAATGGTGCTACATCGTCGACCGGTGCTTGCAGTCCGTTGAGGACGCCGTGCAGCAGCTCGCAGATCACATATACGCGTTCGCCAGCAAGACGCGGCTGCAGCGGATCAACCAGGTTTGTCCCGCTCCGCTCTTGCTTTCTTTCTTTCTCTCATGGCTGATACTTGTCCACAGCGCAATCGCGTCGAGTGCCTCTCGCCACTGCTCGACTGGAAGAACCTCGAGATCGAGTACAGCAAGTCGTGGCAGCTCGCGCTCTGGCAGGCGTACCCCGATGCGTTCGCGAACAGCACCGACGACGACGACGGCGAAGACTACTTTGGTGCCAGGGAGAGGCAGGGGTGGATGGCGCCCAGCGCGCCCGCGAGCCCGCTCTTCTAAAGAAGACTCTTGGATGGACAATAGTACTCGTATCCTTATGTTGTTGCTTCATTAAGAATCAATCAAGTTAAAAGCGAATGAACGCGGTCGCATGCGCTTCTAGGGTGCTCGATTCCCCCAAGGAAAGCTAATAGGAAATACGTAGATCTACAGACCTTCATCTTATCTGTACAATTGGCACTTGGCATGGAATAATTGCCTATTCAAGTATCTCAGAAGCACCGATTTATTTCCTTTTCTAGATTGTTTGGTTCAACATCTGCTGACCATCTGCGGGGTCCGCAGATTTTGAATCTGCGGACCCCGCAGATGGTCAGCAGATGTTACGGAGATTATCAATCTGCGGGTTATCTCCGGGGCCCGGAGATAACCCGGAGATATTCAGATTATTTTGAATCTCCGGGCCATCTGCGGGCCCCGCAGATGGCCGGAATATGTCACGGAGATAATTGATCTCCGTGCGATCTCCGGGCTATCTGCGGGGCCCGGAGATCATAGCGTGCCCCCAGTGTTTGGAAAAGACGTGAATAAGGAAGAGGCAAGCGAGCTCCGGGGAGTTGATGTGGGTATCGCAAGGAATGAGAATGACCTGCTTCGAAGACCGATCAACGATCACAAGAATGCAGTCAAACTCGCCGGAGAGTGGTAATTGCTCGATGAAGTCCATGGAGATGGAATGCCATGGCCGGAGGGGAACCGGAAGGGGCTTCAGCAGACCGTAAGGCCGGTGCCGAGGCTTCTTGTTGCGCTTGCAAAGAATGCACGACCGACAGTAGTCCCGGACGAATGTCCGGACCTCCGGCCAGGTGTACTCTCAGCGGACGAGGGCTAAAGTGCGATTCTGTCCAAAGTGGCCAGCGAGCTCATGATCATGCAAAATCTGCAGAACACGTACGCGGAGCTGATCCGGAGCGTCTCCGGAGACCAGTGGAACATAAATGCGATCGTCGTACCGGAGGAGACCGGAGGGTTCTACGGTCCAGCGCGGGGATGTGCCGGAGGTCGCGGAGGCAAGTCCGGCGACAGCGGCGGGATCATCGTTGTAGTGGGCACGAATGTCGGAGTAGAGCTTCTCAACATCCATAACGATGGAGGAACGGAGGGTGATTTCCTCGAGGAAGGTGGCCCGGAGAGACGCGGTGAGTTGATCTTGGGTAAAAATGGGGCGAAAATTTTGAGGATTCAATTGGCTGAAAGCCCTATCCCCCTCTTTAGGGTAGACGTCCCATCGTCTAGTCAAAGCATCAGGTTTAGCTCCGAGCTTACCCGGCCGGAACCGGATAACCATATTAAAATGGCACAGGTATTCGGACCACCGGACTTGGCGACGGGTGAGGACCTTGGTCGTCGCGAAGTATTCCAGATTCTTGGGGTCGGTTACGACGTCGACCGGGAACGCCGGACCTTCGAGGTAGTGCCGCCAGGGTTTGAAGGCATCGAAGATAGCGAGGAGTTCTTTGTCGTGTGTGTCGTAGTTGAGTTCGGCCGGACCGAGTGTCTGGGACCGGAACGCAATGGGGTGGATCTCGCCGTCGTCTCCGATAATCGAGAGGATGGCGGCGATTGCGTAGTCGGAGGCGTCCGTCTCGACGGTAAGTTGTCGGTCCGGAATCCAATGTGAGAGCTCCGGAGCCTTCGTGAACGCGTGCTTGAGGGTGTCGAATGCGAGTTGGCAAACCGGAGACCAATCCCATCGAACATTGGAACGCGTGAGGTGAGTAAGGGGAACTGTAATCGCCGAGTAGTTCCATATAAAACGTCGATAGAAATTACAAAAACCTAAGAAGGACTGGATGTCCTTCACCTTCCGGGGCGCCGGCCAATCGACGATGGCGGCGACCTTTTCCGGAGACATCCGGCGACAGGATGTAACCGAGATATTCGCAGGTGGTGACACTGAACTCGCATTTGGAAAGTTTGCAGAAAAGGCGGCCTTCCGAAGGCGCCGGAGAACCTCCCGGACGTGTTCGGAATGTTGGGACAGATCGTCGGAATAGATCAATATATCATCCAAGTAAATGATGACGTACACGTCCAACAGATCGGCGAACAAGCTGTTCAGGAAGCGCTGAAAAGCAGCCGGAGCATTGGTAAGGCCTTCCGGGACAACCCGGAACTCGAAAGAACCATAGCGAGAACGAAAAGCTGTTTTCGGCTCGTCACCCGGAGCGATCCGGAGAAGGTGATAGGCATGCCGGAGATCAAGTTTTGTGTATATGCGAGCCTTCCCGGGAGTGTCGAGAAGATCGGCGATGAGAGGAAGCGGATAGCAATCCTTCTTCGTGATCCGATTAAGTCCCCGGTAGTCGACGCACAACTGGAGGCTACCGTCCTTCTTCTTAACAAAGAGAATAGGCGCTCCATGACTCGAACGGGTCGGGTATATAAATCCCGACTTTAAGTTCTTATCAATGAAGTCCCAGAGGGCAGCGAGCTCGGTAGGCGAAAGGGAGTAGACGTGACCAACCGGAGGCTCCTCGCCGTCCATGAGCTCGATTTTGAGATCGAATTCTCTATGAGGAGGAAGATTGTAGGCTTCCTGCTCAGAGAAGACGTCAGCGAACTCTTCGTACTCCGGAGGTAAACCGGAAAGGTCCGGAGGCGAAGCGGAAGCAAACCGGGCACGGGCTTCTTCCGATGGAGTGGCACGCAGAGTATATTGACAACAATCCTTGTCTCGGATGATGGAGCGGTAAGCCGCAGCAGACACGAGAGACACAAGCGGACGGGTAGTGACCGGAGGAGGCCCGGAGGCCTCAGGGAATTCCCCGAAAGGGGAAGGGAGCTCCGTAGAAGGAGCAGGAGTCTCCACGGAGGGAGACGGAGTTGGCGGAATCGTCGGAGTCGGTATAGGCGCCGTGACCGGATCGTCAAGAACCGGAGGCGTCTCGTCCGTTGCTGGAACAACCGAAGCAGATCCCGGAGGAGGTTCCAGGTTTGTCGACAATGATTCCTCTGGAGGACAGGGCTGGAAAGCGATAGTGGCTTCAGTCCAGTTAATCAACGGATTAATGCGGGTGAGCCAATTATATCCCAAGACCAGGTCGCACGGAGAATCGAGACGGGTGACGAAGAAGTCCATGTATTGGACTTCGCCAGAAGGGAACCGGAGGAGTAGCCGGAGCATCCGGTCAATGATGGAAGAGGAGCCGTCGAGATACCGGAGTCGGACCGGTTTCACCGTATACGTAGAAAAGCCATTAGATTCACAGATTTCCAAAGATATAAAACAATGTGATGATCCGGAGTCAATAAGCGCACACACACGGGAGTTGAATCCCGCGACTACTCGAGACAAGAGGGACGGAGAAATGGTTGAACATAATTCCGGCTCGGAGATGTCCGGCCGGAGCGGGGATATATCGAGAAAGACATAAAGGGCATTAAGTAAGAGAGCGGAAGCGTTGAGACGAACATCGGTAAGCACCCGGGAGTCAACGCAACTCGGACCAGGTGCGGAGGGTTCCGAGTTGCTGATCAATTTTTTGACTCGCCAACCGGAGGCGCCAGGGCAGCATTACCGGAGGTCGAAGCCTGCGCGGCCTTGGCGTCGGCGCGCGCGGGACGCTTCGGGCAGTTGTCGGCGGTGTGACCCTTGCCTCCGCAGTACATGCAGAGGTTGTTCTTCTGGCGGCGTTCCCGTTCGTCCTGCTTGATCTTCCCGGAGGCGTCAAGCTTGTCGGCGTAGGGGCGAGAGTTTGGCCAGGTCCGATCCATCGAAAGTGTCCGGAGATCGGAGATTGGATCGGTTGGAACGAGGAGGAGCGTCGGGACGATGGGTGAAAATGTTGAGCGCATCGCGGAAGGAGCGGAGGGTATCGACAAGAAGTTCCTCGTTCGGGTCCGGAGTAGCCGGGCGCCGCGGGGGACGACGATATCGGGGTCCACCACCAAATGGACCTCCAAATGGACCTCCGCCTCTTCCTCCGCCTCCTCCTCCACCTCCGGGTTGACCTCCGGGACAACCCCTGTCGGGATCGATCGGAGGGTCCACTACCGGATGTTCGGAAGGAACCGGAGACGGACGAGCTGGTTGACCGCCACCACCACCACCACCACCTCCGCCATCGCCGCCGTCACCGTCACCACCTTTGTCATGAACAGATCGCTTATCAGACCTGATCCGCCCTTATCTGGGCCTTATCGGACTCCATCTACTGTCAGACTCCTTATCCTGCACTGTAGATAGCGTATATAGCACAATACTTATCATTGATAAGGACACTTCCATATTAGTTTAGGACACTCTCATACTTATCAGATCGTTCCCATGTCACCCACTAGTATATATACACCCCTGTAGTCGTTGTAGTCCCCAGTCTTGAGCTGGTCATATCTCCACTAGCAATATAGGCAATTCTTGTTCTTTTGAGCACAACCTTGGTCCACTTTGCATTGCCTGCATAGTATTGGCCAGTGTGTCTGACAAAAGCTCAAGACTCCCCTAACCAACCTTGTGCTCATTCTCCTCTCCTCTAATCTCGCCCTCATCCTCCTATATCTCTCCCTTATCTCCCACAACTCCGAAATCCTCTCAACTAGTTAGAACCTCCCCTTTCATCTTCAATAAATCCTGAGCCCTTTAGTTAGTAGTAGCCCTAGTCAGTAAGGCAGTAGGGACAAAAGAGTCGTGGTAGCGACTCTCTAAAGCCAACTGTTGCCCCGGGTCTGTAGCAGGCTGTAGCAGGGTTCTCTTCGTCCAGAAACAAACGGTAGTCAATCCGTTGATCTGGGAGGATTTAACAACTGGGCTTTAGTTTCAGCTCTTGACTTGGAGCTACTATCGACGAAGAAGACCCCCGTTCTGTGTATCACTTCCCAAGGGCTCGCTATTGGCTGTAGGGTCGATCTGTTTGCACAGAGCAGGTAGGTACCTGCCAGTAGTTCCCTTCCAACCGCACGGATCCGAGATCCAACTCACAACCAACACACACAAACTCCCACAAACTCCGTTTTACCCATTATGGCCTCCCCATTCGAAGGCCTTCCCCGAGATGACCCTGTCTACATGCACTTGAGTGACGATCAGGAAAGGATGACTGCACCATCCTTGACTGATGCTGGATTCTGGACTCTGCTTTGGGCTGCTCTTCGCAGCTTGTTGAGTAGTTTCTATTCGTTGCTTGGGTTCAATGAGCGCAGCACAGTTGCAACTGAACGCATTGCTACTGCTGTTCAGGCCTATACCACCCGTCCCACTCCGAAGAAGCCGTTGAAGCTCGATTCACCCGAGAGCTTCAATGGACAGCCAGACAAAGTTGAAGCATTTCTCAATGCTCTAGCTTTGTACTTTGACGGACAAGAGATCACACATGACAAGCAGCGCATCATCTTTGCGCTCTCTCTTGTGAAAGGTGGTACTGGTGATATTGCAGGCAACTGGGCTGATCTACAGCGAAAGAACATTGTAGACCATTCTAATGGGGTTCCCAACACCGTTTATATCGCGACCTGGCCAGGTTTTGTTAGCAGCTTCACTGCCTATTTCCAGTACACGTCTTCCAAGGACGAGGCACAGAGGAAGCTGACGAAACTGCAGCAGGGCAAAGGGACCGCTGATGAGTTCATCACACTCTTCAAAGGTCTTGCTCCGGCCAGTAAGCTCGATGATGAGGCTCTCTTCGACTTCTTCAAGCAGGGACTCAACCCTGGTTTGCGCACCGCAGTTTTTAACCTGCGTCCGCAACCAGCCACATATGGAGAATGGCTCAAAGAGGCCTCAACGGTGGATAGGACTTATCGCATGAGCAAAGAGTATAGCTCTGCGTTCAGTCGTCCTGAGACACAGCAGAAGGCGAAAACGCCCGCTGTGCAGGTGCCGCAAACACGGGTTGAAAGAGACCCTGATGCGATGGATGTGGACAGGCAGAGAGACAACCGCAAGTGTTACCACTGCGGTCAGCCTGGTCACATTGCGCGGTGGTGCCCAAAGCAGAAGATGCAGTTTGCAGTCCGTAACATGACCAAGGACGAAAGAGCTGAATTGCTCAAGTCCATCCAGGATTTTCAGGAGGACCAGGAGTGAGCACGAACTCACTGGTCGATAGTAGCACCTATGTTCCTTCCCATGTAGTCATTCCCGATCTTGAATCTATCTATGATGCCCCGGAAGCAACAGAAGTGCGAAGTGCAGTCAGATTTCCTGAAAAGAAAGTCGATCCTGGAAGTGTTGAATGGACAGCCAGACAGCTTCGGACCAGCAAACCCGAAGTGGCTATTGGTGTCCTGGACATTTGGGCAAACCGTAGGAGGCGGGCGGAGGTTAGTTTGGAAACCATTGCAGAGTTAAACAGCTTGGATGATGAGCAAGTTGTTGAAGCTCTGAATGAGTTGAAAGGAAGAAGACGTTATATCCGAGGTTCTGGGAACCAGATGAACATCGATTTGGTTGCCAAAACACTTGATACCCAGAAGCGCTTCAAACTGTCAGCGTTACTGGACTGTGGATGCACGGGCAGTTGCATAGATGCTTCTTTTGTGAAGGCTAATAAAATCAACACAAAGAAGTATCCCCGTCCAATCCCGGTCTACAACGCCGACGGCACGCTGAATTCGGGTGGCCCTATTCGAGAGTACGTCGAAATGCTGCTTGAAATTGGCCAACATGTCGAAATCCTTCAATTCGCTGTTTCCAACCTAGGGAAAACTGAGATGTTCATTGGGTACGAATGGCTCAAACTGCACAATCCATCCATTGATTGGGCAAAGAACACTCTCAAGTTTGATCGTTGTCCGGCTAGGTGTGAGCCGCTAGGGGGGTGGGAGGATCCTGAATCCAACGACTCGGACCCGGAAGACCCTGAGCTCGAAGAGGGAGATCGTCTTCTTGTGGTAGACTTCCAGGAGGAACTGCGCATTCGTGCTTTTCAGACCAAAGCTGGCAAAGTGTCTGAAGAGCAGCAATCCAAGAAGGACAAGTCCAAGTCCTTCGAGGAGTCAGTTCCCAGGAAGTACCACGACTTCAAGGACTTGTTTGACAAAGAGAGCTTCGATGAGCTGCCTCCATCTAGGCCTTGGACCATGTTATTGAATTGGTTCCCAATGCTAAGAATCTAGACTGCAAGATCTATCCACTCAGTCTAGAGGAACAGAAGCAGCTTGACGAGTTTCTTGATGAGAACTTGAAGACAGGACGCATTAGACCATCGAAATCTCCTATGGCCTCGCCGTTCTTCTTTGTCAAGAAGAAGGATGGTGCTCTTCGACCTATACAGGACTACCGGAAGCTGAATGATATGACGATTAAAAACCGTTATCCTCTTCCTCTTATCCAGGAGCTGGTAGACAAACTCAGCCAGGCTCGGTACTTCACCAAACTGGATGTCCGTTGGGGGTTTAACAACGTCAGGATCAAGGAAGGAGATGAGTGGAAGGCAGCGTTTAGAACTAACAGAGGGCTGTTTGAGCCTCTGGTTATGTTCTTTGGCCTGACCAATTCACCGGCTACGTTTCAGACAATGATGAACACAATTTTCAAAGATGAGATCGATGGTGGAAAGGTCATTATCTACCTCGACGACATCCTCATCTTCACTGAAACGTTGGAGGAACATGAGATCATGGTCCGGAAGGTTCTGCAGAAACTGCGTGCAAACAAGCTCTTTTTAAGGCACACAAAGTGCGAGTTTGAACGTAGTGAAGTAGAATACCTTGGCATGATTGTCTCGCACAACGAAGTCAGAATGGACCCTGCCAAAGTCCAGGCTGTTGTTGAGTGGCCTGAACCATGCCACAAGCGAGATGTCCAACAGTTCCTTGGATTCATGAACTTCTACCACCGGTTTATTGAAGGCTTCTCTGGTGTAGCCAGACCACTGTCTGCTCTGACTGATTTCTCATGCTCTCAATGAGACTGAACGCAACTATGAAATCTATGACAAGGAGATGCTTGCAATCATGCATGCACTCTCTGAGTTTCGCCAGTACCTGCTAGGAGCGTTGGAGGACTTCGAGATCTGGACAGACCATAAAAACCTCGAATACTTCAAGAAACCCCAGAAGCTGAACAGACGACAGGCGCGGTGGGTGGTGGAGATGCAGGAGTTTCACTTCACTCTACATCACAAGCCAGGCAAGGCAATGGCTAAAGCGGACTATCTCTCGAGACGAGCAGGTCATAAGAAGGGGGAGAATGACAACGAGAACGTAGTCCTGCTGAAGCCGGAGTTTTTCCGAGTTCATCATCATGATATCAGTGCCCTCAGCGATGAAATCATGACTCGGATTAAGCGCGCTTGGCAGCACAAAGACAAGCTTGTTGAGCGTGCTTTGGCCAACAAGGAGAAGGATTGGGAGGAGCTGGATGGGCATATTGTGACCTGGAAGCACCGGTTCTATGTTCCTCGAGACAAGAAGCTGCGGGAAGACCTCATCCGCTGGCATCATGACACTAGTCTTGCAGGACATCCCGGACGCTTCAAAACTCAGGAGCTGATCACTCGGAACTACTGGTGGCCGCGTTTGCAGACAGATATTCGTTCTTATGTAGAAGGGTGCCAGACGTGCCAAAAGACTAAACCGAGATGAACGGCACCCCCTGCACCTCTGTCTCCGAACACGGTACCCACGCGACCCTGGCAGATTGTCACTGTTGATCTGTTAGGCCCACTTCCGATGTCGAATGGTTATGACATGATTCTGGTGTTTGTTGATCGATACACAAAGCGTGCGAAGTTCCAGGCATGCAATGTTGAGATCAACTCAATGGGCTTTGCCAAACACTACCGGGATCGTGTTTTCCGGGACCATGGGCTCTCTGAACGGTTGATCCATGACCGAGGTCCACAGTTTGCTTCTCAGTTCAGTAGGGACTTGTGCAAGCTTTTAGGCATTAAACAGAACATCACGACTGCGTACCACCCTCAGACCGATGGGCAGACCGAGCAAGTGAACCAGGACTTGGAGCAGTTCCTTAGGATCTTTGTCAATCATCGTCAGAGCGACTGGGCAGAATGGCTTGCCATTGCTGAGTTTAGCTACAACGACAAGATCCATACTGCTACTGGTCACACTCCGTTCTTCCTTGACTCTGGACAACATCCATGGAAAGGGATTGAGCCCAGAGGTACGGTGCGCACTCAGAGTGCCCAAGAGTTTGCAGACAACATGAAGAAGATCAGGGAGGAAGCAGAGTCGTCTCTTAAAGCAGCTGCAGAGACGATGAAGCGGTTCTATGATCGGAAGCGTACGGATGCCAGAGAATACAAAGTCAGAGACATGGTCTATCTCGAAGGCACCAACATCGAGACAGTCCGTCCGACCAAGAAATTCGATGACAAACGCTATGGTCCTTTCAAAGTCTTGCAGAAGATTGGCACTTCGGCCTATCGTCTGCAACTGCCTGCTTCCTGGAAGTCTAAACACCCTGTCTTCAATGAGGCTCTGTTGTCCCCTTACATCCCTCCCAAATTCCCCTCTCAGAAAATGACCCCTCCGCCACCACCTGAGCTTGTTGATGATCACCTGGAGTATGAAGTGGAAGAAGTGTTGGATTCGAGGCTTAGGAGTGGAAAGCTCGAATATTTTGTGCATTGGAAAGGATATCCAAAGGAGGAAGACAGTTGGGAGCCGGTTGGTAACTTGATAATGCCGGCCTGCTTGATGAGTTCCACCGAAAACACCCCTCAGCCCCTCGCCCCCTACCCCGAAACGTCCGTTTTATCTATAAACCCATCGAAAACTTCACCACCACACCTCGTTTACCTGGACATCTCTACAACTGGGAGAATGGGAAGATTGAACGCTTAATCCGAGTCATGATTTCATCGCTGAGGGCACTGATATCATGATGATGAACTCGGAAAAACTCCGGCTTCAGCAGGACTACGTTCTCGTTGTCATTCTCCCCCTTCTTATGACCTGCTCGTCTCGAGAGATAGTCCGCTTTAGCCATTGCCTTGCCTGGCTTGTGATGTAGAGTGAAGTGAAACTCCTGCATCTCCACCACCCACCGCGCCTGTCGTCTGTTCAGCTTCTGGGGTTTCTTGAAGTATTCGAGGTTTTTATGGTCTGTCCAGATCTCGAAGTCCTCCAACGCTCCTAGCAGGTACTGGCGAAACTCAGAGAGTGCATGCATGATTGCAAGCATCTCCTTGTCATAGATTTCATAGTTGCGTTCAGTCTCATTGAGAGCATGAGAAATCAGTCAGAGCAGACAGTGGTCTGGCTACACCAGAGAAGCCTTCAATAAACCGGTGGTAGAAGTTCATGAATCCAAGGAACTGTTGGACATCTCGCTTGTGGCATGGTTCAGGCCACTCAACAACAGCCTGGACTTTGGCAGGGTCCATTCTGACTTCGTTGTGCGAGACAATCATGCCAAGGTATTCTACTTCACTACGTTCAAACTCGCACTTTGTGTGCCTTAAAAAGAGCTTGTTTGCACGCAGTTTCTGCAGAACCTTCCGGACCATGATCTCATGTTCCTCCAACGTTTCAGTGAAGATGAGGATGTCGTCGAGGTAGATAATGACCTTTCCACCATCGATCTCATCTTTGAAAATTGTGTTCATCATTGTCTGAAACGTAGCCGGTGAATTGGTCAGGCCAAAGAACATAACCAGAGGCTCAAACAGCCCTCTGTTAGTTCTAAACGCTGCCTTCCACTCATCTCCTTCCTTGATCCTGACGTTGTTAAACCCCCAACGGACATCCAGTTTGGTGAAGTACCGAGCCTGGCTGAGTTTGTCTACCAGCTCCTGGATAAGAGGAAGAGGATAACGGTTTTTAATCGTCATATCATTCAGCTTCCGGTAGTCCTGTATAGGTCGAAGAGCACCATCCTTCTTCTTGACAAAGAAGAACGGCGAGGCCATAGGAGATTTCGATGGTCTAATGCGTCCTGTCTTCAAGTTCTCATCAAGAAACTCGTCAAGCTGCTTCTGTTCCTCTAGACTGAGTGGATAGATCTTGCAGTCTAGATTCTTAGCATTGGGAACCAATTCAATAACATGGTCCAAGGCCTAGATGGAGGCAGCTCATCGAAGCTCTCTTTGTCAAACAAGTCCTTGAAGTCGTGGTACTTCCTGGGAACTGACTCCTCGAAGGACTTGGACTTGTCCTTCTTGGATTGCTGCTCTTCAGACACTTTGCCAGCTTTGGTCTGAAAAGCACGAATGCGCAGTTCCTCCTGGAAGTCTACCACAAGAAGACGATCTCCCTCTTCGAGCTCAGGGTCTTCCGGGTCCGAGTCGTTGGATTCAGGATCCTCCCACCCCCCTAGCGGCTCACACCTAGCCGGACAACGATCAAACTTGAGAGTGTTCTTTGCCCAATCAATGGATGGATTGTGCAGTTTGAGCCATTCGTACCCAATGAACATCTCAGTTTTCCCTAGGTTGGAAACAGCGAATTGAAGGATTTCGACATGTTGGCCAATTTCAAGCAGCATTTCGACGTACTCTCGAATAGGGCCACCCGAATTCAGCGTGCCGTCGGCGTTGTAGACCGGGATTGGACGGGGATACTTCTTTGTGTTGATTTTATTAGCCTTCACAAAAGAAGCATCTATGCAACTGCCCGTGCATCCACAGTCCAGTAACGCTGACAGTTTGAAGCGCTTCTGGGTATCAAGTGTTTTGGCAACCAAATCGATGTTCATCTGGTTCCCAGAACCTCGGATATAACGTCTTCTTCCTTTCAACTCATTCAGAGCTTCAACAACTTGCTCATCATCCAAGCTGTTTAACTCTGCAATGGTTTCCAAACTAACCTCCGCCCGCCTCCTACGGTTTGCCCAAATGTCCAGGACACCAATAGCCACTTCGGGTTTGCTGGTCCGAAGCTGTCTGGCTGTCCATTCAACACTTCCAGGATCGACTTTCTTTTCAGGAAATCTGACTGCACTTCGCACTTCTGTTGCTTCCGGGGCATCATAGATAGATTCAAGATCGGGAATGACTACATGGGAAGGAACATAGGTGCTACTATCGACCAGTGAGTTCGTGCTCACTCCTGGTCCTCCTGAAAATCCTGGATGGACTTGAGCAATTCAGCTCTTTCGTCCTTGGTCATGTTACGGACTGCAAACTGCATCTTCTGCTTTGGGCACCACCGCGCAATGTGACCAGGCTGACCGCAGTGGTAACACTTGCGGTTGTCTCTCTGCCTGTCCACATCCATCGCATCAGGGTCTCTTTCAACCCGTGTTTGCGGCACCTGCACAGCGGGCGTTTTCGCCTTCTGCTGTGTCTCAGGACGACTGAACGCAGAGCTATACTCTTTGCTCATGCGATAAGTCCTATCCACCGTTGAGGCCTCTTTGAGCCATTCTCCATATGTGGCTGGTTGCGGACGCAGGTTAAAAACTGCGGTGCGCAAACCAGGGTTGAGTCCCTGCTTGAAGAAGTCGAAGAGAGCCTCATCATCGAGCTTACTGGCCGGAGCAAGACCTTTGAAGAGTGTGATGAACTCATCAGCGGTCCCTTTGCCCTGCTGCAGTTTCGTCAGCTTCCTCTGTGCCTCGTCCTTGGAAGACGTGTACTGGAAATAGGCAGTGAAGCTGCTAACAAAACCTGGCCAGGTCGCGATATAAACGGTGTTGGGAACCCCATTAGAATGGTCTACAATGTTCTTTCGCTGTAGATCAGCCCAGTTGCCTGCAATATCACCAGTACCACCTTTCACAAGAGAGAGCGCAAAGATGATGCGCTGCTTGTCATGTGTGATCTCTTGTCCGTCAAAGTACAAAGCTAGAGCATTGAGAAATGCTTCAACTTTGTCTGGCTGTCCATTGAAGCTCTCGGGTGAATCGAGCTTCAACGGCTTCTTCGGAGTGGGACGGGTGGTATAGGCCTGAACAGCAGTAGCAATGCGTTCAGTTGCAACTGTGCTGCGCTCATTGAACCCAAGCAACGAATAGAAACTACTCAACAAGCTGCGAAGAGCAGCCCAAAGCAGAGTCCAGAATCCAGCATCAGTCAAGGATGGTGCAGTCATCCTTTCCTGATCGTCACTCAAGTGCATGTAGACAGGGTCATCTCGGGGAAGGCCTTCGAATGGGGAGGCCATAATGGGTAAAACGGAGTTTGTGGGAGTTTGTGTGTGTTGGTTGTGAGTTGGATCTCGGATCCGTGCGGTTGGAAGGGAACTACTGGCAGGTACCTACCTGCTCTGTGCAAACAGATCGACCCTACAGCCAATAGCGAGCCCTTGGGAAGTGATACACAGAACGGGGGTCTTCTTCGTCGATAGTAGCTCCAAGTCAAGAGCTGAAACTAAAGCCCAGTTGTTAAATCCTCCCAGATCAACGGATTGACTACCGTTTGTTTCTGGACGAAGAGAACCCTGCTACAGCCTGCTACAGACCCGGGGCAACAGTTGGCTTTAGAGAGTCGCTACCACGACTCTTTTGTCCCTACTGCCTTACTGACTAGGGCTACTACTAACTAAAGGGCTCAGGATTTATTGAAGATGAAAGGGGAGGTTCTAACTAGTTGAGAGGATTTCGGAGTTGTGGGAGATAAGGGAGAGATATAGGAGGATGAGGGCGAGATTAGAGGAGAGGAGAATGAGCACAAGGTTGGTTAGGGGAGTCTTGAGCTTTTGTCAGACACACTGGCCAATACTATGCAGGCAATGCAAAGTGGACCAAGGTTGTGCTCAAAAGGACAAGGATTGCCTATATTGCTAGTGGAGATATGACCAGCTCAAGACTGGGGACTACAACGACTACAGGGGTGTATATATACTAGTGGGTGACATGGGAACGATCTGATAAGTATGGGAGTGTCCTAAACTAATATGGAAGTGTCCTTATCAATGATAAGTATCGTGCTATATATGCTATCTACAGTGCAGGATAAGGAGTCTTACAGTAGATGGAGTCCGATAAGGCCCAAATAAGCGCAGATCAAGTCCGATAAGGCCAGATAAGCCCGGATCAGGTCCGATAAGCGATCTGTTCATGACAGAAGGCAGAATCGGGCGCGTCAAGCCTGAGTGCACCACATGCAGAATCCGACTCTGCGCGTTTTTATTTTGGGACGCGCGGGTAAGTTACAAGGTCTGCATCAGCCACAGCGCGAGTCAAGTAAAGGGCCGCACACCTGACGTCGGTCACGGCGCTTTAGGCTTTGGCGGTGCCCGTGTATGCACTCTCTTGCGATACTTGGCCACTTGGGCTTGCAAACAATACTCTTAAGGCATCCGCATCAGTCAAGGTCATGTTTCCAAACGAGGATGTGGAACGCACCAGCCCGTCAACGTGCTTGGGCCAAAATCGGGTCACGCATCAATTGATGCATTTAGCCAGCGGGGGACCAAGAGGTGGAGCTCCCGATCAGGCAAGAAGTCCACTGTGAAAAAGGTCAAGAGCCACCGGATCGCCACAAACGTCCGCACCCGCACGACGCGCCGCACCACCTTGTCCTGCGTCGATGTTGGCTGCTGCAGGGCACAGTGCAAGTGGCAAATGAGTAGGTGGGAGGGACAGGGCCACGGCACTGATGTACGTTCGGTACGTCAGGAAGAAGTTGAGCAGCTCGTCGTAGTTCGGGTCGCTCGTCAGTTGAGCGATCCACCGCTCAATCGTCGCAGCTACCAGGATCTTCGGTACGACATCTTCGAGGGAAAGTTTAAGCACCGGCACCTCTATCGATGACTTGCCCTTGCCGCTCCGGACACTCCGCTTCTTCGACCCACTCGACGACGGTGCGGATGAAGAGCCATCAGTCTGACTTCCCTGCGAGGTTGACATGTCGTCCTGCTCGCGCTCGAAATCAGCGAAATCAGCTCGCCCCAGATGACGAACCGGGGATCGTGCCGTCGCGTTGTTCGACGACAGCGACATCGACAGCGACATCTTGATCACCGTTGTCTCCTTGGCCGCCGCCAGCTTCTTCAACAACGGCAGCCAGTGGCTACGTCTGCAGCATGTCGAAGACGTCCGTCGAGTACCACCCGGAGCCACCTGCGGTCTGCGGCCAGCACATGGTGTGATCGACAGATCGACAGGGCGAGACTCACTGGGGTGTTTGGTTGCAAAACCCTCTCATCCGCTTCAATGCACATCGCCGCCGGCGGAGACTTCTTCTCGCGTTTTCTGACAGATGTCCGAGTGAGGGAAAGCAGGGATGGAGATCGGAGTTGCTCACCCAACACGATACATCTGCCGTCCGGTGATCAACGCGGCGATGGCATATAGAGAGCGTATGGAGACGCCAACACCGTAATGTTGGTCGTAGCATTTCTTAAACTCGTGGGCAGCCGGGTCGGAGGAAGTCCCGACGAAGCTTCCGTCGGCTGGAAATAAGCTCGGGGGTCTGCGCAAATGCGAGAACAAGCAATTACTCACGAGCAATTGAAAGGTCTGCTTCACCGATTTCTGCAGGGAGAGGAGGGGAGAGCCATCTAGATCGACATCGAAGAATGTAAAAGAACCTGGGCTCGTTATTGGAGGGAGTAGGAAGCAGTACATGACTGCCGTAAAAATCGGACGAGGAGGCCGGGGATGGATAAGAAAGTCCCGAGGTAGACTGGTCTGGACTGGTGGAGAGTTGAGGAGAGCTCGAGAGAAAGGCGTGAACTTGTTGGGATCTCTGGGGGAGAACCGTCAGGTTTGGGCTCTTCGTCGTCCTAGTTTGGTTCCGGGGCCACGCGTGTCTTTCCCTTGAGGTCGCACACGGCTTTGTCGATAGTGAATGGGGGTTGCACTGGGTTGGGTTTCTTCTTGCCTAGAAAATGGATGACTGACGGACATTCAGTTCTCGACGCGAACGGTCACAGTCCTACATATCTGTGATGTTGACGCGACACGACTGTTAAGATTGAGCAGAGAATGTAATGTCAAGCTGTCCTGAGTCATCCGCTTCGGAACCAAACAAATGGACTGAGTTGTTGTTTAGCCTTGTGTACATGTCTCCACCTTCCACGGACCATCATTCATCTGCGAAGCTCACCTTCCAGAGTATCTTCGGCCACTGCTGCGGCACAGAGCCCGACCACTCCTACCACCCCGAAGGCGCAGCAGGATCCCTTCACCGTTCTTACTCTTCGTCTCCGGGACTCAGCTTTGTTGGCCCAGCGCAAGGTCGCGATATGACAGCCTCCTGAAAAATCAAAGTCTTTGCAAATAATCACCGCGATCAGGCTGTGCGCTTTCCTCCACGGAAACTGGTGCCCCCGAATGCTCAGCATTACCATTCGGAACCGACATCCATCTCGATCGGCCAATATCACTATCCAACTCGAGCCTGGCCCCACAGACGGCTTTGTGGTCACTGGGTTGAGAAGCGGCCATGTACCGATATTGCTGCCAGGTGGGGAGGAGAAAGTTATGTTTCCATCGAATGTGGTAATATCAAATTACCCCGCATAAAGATCGTGGACAAGAGACGGGCGCTCGTCAGTGCACAAGGCCTGCGTGACCCCAATGCATAGGCAGAAACGGAGGGAGAGGCTGTAAAGATTATCGACGTTAGACTTGACCACACGCAGGAGCGAAAGGTTGATGGCCAGGTTAGTGTAGAATCTGTAGAGGAAGGGGACGGACAGCTAGGATCCGATTTGGTCTTACCCTAATGGTCCCTAATGGTAGTTCCATAGCGCCGGAATTTATTACAGATTAAACCGGCCCAACTCTCGAAACACAGGCTCAAGCAACTTGGCCAGTTGTCAGACACACTGGCCAATACTATGCAGGCAATGCAAAGTGGACCAAGGTTGTGCTCAAAAGGACAAGGATTGCCTATATTGCTAGTGGAGATATGACCAGCTCAAGACTGGGGACTACAACGACTACAGGGGTGTATATATACTAGTGGGTGACATGGGAACGATCTGATAAGTATGGGAGTGTCCTAAACTAATATGGAAGTGTCCTTATCAATGATAAGTATCGTGCTATATACGCTATCTACAGTGCAGGATAAGGAGTCTGACAGTAGATGGAGTCCGATAAGGCCCAGATAAGCGCAGATCAGCTCCGATAAGGCCAGATAAGCCCGGATCAGGTCTGATAAGCGATCTGTTCATGACATTACCCCCCTCTTAAGGATTGTGTCCACACAATGGGTCGGAAGGATTCAATCTTCCCATTCTCCCAGTTGTAGAGATGTCCAGGTAAACGAGGTGTGGTGGTGAAGTTTTCAATGGGTTTATAAATAAAACGGACGTTTCGGGGTAGGGGGCGAGGGGCCGAGGGGTGTTTTCGGTGGAACTCATCAAGCAGGCCGGCATTATCTGTCAAGTTGCCAACCGGCTCCCAACTGTCTTCCTCCTTTGGGTATCCTTTCCAGTGCACAAAATATTCGAGCTTTCCACTCCTAAGCCTCGAATCCAGCACTTCTTCCACTTCATACTCCAGGTGATCATCAACAAGCTCAGGCGGCGGCGGAGGGGTCTTTTTCTGGGAGGGGAATTTGGGAGGGATGTAAGGAGACAACAGAGCCTCATTGAAGACAGGGTGTTTAGACTTCCAGGAAGCAGGCAGTTGCAGACGATAGGCCGAAGTGCCAATCTTCTGCAAGACTTTGAAAGGACCATAGCGTTTGTCATCGAATTTCTTGGTCGGACGGACTGTCTCGATGTTGGTGCCTTCGAGATAGACCATGTCTCTGACTTTGTATTCTCTGGCATCCGTACGCTTCCGATCATAGAACCGCTTCATCGTCTCTGCAGCTGCTTTAAGAGACGACTCTGCTTCCTCCCTGATCTTCTTCATGTTGTCTGCAAACTCTTGGGCACTCTGAGTGCGCACCGTACCTCTGGGCTCAATCCCTTTCCATGGATGTTGTCCAGAGTCAAGGAAGAACGGAGTGTGACCAGTAGCAGTATGGATCTTGTCGTTGTAGCTAAACTCAGCAATGGCAAGCCATTCTGCCCAGTCGCTCTGACGATGATTGACAAAGATCCTAAGGAACTGCTCCAAGTCCTGGTTCACTCGCTCGGTCTGCCCATCGGTCTGAGGGTGGTACGCAGTCGTGATGTTCTGTTTAATGCCTAAAAGCTTGCACAAGTCCCTACTGAACTGAGAAGCAAACTGTGGACCTCGGTCATGGATCAACCGCTCAGAGAGCCCATGGTCACGGAAAACACGATCCCGGTAGTGTTTGGCAAAGCCCATTGAGTTGATCTCAACATTGCATGCTTGGAACTTGGCACGCTTTGTGTATCGATCAACAAACACCAGAATCATGTCATACCCATTTGACATCGGAAGCGGGCCTAACAGATCAACAGTGACGATCTGCCAGGGTCGCGTGGGTACCGTGTTCGGAGACAGAGGTGCAGGGGGTGCCATTCTTCTCGGTTTAGTCTTTTGGCAAGTCTGACACCCTTCTACATAAGAACGAATATCTGTCTGCAAACGCGGCCACCAGTAGTTCCGAGTGATCAGCTCCTGAGTTTTGAAGCGTCCAGGGTGTCCTGCGAGACTAGTGTCATGATGCCAGCGGATGAGGTCTTCCCGCAGCTTCTTGTCTCGAGGGACATAGAACCGGTGCTTCCAGGTCACAATATGCCCATCCAGCTCCTCCCAATCCTTCTCCTTGTTGGCCAAAGCGCGCTCAACAAGCTTGTCTTTGTGCTGCCAAGCACGCTTAATCCGAGTCATGATTTCATCGCTGAGGGCACTGATATCATGATGATGAACTCGGAAAAACTCCGGCTTCAGCAGGACTACGTTCTCGTTGTCATTCACCCCCTTCTCATGACCTGCTCGTCTCGAGAGATAGTCCGCTTTAGCCATTGCCTTGCCTGGCTTGTGATGTAGAGTGAAGTGAAACTCCTGCATCTCCACCACCCACCGCGCCTGTCGTCTGTTCAGCTTCTGGGGCTTCTTGAAGTATTCGAGGTTTTTATGGTCTGTCCAGATCTCGAAGTCCTCCAACGCTCCTAGCAGGTACTGGCGAAACTCAGAGAGTGCATGCATGATTGCAAGCATCTCCTTGTCATAGATTTCATAGTTGCGTTCAGTCTCATTGAGAGCATGAGAAATGAAGGCAACCGGTCGCCAGACACCATCCTCCTGCTGTTGCGATAAAATACCACCAGTTGCGAAATCAGACGAATCGGCCTCCAACCGGTAACGTCCCTTTGCCTTGGGGATGACCAAGACAGGAGCAGACGTGATCCGGCGCTTCAACTCCGCAAATGCCTCCGCTTCCACAGCCGTCCACCGCCACCCCCCTTTCCCAGTCAGAGCAGACAGCGGTCTGGCAACACCAGAGAAGCCTTCAATAAACCGGCGGTAGAAGTTCATGAATCCAAGGAACTGTTGGACATCTCGCTTGTGGCGTGGTTCAGGCCACTCAACAACAGCCTGGACTTTGGCAGGGTCCATTCTGACTTCGTTGTGCGAGACAATCATGCCAAGGTATTCTACTTCACTACGTTCAAACTCGCACTTTGTGTGCTTTAAAAAGAGCTTGTTTGCACGCAGTTTCTGCAGAACCTTTCGGACCATGATCTCATGTTCCTCCAACGTTTCAGTAAAGATGAGGATGTCGTCGAGGTAGATAATGACTTTTCCACCGTCAATCTCATCTTTGAAAATTGTGTTCATCATTGTCTGAAACGTAGCCGGTGAATTGGTTAGGCCAAAGAACATAACCAGAGGCTCAAACAGCCCTCTGTTAGTTCTAAACGCTGCCTTCCACTCATCTCCTTCCTTGATCCTGACGTTGTTAAACCCCCAACGGACATCCAGTTTGGTGAAGTAACGAGCCTGGCTAAGTTTGTCTACCAGCTCCTGGATAAGCGGAAGAGGATAGCGATTCTTAATCGTCATATCATTCAGCTTCCGGTAGTCCTGTATAGGTCGAAGAGCACCATCCTTCTTCTTGACAAAGAAGAACGGCGAGGCCATAGGAGATTTCGATGGTCTAATGCGTCCTGTCTTCAAGTTCTCATCAAGAAACTCGTCAAGCTGCTTCTGTTCCTCTAGACTGAGTGGATAGATCTTGCAGTCTAGATTCTTAGCATTGGGAACCAATTCAATAACATGGTCCCAAGGCCTAGATGGAGGCAGCTCATCGAAGCTCTCTTTGTCAAACAAGTCCTTGAAGTCGTGGTACTTCCTGGGAACTGACTCCTCGAAGGACTTGGGCTTGTCCTTCTTGGATCTCTCTTCAGACACTTTGCCAGCTTTGGTCTGAAAAGCACGAATGCGCAGTTCCTCCTGGAAGTCTACCACAAGAAGACGATCTCCCTCTTCGAGCTCAGGGTCTTCCGGGTCCGAGTCGTTGGATTCAGGATCCTCCCACCCCCCTAGCGGCTCACACCTAGCCGGACAACGATCAAACTTGAGAGTGTTCTTTGCCCAATCAATAGACGGATTGTGCAGTTTGAGCCATTCGTACCCAATGAACATCTCAGTTTTCCCTAGGTTGGAAACAGCAAATTGAAGGATTTCGACGTGTTGACCGATCTCGAGGAGCATTTCAACGTACTCTCGAATAGGGCCACCCGAATTCAGCGTGCCATCAGCGTTGTAGACCGGGATTGGACGGGGATACTTCTTTGTGTTGATTTTATTAGCCTTCACAAAAGAAGCATCTATGCAACTGCCCGTGCATCCACAGTCCAGTAACGCTGATAGTTTGAAGCGCTTCTGGGTATCAAGTGTTTTGGCAACCAGCTCGATGTTCATCTGGTTCCCAGAACCTCGGATATAACGCCGTCTTCCTTTCAACTCATTCAGAGCTTCAACAACTTGCTCATCATCCAAGCTGTTTAACTCTGCAATGGTTTCCAAACTGACCTCCGCCCGCCTCCTACGGTTTGCCCAAATGTCCAGGACACCAATAGCCACTTCGGGTTTACTGGTCCGAAGCTGTCTGGCCGTCCATTCAACACTTCCAGGATCGACTTTCTTTTCAGGAAATCTGACTGCACTTCGCACTTCTGTTGCTTCCGGGGCATCATAGATAGATTCAAGATCGGGAATGACTACATGGGAAGGAACATAGGTGCTACTATCGACCAGTGAGTTCGTGCTCACTCCTGGTCCTCCTGAAAATCCTGGATGGACTTGAGCAATTCAGCTCTTTCGTCCTTGGTCATGTTTCGGACTGCAAACTGCATCTTCTGCTTTGGGCACCACCGCGCAATGTGACCAGGCTGGCCGCAGTGGTAACACTTGCGGTTGTCTCTCTGCCTGTCCACATCCATCGCATCAGGGTCTCTTTCAACCCGTGTTTGCGGCACCTGCACAGCGGGCGTTTTTGCCTTCTGCTGTGTCTCAGGACGACTGAACGCAGAGCTATACTCTTTGCTCATGCGATAAGTCCTATCCACCGTTGAGGCCTCTTTGAGCCATTCTCCATATGTGGCTGGTTGCGGACGCAGGTTAAAAACTGTGGTGCGCAAACCAGGGTTGAGTCCCTGCTTGAAGAAGTGCAAGAGAGCCTCATCATCGAGCTTACTGGCCGGAGCAAGACCTTTGAACAGCGTGATAAACTCATCAGCGGTCCCTTTGCCCTGCTGGAGTTTCGTCAGCTTCCTCTGTGCCTCGTCCTTAGAAGACGTGTACTGGAAGTAGGCAGTGAAGCTGCTAACGAAACCCGGCCAGGTCGCGATATAAACGGTGTTGGGAACCCCATTAGAATGGTCTACAATGTTCTTTCTCTGTAGATCAGCCCAGTTGCCTGCAATATCACCAGTACCGCCTTTCACAAGAGAGAGCGCAAAGATGATGCGCTGCTTGTCATGTGTGATCTCTTGTCCGTCGAAGTACAAAGTGAGAGCATTGAGAAACGCTTCAACTTTGTCTGGTTGTCCATTGAAGCTCTCGGGTGAATCGAGCTTCAACGGCTTCTTCGGAGTAGGACGGGTGGTATAGGCTTGAACAGCAGTAGCGATGCGTTCAGTTGCAACTGTGCTGCGCTCATTGAACCCAAGCAACGAATAGAAACTGCTTAACAAGCTACGAATAGCAGCCCAAAGCAAAGTCCAGAATCCGACATCAGCAAGTGCTGGTGCCATCATCCTTTCCTGGTCGTCGCTCAAGTGCATGTAGACGGGGTCATCACGGGGTAGGCCTTGGAATGGGGAGGCCATTGTATGTAAAAACGGAGTTTGGGAAGTTTGTGTGTGTTAGTTGTGATTTGGATCTCGGATCCGCGCGGTTGGAAGGGGACTACTGGCAGGTACCTGCTCTGTGCAAACAGATCGACCCTACAGCCAATAGCAAGCCCTTGGGAAGTGATACACAGAAACGGGGGTCTTCTTCGTCGATAGTAGCTCCAAGTCAAGAGCTGAAACTAAAGCCCAGTTGTTAAATCCTCCCAGATCAACGGATTGACTACCGTTTGTTTCTGGACGAAGAGAACCCTGCTACAGCCTGCTACAGACCCGGGGCAACAGTTGGCTTTAGAGAGTCGCTACCACGACTCTTTTGTCCCTACTGCCTTACTGACTAGGGCTACTACTAACTAAAGGGCTCAGGATTTATTGAAGATGAAAGGGGAGGTTCTAACTAAGAGGAGATGATTTCGGAGTTGTGGGAGATAAGGAAGAGATAAGAGGATGAGAGCGAGATTAGAGGAGAGCAGAATGAGCACAAGGTTGGTTAGGGAAGTCTTGAGCTTTTGTCAGACACACTGGCCAATACTATGCAGGCAATGCAAAGTGGACCAAGGTTGTGCTCAAAAGGACAAGGATTGCCTATATTGCTAGTGGAGATATGACCAGCTCAAGACTGGGGACTACAACGACTACAGGGGTGTATATATACTAGTGGGTGACATGGGAACGATCTGATAAGTATGGGAGTGTCCTAAACTAATATGGAAGTGTCCTTATCAATGATAAGTATCGTGCTATATACGCTATCTACAGTGCAGGATAAGGAGTCTGACAGTAGATGGAGTCCGATAAGGCCCAGATAAGCGCAGATCAGCTCCGATAAGGCCAGATAAGCCCGGATCAGGTCTGATAAGCGATCTGTTCATGACACCAGTCTGATTCAAGATTGTACCTAACCGATCCACAATTCAGTCCAAGTCACGGTCCATTGCCGGTTCCCGTCCGAGGCAATTCTGTGCGCCAAGAATACTAATATGCACAGAAATCGATGGGACTGCTCATGTCTACGTACTAGTGAAGTGCATAGGTCCAGGATTCAGATAGAGGAATAAAATCAGGTCCACACTCACCCTCCAACTTTGGGGTTCAACTCGTGGCATAAAACCGAGCGGAGTCGGCGAAACTACTCCATGGCCGACTCACAAGCTTCTGCGCGTACTTGTCTACACCTTTGGCGTCACCGAGACCGAAATACAGATCTACGAGAGACTTGAGAGTTTTGCAGTATTCTGACGTTGCTTCCAACCCCTCGTCTTCAAGGAGAGATAGCTTCTCAAGGCAATCCTCCGAGTCTACCTTGTCCATGGATATGCTAATACTAAGGGTGCAGCGTGCATCGGACTCCGAGGGCGAGCGGCACGCGGAGCAACTGCACTGGAAACCATAAGGTTCAAGTTCCTTTTGGCATGTCTCCGTCAGCGAGTGTAGAGATGTGTATGTGAGCGGCGTATTACCCCCTTAATGACCCATTACTCTGTGGTAATAGCCCAACTAGCTACTTCTGGGTCTCAGTACTAGTTCTGGATATAAGACAATATAGCATTTAAATGATATAAGGAAATCACAAAAAGTGTGCGTTTCACTAGTAGTCATTTACAAGGCTTATCAGCGCATCCCAACGCCACGGTCAACTCTGCGAACCGATCTATGTCCATCCTGTGTGCCGGTGCTGCCCCTTTCACCACCTCCAACACCCCCTTGTACGACACCGCGTCTAGTGCTGGATACAGCACTACGAATGACAGGAGACATACCACGTCCCACAACTCCTCCTTGTTCCTCACATCGGGTATGTGGAGGATCGTCCGGTGCTTCAGGATGTGTTCCACCTCGAATATAAAAATCCAGATCATCAGCCACCGTGCCGTTGCGTGGCTCGTGTTCATCGTCACCGAGTTTGTGATTGCGTCATGCAAAGTCGACTGCACACTGCGGCCCATCGTCGAAACGCAGTGGAAGTGATGACCCCACGCGATGCACTCGCTCAACGATAGGACCCAGTGTATCTGGATTGACGGCATATAGCTGTCCAAAGCCTTAGTTCGTCCGATCTTATAATCAATACACTCACAACACCTGGCCTTAGGACAAAAAATTCCCAGCGTAGGAATTCCTCCATCGCACCGCGCGGCTCCCACACGTTGAACGCGTGCCATGACGCAAAGTTGCCTGCCAGGACACCCTCTTCCAAGTCCTCCCGAGGAACTGCGAGGGCTATCAGCTTGTACCCAGTCTTTTCGATGAACACCGTTGCGATTGCGTCCGTATGACATGACGACTTTGCCCCCTTCATTGCCGCAATCCCCCACCGTGTGTGTCCCACGCCAGCTGTATGGGTGGTAGTTCCTCGTGCGTCTGGCAGTGAGTCAGCGCCCATTCATGAGTAGCGAATGCCCTGCACCGCATACCTCCCCAAAAAAAAACTTACTGGAATGCGGGCAGCATCGGAATAGTCGCGTTTTCCTGTGGATTCTGCAGCGTGTTGAATGAAGCCCACCCCCCATGTGCTTCAGTGTTTAGCAACTGCTCCAGCCGGCCGACGTGTCCAATATCCTTCTCCCACATATCCGTCCGATAGGAAGGATCTGAAATGATGCTCAGCGCCCATACCTGTAACCAGCCATGCCCCACTTACCCTGTAGTCGCACAGTGTGTACGGGTCCCTCAGCAGTGACAGACTGTCTAGATTGAACCCCGGGTCCGGGCCGTCCATCGCATCCACCAGTAAGATGCATCTGTTCTGGAGAATCCGTTGCTGTGTCCTCGCTGGCAACGCGACGAAATCCGCGGGCATTGAAACCAGCACACATGACTGCTCCTTCTCTGGCTTGAGGTCCGGGTTCGTGTTCCACGCACTCTCTGCACAAATCAGTGGGCACCTGTCCACACCCTTGATCTCCGTATTCAGCATCTCCAATAGCGCTTCCACATCCACTGTCTGACCCCTTTTGTCAGCAGACTCGTGTAGACCTATTGTCTCGCACTTACTGATCCCACAGCCATCTTCCATGGGAAGTCGTGTTCCTGCGACTCCTCTACTCTGGGGCCCAACTGATACCCCCTCACTTGCGTGGCATTCACCAACTATAATCATCATCAACCCATATATGCGCCCCCATGACAACACTCACCTCCACCGATTTCTCTACCTCCAGCCGGTTTCCGGACTCCCACAGGCGTCATCCCTCCCACCCCACGATGTCCAAATCGTCCTTTTCCCTGCCCACCATCAACCAACCGCTAAAAAAATCCACCCCCCCATCCCACTCCCCAACTCCGTCCCCCTCACCCTTCACCTTTTCCCCCTTCTTCCCCCCCTTCCTTCCGCCACCCCGCGATGATAAGGCGTGTATCATTACACACCTGAATTCATATATTTTGCACTAGTACACACGGATAGCTGTATACAAGAGTAAGACTAGAGGATGCTAGTTTAATCCCGGAACTGAGCATTAAGCCTTTGAAGCGTTGCAAACTAGCATAACTATCAAGGCTCAGACAGTATTAACGGTACCTTCACAAATGGGGCCTGCAATAGTGACTGAGTAAAACCCAGCTAGCTATAGGAATATCCTGGCAAGTTATATGTCAAAGATGTAACAAGCTCGGATTCAATATGGACGTCAGGCGACTAAGGGACTTTGGAAGGATTCAAACAGCATAAGACTATTAAAATGTGCACTACAGAAGTAAGGAAATAAACTAGACCAGGCTACTAGAAGGGCATTTAACTGGGAGTGCGGTTGATCAAAACCCAGCCCTGAAGTATCATGTGATCGCGTTTGATCACGTTCTAAAGAGAGAGGCGAGTTGGCTTCAAGGAGGTTAACTACAACAGACAGATGACACTTCAACGGTCTAGACAGACCTATAGGCGTAGGGACTAGGCACGGAAAGCCTTCCGGGAGTTCTCTCAGGCCTTCAACAAGGCTAGGAGCCAAGTAAATCCCAAAGGGCTTGGTTCAATATAAATGAGCTCAAGTCCTTCAGTCAGCAAGAGACTGTTAGCCAATAGAACGGCCAGGAGATCAAAGGTATCCAGATAGCTATCCATAGTTATTCACCTCGGTGGTTAGATTAATAGGTAGTAAATACTATAAAAGCAACATGTAAAGTAATAATTAGACAGTGAAATACTCCCCCAGTTGTTGGCACCCAGCTCTTAGTAGCTCTAAGTTTCATTTTGTTAAGACTGTGCCTAATTAGCCACTCTTACAACTTGTACTTACACCCATTGAGAATTCAATAAGCTCTTGTATTAGAGTCTTAGTTGTCTTCAAATCCAACCAGCCGTTAAAAACTAATCAACTTGGGGTTGACTCTATATACACTCTGTGACCTTAAACCAGTCCTACACATTGTTTAGAAACACGAGAGTAATCTAATTGAGGTGCTTAATAGACCCTGTTTTGACTATTCAAGTTAAGAAGTATTGAGTTGGCGCCACTTTAAGATTGAAGGTCGATACACCTGACCTACATCCCCGAACACACACGTTAGTATTGGAGTTGTTAGTTGTTAGATTTGGTATTAGATTTTGTGGGACTTCGTTTCACTCAGTTTGGTATTAGATTTCACGGCTGCACGCCACTGCACCATTTCAGCGACACGCCCCCCACCTTCACGTACACCGATTTCTTCTGTTCCTCCTTTCCACCCCTGCCCTCCTCCTTTGCCTTCATCGAGCGTGTCTGCACGGTCGACACTACATCTTCGCGCTTCACTGCCTTCTTTCCCTTTTTTTTTTTCATCAGACCCCGCCCCACCGCCCACCGCTTCCATCGCTGCATTTTTCTGCACAGCTGCATCCGCGGTGCTTTCTCCCCTGCCACTCGCACTGGCCACGCCTCCTCCTGTCGCCACAACACTTTCTCCACCCACGTTGCTGCTGCCTGCTCCTTCTCCTCCGCTGCCCGTTTCCTTCCCTCCATCCGTTAACGACACTGCATCTGTCGCCGAATTCTTGGGTGTACCCGCGTTGCCAACGCCTTCCCCTCCGCCACCCACTTCCTTCCCTCCATCCATCAACGCCACTGTACCCGTCACTGCATTCTTTGGCGTACCCATGTCAGCAGCAGCCCCTCTTCCGCCACCCCATCTGCCACCCCCGCGCCCCCACTGCACCCATCGCTGCATTCTTCTGCACACCCGCGTCGGCGGTGCTTTGCGCCATCCGTCGATGCTACTGCACCTGTTGCTGAATTCTTGGGCGGTTACATCAGCAGCGCCCCCTCCTCCACCATCCGCGTTCCCATCGGCCTCGGCCATGCCTGCTCCTGTCACCGCATCCCCAGCAGCCTTGTCGGTGCTTGTTCCTTCGCCTGTGCTGCCCACCTTGTCCGCCTCGTCCACATCCATCCCATCCGCCACATTCGCACCTTCCCCACTCCCACCTTGCCCCCTGTCGCCCGCCTTGTCCGCCTTGTCCACATCCATCCCTTCCTCTGCAGCCGCGTCTTTGCCGCTCCCCCCCTCCCCCTCAGCATTGACGTCCATCTCCCTCAACTCCACAGGCGGGATCCCCACCAATAACAACTCCTCCTCCCCCTTTATACCCCCCCCACCCCCCCCCACCCCCCCGGCATCCATCCCATCATCCGCCCCACCTACAAACCTAGTTAGCGCCTTCCCCAACCGGTACTACCCCTGCCTACCGTCCATGGTATGTGTTTCCCTCTTGTCGTCATCCTTCCACGCTATCTGCATATCTGTCAGCCCTCGTCCATCTCGCGGAAACTGATCATGTACCCCATGCGTCCAAGTACACCGGATTCGTCTCCGTCTCCCACACCTGCTTCACCACTTCGTCGTTCCAAAATCTCTCCAACAGCTGCGTCGCTGTGATCTCCCCAAGCGCCATCCGCACAAGTAACCCCCACAAAATATTCTCTACCCTCATCAGTGGGTGGTCGGCGTTCAGCTGATACTTGTTTCCACCTTGATGCCAATGCTGCAGACTGTCAATTTATAATATCCCCGACGCGCCTACCGCTCACCTTGTAGACCCCCAAGCCCTTTGTATACGTCCCCGCCACCAGAGCTGAATTGTCCCTCACAAGCAGCAGCAGCGGTGAAACCGCCAAAGCAGCATAGAGCACCGAAGTCAGTCTATTGATGTGGGGGTTCGTCCCCAAACTGTCCCTCACTTCCTCGATTGTCGCCCCTACTCTGCTCGCCCCTCGTCTGATTCATTCCATCAGCATGAGCACAGCCCAAAGCCAAACCGTACCGATAGCTTAGATCGACGATCCTCTCTGTGGTGAAGTCGAGACAACCCTATTGCGATTCAGCTGCCGTCCAGCAAAAATAATACCATCCGCACCTCGAGAATTAATCCCAGGGCCAACCCCGCTGACTCTAGGTTAAAGTGGTGATACGACTGGAATTTGCGCAGCCGTGAAATCGTGCAAAACAGCACTTCTAGTACACTTACTAGTGCCTCTATCCGGTGATATACAATTAGAGTCAGAGTGAGCTCCGAGCTGCTGACGGAGTATCAATGATGTATTAAGATGGACTTGGTCCTAGGATGTGTTATGGCTTGGTTCTTCTACTATTGAGGGTCAGTATAACAATCCATTGGGTCCTTGGACTTCTAAAGACTAGATACAGTACCAAGGAGATAAACACTAAAGCCCGGACGGCCAACACATTGTATTCTTGCTTGAGAACCGCACATGAGCAGTCCTAGGACTTGCATCAGCTCAATTGGACAGAGGATGGCACTCCTAGGACTCAGAATTGAGTCCTAGGACTGGAATTGGTTCAATCGGACAGAGCATTTGACTCCTAGGAGTCAGGGAGTTGAGTCCTAGGACTCACCAAAGAGATCTCGGACCTTCCGAGGACCTTGATCCAGTTGATGGGAGGATTGATCCTGGTCTCGGAGCATCACGAAAGATGATCTAGACCTTGATGCCGAGGGTTACATGTCCCAAAGGCATGACAAGGTGTCAATCAGTCATCCTAGGACATGCCGAGGCAGTCCTAGGACCCCCAAGCCGAGATGATTCGCGTTCTGAGGGACACATGTGATTCTGTAGCATCCAATAGGGTGTGGGGTATATTCAATACTTGCTGAATAAGTCAGCAGAGCGACCAAAGAGGAAGTTGGCACCAGTCCTAGGACTAAAGATAGGCCAGAGCCAGTCATTCTAGATGACTAATCTCGGCCTAGGGTGATGAATCAGGATGGCAGACCCGCTAGATACTCCGAAATCCCCACTCAATTACTCATGTACTATTACTATTATGTTTTCTCTGTTTAGTATAAAAGGCCTGTAAATTGTGTAGTTCAGCACTGACCCTGGGGCCCCATGGAGGCCTAGGCCTGAAAAGGTCGAAGTCTCTGGAAGGCCTAGGTGCTGTCTGGGCTCCACACAAAAGACTGTTTAAATACTGTCCTAGTGTGTTAGTTCATAATTCAGTTGCAATTGTTGGCTATTAGTGTGAAGTTCCACTTCTGAGTCGAAGTTGTAAGTTAGTGTTTAAAAGGTCCCTGGTGGTTGTTACCTCAGGTCCAAGCTGTTAGCATCGTTCCTGAGTGTCCGGTGACAGTTCCCTTGGTGTGAAAAGGCACCTGCTGGTTGTTGCAGCAGGTCCGCTGTTGATACTGTTCCCGAGAAGTCCAGTTGCAGTGCCCTGGTGTTTGGAGAGAGCCCGAGTGCTCAACCGTTGAAGTCCTGTTTCCCAATCTGTTTTGGTCTCAGGCAGGAGTCCGAAGGTCTGAAGTTCCAGTCCTAGGACTCAATATCCTTCTTGAACCCCTTGTTTGCTTCGGAGTATTTCGAAGTGGAATGTTCCTTGAAGCGAGCTCAGAGGACTGCAGTGGTTGCCTCCCACCTAGTTCACCCTGTCAAGAAGTTCGACCTCGTCGAATCTGGCTTGTCTCCAAATCACCAAGAGAGAGCGGTCCAATCTTACCTGTATACTTCAGGGTGACCCGAACTCGAAAACTGTGTGATGCGCTTGTGTAGTGTGTGTAGGGGCCATATAGCATATTTTTCCCTTTTCTGATTACTCTTCAACTAACCTCTATGTACTTGTATTTTTCCCATTTCTCTCGACGCGTAGGGTCACATGCACATTATGTAATCATGTAGATATGCCTTTGTACGTCGAGATCAATATCATCATCCTCCATACATTAACCATCCAACGACCTAACGTTCATTGTCCTGCCCTCTTAACGGCAGCGGTGCACTGGGCCTGCGGGTGTTCTTAAGTGTATCGGTTCTCAGTCTTCTCAAGCGTATTTCAGTGAGCGAGAGTCTCAAGCATCTGCCAGCAGTAATTATCTTATCTGCTGCCATCCGCTATACATCTGCACTTGATCCGTTTCATAGAGCTTCAGAGCTCTATCTAGCATTCTCCTAGCCTCCGAGCTAGTCGTGGATCGAAGCCATAGTAGATAATCTCATTGGCTTGCTGCGAGACTAGATCAGCACTTGGACACAGATTTCTGGTCCAAGGAGTCTCCAGCTTTATCGATATCGACTCTCTCGGGGACTTGGAGGCTTATCCAAGTCCCCACAACACCATTATAACTCCCGAGTACTCGCCAGGGTCGTACGACGCATATCCCACAATAAATATTTGTAACCTGCACTCGAAGGTCGTTACAAAGGTGGACACATTGGGAACCGTCGTTCCCTCCTGGCCGGTCACTCCCCACATCTCATACCATGTCTAACTCACATTTGGATTGGATATGGTCAATATACACAACCTCGCCCGATCCCGCATCGGGCATGTCTACGCTACGCGACACATGTGTGGCGCTACTAAACTATCCCCTCACCTCCTCTTCCTTCATTCCCGCCATCGCTGGTCTCGCCCTGCACCCATCGGTGGCCGAACCATTCCGCGAGGTGTTCCCCATCCTCAAACACCTGATGTACTCTGCCGCGCAGTACCACGGCACCTCGCAGCCTCTCTTCGACCGCGAACATGCGGACTTCCGGCTCGTAACCATCCTCGGTGTTCGGCGAGACGACGCAGAGGCAGCGTGGGGTCGCCTGTTGCAGAAAGTGGCCGACGCGATGGGATACATCGAGGACCTCTATGCGTCGGAAGAGATGTCAGTATCAGCACAGAGTCGAGCAGCAAAGGGTACACACTTTTCATCCACAGTTCTTCCCAGTTCATCCCGCGGTCCTCCTCGCGGTACTCTACCCGGGTCGGTAGCGCCTTCTATCGATTCTACGACGGAATCGATCGTCCATGCAAGTCGAGCAGCTCTCGCTCCGACACTTTCCGTGGCGTCCCCGCCTTCTTCACCACGCCGCTCGCGCGCTGAAGGCATGGGTCCCATTGGGCAATCCACACTTCGAAGGGAATTCCCTTCGAGGCAGGCAGGTCGTACCGTCGAGGACTTCCACGACAAGGGTGCGACTGGCCGTGTGGAGACGTCCGCAGGGTATAGCGCTGGAAGTGCTGGACCCCGCATGTTGCACACTCCGCGGTCCGCGGGGGAGGAACTCGTTGGTGCACGTGAAAATGGGGCCTTCGAGCAGGCGGGCATGGCGTCGAAGGACTGTGTAGATACTGGGCACATTGAAAAGGGAGTGGGGCATCTGAAGACTTGTGAGAGATCGCACGCGATAGCGAAGCTGTACCACCCGCACATCGATGTGTGCGCAGCGTGCACGCCGGTGTTCGCAGCGCAAACACGCCTCGCCGTCGTCGAGGCTGGAAGTAGACCTCGTAGGGAGTACGACTTTGGAGAGGTGCTGCCTCCCGCGGAGGTCTCTGCAGGGAGCCCTGCCATTCGTGCCCCGCATCATGGAGGTCTTCGTGCGGATAGGAAAGATCTCGGTATTGTCAAGGTCAGCATAAAGAACAGCGAAGTCGGGGACGATTGCATGCCTTTTGAGTTGCGTTCATCGTATGCACCCTACCCCGCACTTGAGACTGGAGGGCGGAACGTCGACGACACCGCGACTCTAGCGCACATGCACGCGTTCGTGGGATACGAGGTTCACGGGCCTATGGATCGCAAGTCAAGGTGTGGTCAGCATTCAATCGCAGAGCGTGTAATTCATGCACGCACCATCCCACCCATGGTGCACGCACCTCCTTCAGTCACCATCGAGGTCCCCGTGACGGGGGCGGAATCACTCACGTCGGATAACGCGTGCCCGGGATCGTTGGCGACAGAGCTCACGGGAGCTGCAAAAGAACAAGTCGTAAGCAGGAGTGGCACCAAGGTAGAAGCGGCACGCACCGAACTCCGCAACGCCGCGTGCCCGCTCGTCGGCGTCAGCGTTGAAGACGTCGAAGATGGGGAACTGAAGAGTAAAAGCTTTCCTCAGTTCTTGAGTGCGTCGTACGCTGGCAAACTCACCAAAACGGCGTCCACAAGCGGACGCCGTCGCGATACTCCCTCTTCGGCTCCCAAATCGCCCGCGCGCCACGCCAAAGTGGTCCCTACTCCTGCGCCGAAGATGGATGCTCCTACACACGCATACGCTCACTCCGAGCACAGGCGGCAGCAAGACTTGACAAACGTCGAGCACGCGTGTGTGGTGCACTTGGCGTTGACGACATTAGAGGCTGGGGGGCCGCGAGAAAGCCCGGAGGTGTCAAACGTGGAAACGTTCTCGGCCGAGGACGAGACATCGAGGAAGGAGACCTCCTTACCGAATGGCGGGAAGGAGCCGATAACTAACGAGGTGTCGGTCAGTAAGGGAAACGAGCAGAACGAAAGAATGCGCTTGGATCACTCACCTCCCAACGAATCGTGTCCTCCATCTGTGAAAGCCGAATCGGTGTTAACTGCTAGTGCTGCACACAGCGACACGGGAGCCTTGCGCAATACGACTCCGTGTGTTGACTCTGCGAAGTCCGAGATTGAGGTGCTGGAAGCAGAATCTATTCAGTTGCTGAACGACGGGTGGAACGATTGGCCACTCACCGCGGAGCATGTGCGCAATTCGACAGCATTCATTCCTTCTGGCAGAACGTCGGCAAAGGTGCTCGAACGAGAGCTTCTATTGTCGAGCAGCTCAACGGACGTCGATGGCGTGTCGACTACGCACTCCGACTTGTCGGCGATGGAAGTCGAGGGGCTGAAAGGGAGCAGGGATGAGTTTTCAAAGGAATCGTGCGAAGATGACTCCCTGAAATCGCTCCGGGGCAACGGCGAAGGACGTCTCGTCCCCATTTCTGCCTCCGAGGATGCGGTGCACGCTGCCGGCGCCCCGAAGAATTATCACGACGCCAATACATACATCGCGTTCGATGCCTCCGCTGCGTCCGGGTTAGAGCGTGGAGAACGCGGCGTTGACACCTGCGCTGACAGGGGCGATCCGGGAGTCGAAAATGGGGGGCTGAAAGAAAGTTTGAATCAGTTCTCGAAAGGTTCGCGCGAAACCGACGCACTGGCCTTGGCAACGGCTGCGAGCACGGCCAGAAAAGTCCCTCATTCTACGCTCCAATTCCACGCGCATGCGATCGCAGCAAACGCGTATCCTTCGGTTTCTCTCCCGGCTGGAATGTCATCTAGGATTTTCGCGCTTGTGAGCACGAACATACGGACTTCGAAAGTTTTGTACCTCAGGACACGATCTCTGGTTGGCGAGAGAACGCCATATCGGGGATGGGAGCGGGAAGGTATCGGAACGGGAAATTCGGGTTTTGAAGTAGCAGGCGCGGGCGCGCGAGAACGCATCTGAAAATTCAGAAATAAATCTTTCGTGAGATTCGAGATTGGAAAATCTTCGACTCACCTGGTCAAAAACACGTCTACGGCAACACGAACTCGACGGCGGCTCGATTCAGGGCGCCTCGGGATATCCAAAGGGATGATATCCGTCAAGGAATTTTCCTATATGACAATTATGCCAGCTTTTTTTAGCTTTCTCTTCAAGGTTCTTTCTGATATTGCGCACCTATGACCCACATTCGTCACGAAGGACGCCGCAAATCCGCTTGAGGCAAACGGAGTCTCGGGGGCCGATATTCGAGACTTTCGGGACTGCATGAAAAGATGCGCGTCGGAAGCGCTCCGTCGGAATCTGGTGGTAAAAGGAGTGTTGAGGAGACAGAGTCTACATTCGGGTCGCACCTGGAATGGGGCCCGTGGTGTGCAAGCGCGAAATCAGAAGTGGGCAACACCATATAACGGGAAGAGCCAGCCTGACTTGTTTGGTCCCAAGGCCGATATCCGTTGGAACCAAACAAGAGCTCTGTTCCACTTGACCACTTCTGGCTTCCGTCTCGCGTTTCTTTTTCTCGGGCGCTCCTCGCATCTATTCGAACTCACTCCTTGATATTCATCTGACCCAGCTATCTGGATTGCCGGGGCCTTCGGACAACTGCAAGACTTGGGCGGCATTTGCGTAGCAAGACTTCGTGAAATCCTGTACTGAGGAAACTATTCTGTGTACCAACCCACTCTTTCCTCATTCAAGTCGAGTCTCTCGAGATGACGCCTCGAAGATATTTGCGTAGGCTATATCAATAACTGATTCAAGATTTCGTGAAGCCTACGCCGCAATCCGTCTGCGTGAACTTCCGGATGCACATTCGATCGGCCAATTCCTCGTTTCCCCACTCACTCCTCTTTCTTTAAAAGTCTTCTCGCGTATCTTCTCGGCTCTTCCAGATTTGCCGTACAGGAACGTTCGAACTCGGAACGCGCCGACTCGGAATGCATTCCGTGTTGAGTCCAGGTGGCAACGAAGGCTATCTCAACGTCTCGTCCATACCTTACGGCTTGCTCTTCCTCACATTACCACATACCCTTCAGTGCGGTAACTGCAACTTTCGGGCGAACACCAGTGTACGGTTGGGTCAAAAGAGAATATGGGGAGGACTTCGAATTCAGGGCACCGTATGTGGTCGCATACCACTTACCATTCAATAGTCATCTCGTTGTGATGCTGCCAATTATTTCCCACGCACTTTACGGCGCCGCTACCCGCAGTCTTAGCCAGCCCTCAACACGCTCCTCTGTCAATGCGTAGCATCTCGCGCATTTGAGAACCGCGGCATCTGTCTTTGCAGCCTGCTGGAAGGAACTTCTGGTCAGGATAGTCTGGGCATAATGCGTGCTTTGCATGCGACAGTCCTGGCGTAAAATCTTGCCTCCAAAGGTCGAGCAGCACTGCAGCGTATGTTCGCACCACATGCGGTCCATCTGTTTTCTGTGTCCATGCATCCAAACTGTGACAACACACCAGCATTGACCCCATTGATTTCCTCTCAATTCCGCTCGGAAAATTCATTCATTTTTTCTGAGATTGTCGAGCGTGGGGGGCTGATACTGGGCTTTCAACTTCACCAAACATCTCGGAAATATGGTTGAAAATAGCGGATTTTTTTGCTGGGGGGCTACGGGAGTATAGGGACCAAGTGACAAGAATAGCAATGCCTTCTAGAGCCAGAGGCGGCGGAGTATTGCCTTGGAGCACCTGTGTATGGAGCAAAGTGAGAGCAGGTATTGGGCCACAAGCAGGATACGGGATTCAGGAGCACATATAACACGGTGCAGAGCGATCTCGAATGCATGCTGGGACGCAGGAACACGGAACGGGGGACAAGTCTGATGGACAGGATGGACATCCTATGGACTCGGAGAGGGAATTTTTTTTCTCATAGTTGATCTTCAACTGGTCTGAACAATAGTCCTTAGCTGAAGAGTGGGGGGCTTTGTAGGGGCCATATAGCATATTTTTCCCTTTTCTGATTACTCTTCAACTAACCTCTATGTACTTGTATTTTTCCCATTTCTCTCGACGCGTAGGGTCACATGCACATTATGTAATCATGTAGATATGCCTTTGTACGTCGAGATCAATATCATCATCCTCCATACATTAACCATCCAACGACCTAACGTTCATTGTCCTGCCCTCTTAACGGCAGCGGTGCACTGGGCCTGCGGGTGTTCTTAAGTGTATCGGTTCTCAGTCTTCTCAAGCGTATTTCAGTGAGCGAGAGTCTCAAGCATCTGCCAGCAGTAATTATCTTATCTGCTGCCATCCGCTATACATCTGCACTTGATCCGTTTCATAGAGCTTCAGAGCTCTATCTAGCATTCTCCTAGCCTCCGAGCTAGTCGTGGATCGAAGCCATAGTAGATAATCTCATTGGCTTGCTGCGAGACTAGATCAGCACTTGGACACAGATTTCTGGTCCAAGGAGTCTCCAGCTTTATCGATATCGACTCTCTCGGGGACTTGGAGGCTTATCCAAGTCCCCACAACACCATTATAACTCCCGAGTACTCGCCAGGGTCGTACGACGCGTATCCCACAATAAATATTTGTAACCTGCACTCGAAGGTCGTTACAGTGTGTGTGTGTGTGAGTTGGGTTGTTTAGTTTGGTGTTTTCAAGCATCATTCTTAGCAAGTCTTCATTCCATGCCCATGAGCAAGTGCAGTGTTTCAGCGGATCACCTTCCCACCTCCCACCCTCCCCTTACCCCCCACATTCACCAGTAACGCGAGATAGCGGTCCTTCTGCTCCGCCAACTCACCCGCACCTGCCATCTTCGCCCATTGCGCTGACACCGTAGTCAGAAGCGCCTTCCAGCCGCCTACGTTTTGTAGCCGCTGAACCCGCCACGTCAATTCTCATCTCCGGTCAGCATCAGGATATCCGCGTACCCCTTTCAAATCCACGGGCCCTGGCTGCTTCTCTGTGCACACTACTCTCCTCCCCGGTCTCGTTTCATCCCCCAACCATAACAACTGATCCATCACAATGATGGGAATCATGGCGCTGCCCACGAACCCCTGGACCTTGGGGTTAACCTCGTTGTCAGCCCCTTTGCCAGGTAACTCTCTGCCTCCGAGCGCTCTAGCGGATTCATCCAGCCAAAGGCAGGCAACATCTTGTTATTGTGCAGCCGAAATCTGCCTGCAAGTGCATTTCCCCTCTCAAACCCCAATACCTGCCCGCCGACACCTCAGTAGATACACAGGCTCACCATAGCGAGACATACCTTTCCCAAGATTTCCTTTATCAGTGCCTCGTCCCACTCTTCTGCTACCGTCACAGCATGGAGCCATGACCCCGTCGCCTTCCTCAACTCCGTCATCTGTGCCAACAGCGATCCCAGCGGCATTGTGGTAGAGAGAGAGATTGAAAAAAGCTGAGTAACGTGTGACCCATCACATTTCTCGTGCATGGGCCATCGTCCTGCTCCCAGTCCAGCCAGCCGCCTCATATAATACATATCCCAAGGTACCTCTGTAGCTACCCCAAACACGCGTTGCGTAGCCTTAATAACTGGAAAATACTCCAACCATTCCCGTCCTCATAAATGTGCCAGCTCTCATCGCTTGGCTGACAAACAGCGTTTCTCGAGCCTTGCTTTGTCAGCAGTGCCACGTGCCATCAAACCTCCCAGGGAATTCCCATGTACCTTTCGTGGCTGGTACAATTATGCGCACATCACCGCCTGTCGTATCTGTCACAACATGCAACTTTCACAGACATTCCCCCTCTGCCTGATAGCCCAACAGGAAATTGCTCCCGATGACACAGCCAGCAACCTTGCCCGCACAACACAGAATTGATCCATTAAATTCAGATTTTGCACGCACACGTCGGACCCAACAGCAATACTACTCCACTTCCACGACACACTGGGCGCGTAAAACAATGCCGACACCTGAACGCATACCCATCCCTTCCTTGCACTCCAAAGAGAAAAAAAAACACGCATTCGTGCACACCGCTTACAAGCCATTCCCCTACCCCACTTCAAGAACACTTGCTCACAGCAAAAGACATCCGCGTTTCATGCCCTCAGCTCTTCAGTCAACCCCGATTTCTGGCTGCCCCACCGACCACACTTTGGTTCAGCCTGGTTGTTCAACCATGAGACATACCCCAGTTATTCATTCCGCTTGGATTCCTCCAAGCTTCCCAACATGTCACGTCAACAACCCTAACCTCAGTGTCCTTCATTCGATGCTACCTGAAACAACCCAACCTGCACTCACACCCTCACTTTTAGGCAGATCAACCCCCCCAAAAAAAGCCTGGTTCACTCGATAACGACACCAGTTCAACAATTGAAAAATGCGGGTCCAATACAGTGTCAGCAGGACATCGACAAGTCGAACAGCTCAATGGGTCAATAGCTGGAAAATCAGGCCTAGTTTTTCGTCACTGACCTGACTGCACTTTCGGTGTTAAGAAACCCATCCGACTTCTGGCTGGTTATTGATCGAACCACGTCAACGTTACTGATTCAACCCTTCTATTAGACATATGGACTGGCCCAATATTTAGCCAAATTCGGCCCACCCCAACTAGTCATTGATTCCTCATCAGCCATATTATTGAACCTCACTGTAGAAGCACACATTTATCCACTTACCCACAAATACATCGCGTTACTGAAACTACCCGAGTGTCCTTGGTTCAATGGTCCAGGGACAGGTACCAGTCACACAGGCGGAGTCATTACATTCTTTTGAACCAGATGGAAATCCATGGTGCCAGAATCATGCCAGGAACCGAATATCGCACATTGAAGTTTGGTTGAAATGGAAGTCCACACTGACATTAATACCAGAAATTCATTGCCAAGATTAAACAAACACAATTCAACAACGGTGCAGCGTGAGTAAAATCAATGAAAAAAAAAACACTGAGAGAGGACTCAGAAGAGGTGACAGCGCACGACTGCCAAGGAAAGCGGGGTTGGATCAATAACTGAAGCCCTCAAAAGTTCGGTTGAATCAATAATGTGACCACGCAAAAGTTCGGTTCATTCAACAACTCTCGCGTCAAGAAAAAACGGGGTTCATTCCATAGGGCTGGGGCACAAAATCTCATTGTTTCAATGACCAGTTTGGGCCAGATCTACAGGGGAAAAAAGGGCTGAAAAGTCAATTCGCAATTATTTCCTACCCAGCTCGCCACGTGTCCCTCCACGTGACCCTCAAACAGAAACACGACCACACACCCACTTTTCACCAAACCCCCATGTCGCAACCAACGTATGGGATTGATCTCCTCTACGAAACCCCACCCAAATTCGATACCCGAATCCCCGCGTATCCACCCGACACGCAACTCCCCCCCGATCTTGCCCTACTACCCATTCCCCATCACGCTGCAGAGCTCACAGACACCCCCTCACGCCCCCACAAGTCCGCTCCTTGTACTTCCTCAATCACCCCTCTGTCTCCGTGCTGTTCCTCCTCTGCACCGACCCATCCTGCCTAAAACGTTTCCCAAACACTGCCCTCTCCGCCCTCCTTGAGCACGTCTCCACCGCCCTTGTAAGTCCACCCCGTACCATCTCCCCGTCCCGCTCCAACCATCTCCTAGGCAGCCCACCACGACTCTGAGCAATACATCCCAACAACAACCCTCTCCGACAACATGTGTACTACCCTTTCCTGTGCCATCAAAAAGCTCCGCCCCGCACGCAAGGATTGGCACAAGTCGTTCCAGGACCACGGAGATTCCGACCCCATCCCCTTGTCGTTCAAAATGTCCACGTTTCCCCCACTGCCCTGCGCCAACATCATTCCCTTCGACTACAAAACTCCCAAGGACGTGACCGCTTTCGCCCTTCTTGATTCGCCTGCTATTCACATCCTCCTACAGCACCTGCACGCCCCACCGCCGACCTCCTCTACCCTGGAACCATTCCAAGATGTCTACACGAGGATGAAAGATCACCTCGTACGTCTCTCTCCCAACCACTTTCAGATCGCATTCTGCCGTGAGTACCATGGGAAACGCGACCATATTTCTTCAGAGACTCCGTCAACGCATCGAGGAGACCGCCTTGCAACGCAACGATCCCTTGAACAGCTTCTTGCTCAACGACTCTATACCCCCAGTAAATTATCCTATACTCCAATATATCATGCTCCTCACTTATAGTACAGGGAAACCCGGCCCTCCCTCGAACCTTTGCCTTCCCCACCCCCGCCCAGATACAATCCACCGCCCAAACCCACATTCCCCTCCACTCCCAAGGCCGTCCCCAGTCTGTTTCCCTGCCCGTTCCGCCACCCTCCACCCCTCATTCCAGGGCCAAGAACACTCCCTCCCCCCCTCCCCCCCAAACTGCCACCACCATCCGAGTTTCATGGCCCGCACTGTGCGCCCCGCCAAACAAACCGCGCACCACCACCACCACCGTCCAGCCTCCACCCCTGGCCAGAGCGACTCGCGCATCGACGTGCACCACCACCGTCCCGCCCGAGCAGCCCGCCCGACCAACTCGCGCCTCGACACGCACCACCACCGTCCCGCCCGAGCAGCCCGCCCGACCGACTCACGCCTCAACGCGTACCAACACTGCCCTGCCACAACCGCCCCCAAGCGCCAGTAGCCCCTCGACTTGACAACAACAGAAATGCCCCAGCTCTCGCCCCGCACCATCCGCCCCACCCCCGCAAAAATGCAAACATGTCCTTCCTCCCACTCCACGCTCCCCTTCCCCCACCGACCGTAAGAACCCCGATTACTCCCCATAATCTCCTCTCACTTCCAGGCAGTACAAATCGAAGCCGCCCACCAATTTGCGAGTATGTTCGCTGTCGCTGACGCTATGGCAACCGTGCCCAGCAACACATCGCAAGGGCGACCGAGGACCTCATTACCGCCATTGACGAGTACATTGCCGAGCATGACACCCTCCCCGACACCACCCACATGCCGCCCGAACTCGCACGTCTCTTCCATGCAGCCTCCTCACCCGCCCCCCACGCCGGCCCGTCAACCTTCCCCGGCGCATATACTCGGGGTTTGGACAATGGCTCTGCTTAGAGCTCCAACGTGCCCGTGCACTCGTACTTTGCCATACACGCCACTCACCAGCAAATGAATTGCACTTAGCCGATAGTCCCAATATGTTTGTAATTTACTGAATCAATGACCAACTCTTGTACAATCCCATTTTTTCTCCGAACTCTTAAGCTCGTTGTGCGCAACCATGCAGCTTCACCTTCACTTGGCCTCCTCAGCGCCCTCATAGTCCTAGTCTATCGTGAAACAGAGATAAGCACCTGTACACAGTATCCACCTCGAGCCTCCATGCTGATTATTCCCAAGCATGTCTAGACTTGAAGAGATATGTAATCAGCTTGCTGCACCGGCCAGCTATAGCAACCTTTCCAAATTCTCCCGCTTTTCGACGATGTTTGGTTGCTTGATCTTATCGGACATTTCGACGTAGATACTGCTTGAGAAACGGTGAGAACAATCAAAGTATTCAACCTGAGTACGCACAACTTTGCGATGATTCTCATTTATTTTTTGGATGCCGGACGTTGTGCGGTTTTTGGACTCGCCGACTTCGCGCGATTGATGACTGCAGAGATTCAAATTCCAACCTGCGCGATTGCGCGTTTGACCAAATTGGCGCCTTTACGTGCAGGATTTCAATTAAAAGGGCTTTTTTAGTGTGGAATGTGATTTCCATGGGATTGAGTGTGCATTTCCACACTCATACTTTATGTTGAAGCTCAAGTCGTGAGTTGTGGTAATAAGTCAAGTGTGCGAGACCAGCTTGGTCTTGGTTTAAGTAATCCCACAGATGCTAAACAAAAATTACTTATCTCATGTGCCAGGTAACAGTATGGTCAGAAATTGGGTCAAGGTCTTCCAAGCGGCAAAGCATAAGAATTTGTCTAACCTAGCCAACGGAGAGATCATTACACACAGTTCACCTCAACCAATACAACCTCGTCTATCGACTAATCCCATGACATTAATTCTGACTGCGCCCCGCATCCCTTGAAACTCCGTTTTCGTCGCAAGTCCCGTAGTCGCACTGATCCAAATCAGTTTTCATGTCCATTCACCCCGCATGTCCAACTGCCTGTTTTCTCGCCATCGAGTCAGCCCTGATAGTACACTGAACCTAACTGAACTTTCTACAAATCTGCTTTGACTCGGGTTCCGCATTGAATTCCCATCATGGGAAACACTGATCAGTGCCAATCAGCGCCAAACACCCATTTTTCGCACATCACCATGTCCACTTCCGCCCTCGACATCTTCCTTCGAGACCCTCTAGCTGTAGGGGCCATATAGTACATTTTTCCCTTTTCTGATTACTCTTCAACTAACCTCTATGTACTTGTATTTTTCCCATTTCTCTTGACGCGTAGGGTCACATGTACATTATGTAATCATGTAGATATGCCTTTGTACGTCGAGATCAATACTATCATCCTCCATACATTAACCATCCAACGACCTAACGTTCATTGTCCTGCCCTCTTAACGGCAGCGGTGCACTGGGCCTGCGGGTGTTCTTAAGTGTATCGGTTCTCACTCTTCACAAGCGTATTTCAGCGAGCCAGAGTCTCAAGCATCTGCCAGCAGTAATTATCTTATCTGCTGCCATCCGCTATACATCTGCACTTGATCCGTTTCATAGAGCTTTAGAGCTCTATCTAGCATTCTCCTAGCCTCCGAGCTAGTCGTGGATCGAAGCCATAGTAGATAATCTCATTGGCTTGCTGCGAGACTAGATCAGCACTTGGACACAGATTTCTGGTCCAAGGAGTCTCCAGCTTTATCGATATCGACTCTCTCGGGGACTTGGAGGCTTATCCAAGTCCCCACAACACCATTATAACTCCCGAGTACTCGCCAGGGTCATATGACGTGCATCCCACAATAAATATTTGTAACCCGTACTCGAGGGTCGTTACACTAGCATTCACCTACGACATACCCACCTATCCCGAAGGATCACCTGCAACGGCGCTCATGATCATTCCCCACGAACCCCGGTTCCCGCATACCCCCCATGAGCTGACTTGCCCCCACCTACCACCGCCAACACCAAGTCGCTCTTCTTCTTCAATACGCACAGCATCCATATGCTACTGTGCATCACCCGTTTTGGCGTGCGTTTGTCCTGAACCTCTGTCCCATACCTAGTCTCCCTCTTTGAAACTTCGCAAGAAGCCTTTGTGCGCCCTGTTTACTCACCTTTCCTTCATTTATTTCAATCCACCCCCAGAATGCCATTTCGAAAACATGGGATCTCATCCCCCATAACCCTAATCAACTCGCAGCCGTGTCTATTCTCTCCTACGCACACGACTCCCTCCAGCTCTCTCTCCCCAAACCCAAATGGCTCAAAGGTTTCCCCCCCCCACCGCTGAGCCCGCCCAATTCCTCATATTCTCCGTACCATCGTTTCCCTGCTTCCCCGACCACTGCCCACCCATCGCCCGCTCTCAGAACGAACACGACGAGCTATTTAATCTCGATGGGCGCCCCGGTATGTGCGAACTCGTCCGCATGATGAAGAACGCACCCCCTACCCCACACAAATTCACCCAGAACTACTTCCTCGAAATCCTCTATCCACTCGCCACCCACCTCGCACGTCCCATCTAACCTTTTATCGCCTCTAATCTAATGTGTTCGCGCCTAGGAAAAATTCACTGCCCTACGCCAAAGTCACCGAGCCCTGTCCCTTGTCCGCCGAGTTCCTCGTGTCCCTCCGCTTTACCGCCGAGTCCCTCGAACCTTCTCGCCGCTCTCAACTCCTCTCCTTCATCGACCAACTCCCTCCAGCAGTATCTCATCACAATTTTATATCAAGCCCATACCCCTCACCAGTTTACAGGGTCGATGCCTCGACCACAACTTCTTCCTCCCGACTCTCGATTCCGACGCCGAGTATGAAACCCAGTCCGACTGGGAAAGGCACATTCCAATTGGTCAGAACCTGAACCTGACTTCTCATCCGACTTGGAGCCCGATACTCTGCTAATCGTTCAGCACTGACGCTCCCCACGTGCCTGCAAGCCCCCGCTGTGAGGGCTGTATACGCCCTGCGCATGCCCTCTCGTCACAAAGGAGCTACAAACGACTCCAATCAGGAACGATGAAGTATAACACCAGATGGATTTTCCCGGAAAATTGGTTCAAGTTCCACCAAAAACCGTTGCCATAAAATGATTTTATGACCCGAGACATCCATACTCTGAAAAAGCCAATAAACCTGCGAAACCAGGCCCACGAAGACGCGAATCATCTGGATTTTCCCGGAAAATTCACCTACGACGGCTGAATTCAACAGATCTTTTGGAATAATTCCACCATAACCTAACCTACCAGCACTTTCTAAACCCAACCTAAACCGAACCCATCGCTCAGACCACCCACGAGACCCAATAGGCAGCAAATCACCAGATTTTCCCGGAAAATTCATCTATGACGGCCGAATTCAACAATCTTTTAGAATAATTCCGCCATAGCTCTGCAATACAACGCCGTTAGAGTAGTGGTGCTGGCTACGTCTGTTACGCTAGCTACGCCGGCCAAAGGTGCAGTGAAGTGGTAGACGTAGGTAAGCTATAAACAGCAGTGTTGCTGCGCAACCTAACCTACCAGCACTTTCTAAAAACCCAACCTGAACCGAACCCATAGCTCAGACCACCCATGAGACCCAATAGGCAGCAAATCACCGGATTTTCCCGGAAAATTCATCTATGACGGCCGAATTCAACAATCTTTTGGAATAATTCCGCCATAACCTAACCTACCAGCACTTTCTAAACCCATCATAAACCGAACCCATCGCTCAGACCATCCACTGTCGTATTTGAAAAATGTTTGATATGAACAAAGAAAAGCCTTATAAAATTTCGCACTCAATATTTATCATTATTTACGAGGAATTATAGGACGTGTTGGATCACCTGACTTATTAACACCTGACTGCAGAAAGTGAGTCAGTATGAGTCACATGGAGTCATTACAAAATGATCATGACTCACACTGAGTCACAAGCAGTACGTCTGACTCAAAATGAGTCATAAGAAGCGCAAGGGAGTCAGAATGAGTCAGAAGAAGCCCAAATGAATCATTGACAAGTAAGATCGAAATAGGAATAGTTTCCCACGGCTACAGTATAAAAGGACAACGAAATTATGCATAGTATGAGCCTACCTACCTACCCTCTAGTTAGTAGTTAGCATTAATCTCAAGCTTTTCTTCATACGCCCTCCAATTCTTGAGCATTTTCAGGAATTTGATTTCAGTTGTAAGACCGATAGTCACCGAACGACTAATTCCTGCCGACCAAGTAAGTTTAAGTAAGATTGTCAGACAAGCCCAGCCATAAGCGCTCGCGGTTGTTGACACACGCACGTACGCACGCCGAACCAAGTTGAACAAGTCCGATTCCGCACGCCGATTTCATACTCCCTTTTTCATTAAATTTACTCACACCAAATTGTTCGAACTATTAGTGGGTTTAACTCGAACAACATCATTTCCAGTTACCTACTAGGAAACACATTTTCCACTCGACATCATTGGAGCCCACCGCGAGGGATAATTTTAGGTGTATAAAATTTAATTCAGGAGTTACGCACAACATATCACACGAATCCCAGCACGAATCACAACAAGCCGAATTTTTCCATGACCGTCATGCACGAAGATCACAGAGAATACGAATCCAGTTTTCCTGCACAGCCAGGATCCTCTTCGAATATATTCCAGACAGGAGCTTCTACAAGTTCCCAATTCAAAGCAAGCAGACACAAATCAAGAAACAAGGGCAAGGCCAAATATGAGCCTTTCTTTGCTATTGATGAGCAGGTTGAGGAGGACGAGATGCAGTCTGACTACTCATATGCAGATTTTCATATGCCAAGTCCACCTTCCTCACCTGAGCCCCATCCACCGCCGCGTATGCCGGCTCCACCATCATTTAGTGCACCCTTGCGTACATCCTTGGATATGCCTATTCGTGGAAGCAAGGAAGCACCTAAGACTTTCAAAGGAAAACACAAGGAAGGCATGAATTTTGTTCAGCATTACGACAGGTTGTTGACAAAATGCCGAGTTACGGATGAAAGGGAGAGATGTGAATATTTCCTCGAGTATTGTTCGATTGACGTTCAGAATGTCATTCAAACAATGGATTCATTTGTTAAACGCAATTGGTCCCGTCTCCGAAGAGATGTTCTCAAATTTTACGATGCCGAGCGAGCTATTCAGAAGTATCGACCTTCTGATATCATTACATATACACTGCAAACTAAGAATCGTCCTTGCTATAATTTGACGCAGTGGCGAAAATATTTTGTGAAGTATAACACCATCGCGGGAGGACCTTATCAGCGTGGGCATCTTAGTAAAGAGAATTATCTCACATATTTCTGGCTTGGAATTCATATCAATCTGCGGTTGATTCTGGAGAATCACATTCTGCAACAGAGAACACATCACAATCATTCTCAGTATTCCATGAATGAGATCAACGATGCAGCGGAATGGTACTTCAGGAGAAACAAATATGAATCCCTCATCGTTAATGCTGCAGAATACGGAATAAATGTAGGAGACGAGTATTCGGGAGATGAATCAGATGATGAGAGTTCATCAGACGAAGATAGTGATTCAGATTATGAGCATTTCAAGAAGAAGCGAAGATTGCGAGAAAAATGAAAGCAGAAAGAGAAGAAGCAGAAGTCAGCCGCAAAAGAGGCGGAAGGCAAAACTCATCTTAAGTATTCTGGAACTGAAGATGAGGTTGCAGGAATGATCAGGAAATTAAATTCTATGAAGATTGATGATCCTGAATATGCACCGGTGTATTATAAGGTTATGGTTCTTGACAAGACAGGAACTGCCGCGAAGTGCGTAAAAGAACCTATGATCACTGGGAGAGATGAGCAGACATCGAGGCCACCGAATCGAGCACCACCAGGTGGTTACAATGCCAGAAACACCTCAGGCACGGAAGGAACGAGCCAGAAGTCTCCGGCGACTTATCCTAATAATATTCCACTTGGCGAAAGACGCTCGGGCGGTTTTCAGAATACCGGTGATCAAGGTTGTTTTGGATGCGGAGGATTCGGACACCGGATTGCTGACTGCCCGCAGATCAATGATTTGATTCAAAGAAATATTCTTGTATTTAATCAAGAGACACGTAGGCTCGAGATGAAATCCGGTGCATTTATTCGAAGACTTGCAGGAGAAACTCTTGCTCAAGCCGCAGAAAGAATTTCTGCAGCTGCGGGAAATGGGCTGAAGGTGATGTTATCTTATCTTGACCCACCTGTAATACTTCGACACAATGTACAGAATTTTTATCAAGAAGAATCAAAGAAAGCTCAAATTGTTGAGGTGTATTCGGAGAGCTCCGAGGAAGAAGTGGCCCCAGAAACAGAAAGTGATGAAGTAAATAATGAGTCCGGCAGTGAGGCAGATGAGAAGGTTTACTTGATGGTGCCGAGACGTCGGCGTGGAAACGGAACCCCGATAGTCCAGGCTGCTGATCGGACGGTGCCGAGTACCCGGACTGCAAGAAAAGAAGTTCTTGACGGAGTTTATCCGCCACCAAGAGATAGAGGAAAGGGCTTGCCTATCAAAGATCTGCAATCAAGCCCAGACCCAGCTTGAACGCAGTCTGGTAATCAGCCAGCTCTCACGCCCGTTAAATCAGCAGTCAAGCCTAAAACCGCCGTACCTGACTTGACCCCCATTGATGCACGTAAAGTGCGCTTCGATATTCCGGAAGCACCAGACACAGATATGGATGAGTCACGAAAGTCCCGGGCAGTGGACAAGAACTCTGGAAAGAAGGTGGCAGAGCAACGGCCTAAAGAAGATAAGGATGGGGAACGTAGGACTGGCCGGCAGTTGGCTATTTCTGGGACGGTAAATAAGAGGAATTTAACCGAGCGAATTCTTGACCTCGAGTTTCCTGTGATGGTTCGAGAGATGATGGAGTCATCAAAAGAAGTACGAACCGAGTTCCAGAATTTAATTAAAGTCAAGAATGTCAAGGCAGTGTTTTTGGGGCATTCAGCAGATCATCCAATTATTGCGAACATGGGATGGCCCAGAACAGATGGGTTGTTGATTAAGGTCGAGATGCAGACCGGGGACACGTCTATCTGCGCCATAATTGACACCGGGTCTCAATTAAATGTCGCACGAGCCGATATTGCTGCATTAAAAATCAAGAAGACCGTGGACATGTCCTATGTAACTAATATGAATGATGCTAACGGTGGAAGTGGGCAATTACAAGGCTGGATTGAGAATGTAGATTTCAATTGTGGAGGAGCCAAAACATGTACAGACCTTTGGGTATCTCAACAGGCTCCATTCGAATTGCTTCTAGGTCGGCCGTGGCAGCGAGGAAATTTAGTTAGCATCGACGAAAGAGAAGAAGGGACTTACTTGATTTTTAAGGATCATGAGACCCGCTGGCCACGCTTCGAGCTATTGGCTATCCCGTATAATGGCAAACCCCAAGATTTCCACGGAGGAAATCATTCGCATTATCAGTCATTTATGTATTGTAATACTTCAACGGCACGACATGAGGAGATGCCTGGAGAATGGGATCATTCTGATACCAGCACCTTGGTAGAAGATGCAGCCTGCAACGACGAGTCAGAGAGAAGTTCTGATAAATTAAGAAGAAGTGAGAAAGAAGAAACGGAAATTTCTTTTGAGAAAGAAATTCAAGGCATCGTCCTCGCAGGACTCAGACTTGCACGCATATCACTAGGCCTGATAACAGTAGCAGAAGGATGGATTATGAGTCAGTTGAATGATAGCATTCAGCGGAGTCATAATACAGAAAGGAATAAAAGAAGAGATGAAGAGAATGAGGAATGGCGCGACGAACCTGTAACTATAACCCCAGAATCAAAACCTTATTCTTCTGACATGAGTTCGGCGTCCTCATTTCCAAATTCTTCGTTTGAGACTGTCCAATACCTGTCGAGAAATCACTACCACCGCCCTGGACCGCCCGATGCGAGGCTCGGGGACGACTCACCTGACGCGGCCATTCAACGCGCCGTGAGTTCGCAATGGGAAAATTTTCTTCAGAAGCGGCCATTGGATGTGCACCCCGCTTTTTCCGCCTCGCCCCAGTCGTTCTATCTGGGAAGTACAGTCCATGAGGATGGCCAGGTCGTACATGACATGGTGAACCTAAATTCCATCCAAGTCCTTTATAACCCGGAGGATGGGCGACCGTTCACGCTCACTGGACACCTTTATTCGCACCTCCTCCAGTCCCCCTCTGCTACATCCGTTGTCTGGCCACTTGAAACCCCGTACCCATCCGACACGCGCATTCATGCGATGATGGACGACTTTGCTTCGTTAGACCACCACCCGAACAATGATTCACGCTACGCACCCTATCCAACAGCGCCGGCGAATGATGCTGCTGCGGCACCACGTTCTGTAAGCACGCCGTATTGCGAGGACATTGCGATTTATCAGGTCCCGCAGAGCCGCACTAGTCCGTCGACAGTCCACCCGCAAGACATCCTCCTCACGCAAAGAGAAGCGGCGCGCGACGTTGACGAATCAGCCATTCGCGCCGGAGACGTCGGCTATAGCGTCGACTTCGGCCATGTTGTAGCGGATTCCCCGATAAGTACGCCCGAAAGTCTCCCGGCGTTGTCCCCTGCGTCAAGCAGTGAAGAGGGCGATTTCGAGTATCAACCTGTCGAGACCTGTGAGTCGTGTTCCGGCCCACAACACGCCGCATTCTATGACTGCCCTGCCTGGCGCTTACCTCCGTACTCTACAGACAATGAGTCCGAGGGTGCGTTTTATTTTATTGGTGACGTTTTGCGCTCCGAAGTGTTGATCAAATCATTAGTTTCCGACTCGGGCACGCCGTTTGTCGCGACTCACCTAGCGGCGGCATCGTCTCAACCAAAAACGACACCTACTATCGAGCATCCCGTTCCTCTTCCCGCCGTTGCGCAGCCGACGGCTCAAACTCTACACGAGAATATTGTTGTCAATAATCTTCGTCAAATTCTTGGAGTTGAGACTTCGGACGAGGTCCACAATTTGACGCAACTTCGTGATTTGGCGCGAATGGCTGCTGACCAAGCCTCCACGGCCTACGAGATGTTTGTCGCGCAGATTGAAGAGAAACGCGCTGAGTTGGCAGCGCAGAATCAAGCACAGAGCCAGTTTGAGTGCGTAGCCCAGCCGAGCCTTTCCCAGATGATGACAGAGGCCATTCTTACCAACAGAGAGCCGTTTAGTTTGTTGAAGGGAGTCGGATCGTCATGAGCAGTAGCAGAGGAAGCAGAAGAGACCGAGAGTAGCTCCAGCGAAGAGATTGGAGAAATTGATCCGCTTGTCTTCGGACGTCCGGGTTTGGCTCTCGGACCGATCACGGAACCCTCGGAATCGGAAATTCGGGACAGCGAAACCATAACTACCAACCTCGCATCTCTTTCCACCACGTCTCTGGGCTACTCGCCGCTTGATTCGCTGCTACTCTCCCCTCAAACCGACCGGTCAGTAGAGTCTGACAATGATTTCGTTGATCCGCAAGTCTTGATTGACGACGCCCTTCGCAGAATTGCTGCGGGGTCTCCTACCAAGCGCGTCATCCATCCTGACTCCCCACCGACTCCGCATTCGCCCCTTTCAAGTGATCCCTCCGCTGCGGCTTCACCTAACGATGACAATGACTCGATCTCGTCCATTGACTCCAACGATTTCCTAGCCAACGCTGCGCAGATCACGGGATTTCCGCCCATTTTTCAATTCAACGACGGCTCAGACGGTACCGTTGGCGACGAGATTTTTCAGTGGGTTGAACATCAGATGGCACCTTATAGGCTCAGGATAACTAGTTATCCATAGGCTCAAGCCCAAGGCCTTAACGCGTTATTCGTAGGGCTACCATATAGGGAAGGCCGGGCCACCCCGGGCCTTCTCGGGTGCTGCAGGTCCGTTCCCCTGCCAGGCGGGATCACTTCGGCCTAGCTCGGCATCAGGGGATACCTGCCGGGAACCCTTCGGGCATGTCGGGCAAGGCTTATCCAGGCTGAAAACCAATAAATAACCATTTATTCCTTTAAATACCTCAAAACAACCTGAAAAAAATAAATCCCAGTGTGCCATTGCTTCACGTGACTGTCCCAAATACCTCCGAAAAACACGGACACATTGAAATTGGCAGAAAAAATGTCGCGCCCCTTTACTCGTCATCTACCTCCCCACCCAGTATCAACTCCTCATCACTCCTGACGTCTCCCCGATCGTCTTCGTCCTCTTCCTCGCCTGCATCCTCATCCTCATCCTCCTCAGGCTCTTCTTCCATCTGCGAAACGGCTAGCGGGTCGAAAACTGGGACTCGGGGCCGCTTCTTGCCCCTGGGAAGCCGCGGCTCCGTCTCTGTGGCTCTAGCCCTGTCCGCAAGGCCTTGGAAGAGTGCCGCCTGCTTTGCAGCGTATGCGATCATTCCCTGGGCAAAGTCTACCCGTACCACGCCGACAGGGACCTCCCTCGCACGACGGAGCCAAACGTCGGCCTCGTGCTCCAGCGAGATGGGTAGACGCCGGAATTCCTCCTGGAGGAATCGTACTTCCTCATCCCACCGGCGCTTTCGCGCGTAGGCCTTCGCCCATTCGATCCTTAGTGCTATACTGCATTGAGCAGATCATTCGAAGGAAAATTAAGAAAAAACTTACCATCGTCCAGATTTGCGTCTGTTCCGGACACTCCCGCTGCCGTTCAAATCCACGACACCTCTCGCCTCCCTTCCCCACGTCCCGGCCCTGCTCCTCCCTCATCCGCGCTGTCCCCATCATCCTCGCCCTCCCACAGGGCGATCTCTTCTCCATGCGCCCTCAGCTCCGCCTCTTTCTTTTGCCGCCGCTCCACTGCCCGCTGCCTCTTTTTTTCCTTTCGCTCCAAATCATCTTCATCCTCCATACACCTGATATCTTCCTTTCGTAGCTTCCGCCACCCCACCTTCGCCTCGTCCCCTCCATGCAGTCAAAGAAGGGCGTTCCACGCCGCTTGGTACTTCTCGGAGTGAAGTCGAATTTTGCTTTCGTTTCGATTGACGATCGTTCGAGATCTGGTATTGGCCCCTTGGTGTCTTGCATGAAGTTTTTTGTAATTGAGGAATCGGGATTTGATGTGCAGTTGATTCCGAAGGCGAACAAGGGCGGATCGGCACTGTGCGTCCCGCATCAGCGACTCAATCTCCACCAACCCTGGCGTGCAGCCAAACTCGAGGCCTACGGAGGAGAGTGACGAGGGGAGGAAAAGCGGCTCGTTCTCGGGCAGCTCCTCCGGGTTAGCCTCGCGCTCCTCCAAAGCCACGATCGAGGACAGCGTGTACGTCCTTTGAAGCTTTCGAAGCCGGTGGATACGTCGATTGAGCTTTGTTCCAAGCCCTCCAAGATCGATTTGCTGGGCGGTGGTATTGGCCTTCTTGAGCTCTGTCTGAACGCGCACCCTCCGCCTATATGTGAGTTAGCTTGAATCAGAAAGAAAGCAAGGCATTGCTACGCACTGTTCTTCCTCCACCTCCAAGCATTCAGCCTAAATGTGCTCGGGCTGACCTTGTGCTGCGTCGGCCTCCCCTTCTTCGCGTCTTCCTCCTCCTCCTTCTGAAATTGGAGTCGAACCTGGTGCTCGGTCAACCCTTCAAAGAGTTCAGTCACATCGCTGAGTCCAAGTAGAATTGGTACGAACCGACGACCACCGTCTCGTACGGATTTGGTTGCGGGTTGGGCTTGCTTGTCTCCGCCTCGAAAACCTCCACCATTTTTTTCCACTCAGGGACTCGACTTGACTGCTGCTGCGAAAATGCCTCAAAGGCTTCGGTTTGGACAATTTGCTCCTTCTTCGCGTTATTGAGTTTGCGATGAAGAGCTTCCGCTGCATACCCCAGGTTAGTGCACTAAAATATTAAGTATAGCCATAACGCACCTAGCCGAACTATCTTCTGCCAGTTCCAATGACCCCAGTGGTCGTCCACGGTATCATGTCGCGCGCCCGGCCCCATGATTCGGGTACTACTCGCAATACCTCCAATGTTTGCCCAAGGCCTCTCGATCCCCTCCCCGTCGGTTCGCCCGCTTCCAGGAATGTAGTTGAGCGAGTAAAGAATACGGCACGCCAAGGTATGTGCTTGGATGTGCATTTTTGGGATGGCGAAGATGATCATAGGCAGGATGAGCATCATGCGCACGTTCTCGGGTAAGCTCGCCATCCTTTTCATCAGCTCCTTCCACCACTGGCACACAATATCATATGAGATCGTTTTGAACAGGAGGGGGTCGTGGTGGCGAAGAAGAGAGCCGAAGATATAGTCCATATTCGCATATCTGAAGGACTCTTCAGTGCGACATTCATAGGTAGATTTAAGAACACACCTTTCACCCCTTTGCAGATCCCCCACTCCATTGGGCTGAATGAACTCATGTCGAGTGCAAACTCCCATCCCGACTCCGGTTGTGCTGTACCCCCGGGAAAACTTCGTGTTGGCGTAGTCAAGAGCGGCTAATCCGCTGCAAGTACTCATCTGAAGGCCCAGTTAGCTTATATTGAAGTCCTGTGCTTTCAAATACATACTTCTTTTTGGTCTGTAACCGTCAAAAGGTATTTACGGTAGGGAGGTTCCTCCGTCATATAAGCGAGCCCGGTCCCAAGGCCAGGGTCTTTCAATTCGCTAGATACGAGCCCCCGCTTTAGGCGGAAGCACGCATCTAAGGCGAGAAACAGTATATATAAAAAACTGAGGACTTTTCGTTAGATTTGAATACAAGGCGTAGAGAAAGCAAATACTTACCGATCCTCCTTCGAAGCATTCTCCCAGTCCGCTGGCAGGTTTATCCCCGGGCGCGGACAGCACGGACACCAAATCGCTAGATCGCCGGGCTGCGTACCCTCCACCCCCCCTGCCTCATGCCCGCGTCCGCCCCTCTTGAGCATCAACAAATGCCGATATTCCCGACATATCCGAATAAAAACTTGGTATCGGTCTGGGGGCTTGACGCCGGCGTTGTTGGTGAGCTTCTCGAGGGTCCCGTAAAAGTCGTACATCGTCGTCTTGGCTTGTAGCGTTGCCATGTGGAATTTATCGAGAGCCACCAGCGTCATGCAGGTCTGGGGCCGCTCTTCCGTTGCAGGATACCACCCCGAACGAAGAAGCTGGATGTCGGGGGCAGCGTCCGCCCGTTCGCAGCGGCAAAAATCCACTGAGACCTCGTGGATTGCGTTGTCGTGGATGACGACAAACCCTTCTCTTCCGCGCTCTGGGCTGGGACAGGACTCGCCCGGGGGATGGCCAAACTGGATCCGCATTCCTAACGCCTGAAGCAAGGTTTTCACAAAGCTCGTCCGATTCCAAAACTTCCATTGGCGTCAGAATATTTGGAAAACAATCATTTTTTAGAGGCACGTACATAGATGATGTGCAGTGGATTCTCTACATGCCGAGATAAACAGCACTCTCGACAGTAAAGAATATCTCCCTTGCACTCTTGGCAACGGTACAAGGGAGGACACGTCGATTTACGACAGCCCGGGCAGAGTTCGTCGCTTGCACTGCCGCAGCCGTCTCGTCGGATGAGCTCCATGAGGTACGCTGTCCGCGAGCGTTCCTTCCATTTGTAGAGGGCAGGATCCTGCGGTACATCAGTTTTACAATACTCACGCTTGGGGAAGCCACGCCATACCGAATATTTATCTCTACCTCCTCTGGAGAGTCTTGGACAGGGGTCGGGGGGCTCTGGGGGGTCCGGATCATCGGGTCTTGGGTCCATTTCGTATCGTTCGTCGCCCGCGTCGAGGCTCCAGGAGAACGGTAGGGGCATTGGGTCGTCCTGTGGCGGGGTTTCCTCACGGTGAGTGAGGCGTGCTCTTTTGATAGGGGAAGGAGGCTCGATTTCTATAACGTCCCGCCACCGACGACGCCGATCCTCCGAGACGCGATCGACGAATGTGGCGAGTGGCTCGTCTTCGGGTGCTCGCAGCTCCAGCAAATCCACAGAGAAGGTGTGAATTGAGACAGAAGATTCGGCGGTCGAGGCTGGTTCTGCGGCGGCGCGTCGCTGCTTGGCCCTGGCAGTACGCATCGGCCTCGAGGACATTGTACGGTGGCTTCAAGGTGGCTTTGCCAGTGAGACTGAAACGGCTGATGCGATCACACAGATGCATCGAATTCCAAAATAGGTAAGGGTTTGGTGGCCGTGGAATAAAAAGGTAATCGCTTAGACGGCCTCTTGCCACAGGGAGCGGAGATATAAAAGACGCGTAGACATGCCTCCCTCCATCTTTTTCGCCCACCACTTCCTCAGTCTTCTTTTTTTTTTCAAAGTAAAATGCCACTCAGTAAGTCCCTCACCATAGTTCCTTGCATATTCGGTATACTTTGAAGTGAACGGCGCTGCTCATTCATTTCTGGCTCGACCGCCGCTTACTATGTGTGCCCGACCCTGGGACTGCCGAAACGCGCGCGGTTTGAGCTTTTGAATCATTGGGAACGCGCCGATGCACTTGAATATTATATATTATTATTTTCGACCTAATTTCTTGTTTCTTTTTTTGGTACTCTGAATACTCACTTCCCAATAGGCCGCCTTACTCGCTCAGGACGCGAGTTTAACCCTTATATGGGGGACGACGCGCTACTCGTGCCTGAAGTCCGAATTACCGAGCTTCTGATGCGTCACGAGACCGGGCCTCAAGATTCCGACAGCGATGACGAGGACAACACTCCAAGTGTCAATACCACCGCCAACCAAGGCGGTATCATTGGGGCCGCCCGGCGTCGCTGGCAGCCAACGCCTGCCCCGCGTGAGCGCCCTTCACCCCAGCCAGCAGCCGCGCCACTTGACAAGAAGGGCCGCAAATGCCTCAAGTACCGGCAGGCCCGCAACGCCAAGCGCGAGGCTTTGCGAGAAGTACCCGGCGGAGGCAAAGCACCAAAGGCTGTGGTTCGCGTTCGCGCCCGCCAGACGTCGCCGGTGTCTCTGCCTCAGATCAGCTTCTTAAAGCAGGCCTTCCCCGTTGCGTCCACCGGTTGGATGGGGCTACGCAAGCCCCCAGCGCTACCGTTCGAGCCGGAAAATAAAGAGTATTCCCTCGAGGAGGCGTCTGCCATTCCCGGCATGCACGTATTGGAATGGGACGGGTGCACCGACTTCTTTTTCAGCCGCGGGCTTTACTTATTCTTCTTCTCCAATCTTGCTAGAACGCCTGCTCCCCTTGTCGACGCCGACCGCTATGTTTTCGCGCATCTGGGTGGCCGGCCCCGCGATCCTAATTGGGATTGCGACGTTACGACTCCTGCAACGGAACTTATGGAGGAAGCAGCTGCCGGGATGTACGAGCATGTCTTTTACGGCGTTTCCTACGGAAAACATGGCAAAGCCGCTCCCGCAGGCAAGAAGACCCCGAGGCGTGGTGGACATCGCGCGAAAACCGTTGGTGAGTCCATGGGCAGCGGCCAGGAGACCCCCACGCCTTTTTTCCACACCGTTCTCAATACGATCGTCCTGGCCAGCCTTCTCGCGACGAAGCCTTTCAAGCGAATCGCCGGGTTTACCAACGGTAAGCGGTTGCCCCGCCCCAACGTTTAGTTTGTTCGCTGCTGATGCGGCTTGGCTTAGTGATGTTTCAGGCGTTTCAGCCTGATATTCACGCGTACTACCAGAACACGCTCGACGCCTTGCATGAATGGAATCCGACCCTCAAGCGTAACTTTGCGCGGCTTACATCCGTCTTCACCGCTGCAACTTTTAACTTTGGGCCCTCGACGATCACCCTTCCACACCTCGACTTCGCGAACCTCGCCTGGGGCTGGTGCGCCATCACCGCCCTCGGGAGGTTCGACCCCAACAAGGGAGGCCACCTGATACTGTGGGACCTCATGTTGATAATTCGCTTTCCCCCGGGGTCGACGATCCTCATCCCATCAGCTATCGTTCGCCACTCCAACGTCTCGATTCAACAAGGGGAGAGCCGATTCTCCTTTACGCAGTTCACGGCAGCGGGAATTTTTCGCTTTGTTCACAATGGATTTCGGACGGATAAGTCGCTGAGGGAGGAGGGGATGACCGATGCCCAAAAACTGGAGTGTGCACAGGAGCGTCGGGCGCGGTGGGTGGATGGGCTTAAGATGTACAGAACCTGGGATGTTGCTTTCGAGTAGATAGCGAATCAATACATACTATTCATGATCATATAATTATCTAGTTCGACGACATTAAGAACTTCATATAATCGCGGCCTTCGCGAGTATATCACGAACTTCGCATGGGTGTATCACGAACTTGCGACGCACCGGGTTTTTCACTTTTCTTGAGCCCTACATCTCATTCAGTATTTCTGAGTCGACATAATTATTCTATGCTATCTAATGTACAAACCGATTCATTTGGGAATTTTATGGGCATTTGTGGAAGACATACAAGTCTCTCGACCTTGAGTGGACAAATTGTCGCATATTTGCCCTGCATGCTCTAACTCGCACCACGACCATGTTGGCCACAAAGTCTCAGATCGACACAAACTCACCCCCAAATGACTTGGCAAGGTGTATCAACTACATTTAACACTCAAGAACCTCTGCCGACTACCCTCTAGCTCAAAACTCAGCCAAAAGTCAAAATCAGGGCGTAAGCGATCTGAAGCTACTATGGCCGCCCGGCGTCGCACATCTGCCCAGTATCGTGAAAGGTACGTCTCAGTAACTCCCTATACCCCTTTCCCCACCTCGGGCAAATTCTGCAAACAGAAATGAAGAGGAATTGAAGGCTCAAGCTCGAGAACGCATGGCAAGGTAGGCTACATTCAATCATCCGTTGTTTTTTGTATTTAAACATCAAGGCAGGCGGCGCGCGCAACTCAAGAAGGACCCAGTTCTTGCAGAGGACGCTCGAGCCCGTGCTCGGGAAGCTAGCCAGAGATTTCGCCAAAAGTGAGCCAGTTCATCCAGTTCAGAATTGTTGATTAACAGAAGCACTAAAGGCATTCGAAAGACCTCGCATGGCGACAGCGTCTTATTCGAATGGAGTGCGGCTCAATTATCCCTTACCTGAACAAAGTTCTTACCCCTCCCCGCAGGAAGTTTGTTGACAAGCATGGGAATGCGGCCTGGAATGAGCGTCGAGAGAGGCAGATAGCTGCCGCGAAGGCAGCACAGGAGGAGGAGGACATGAAGCGCTATCAACGTGAGGGTGCCGTGGCCATGGCGGCCTTTGAGGTTGAACGTGCGAGGTCTCGCTCGAGACGCGAGTAGTCTACTTGCTTTTCATACTGAAAAGAAGCCAGTCATATTGCATTAACTCTTCAAGATTGATTTCAGCAGACACAAAAGTAGGATGTCATTCAAGATAGGATGCTAGGACTATGCGCAGGGCAGGTTACGAATACAGATACGGATTAGGAGTTCGTTCACAGCTTGGCCTGCAGGATCAGAGGGAGATAAGTAAAAGTTCAGCGGTGATTCTCTCGGAAAAATTAGAGTAGACTTACCAAATGCAATCCCTTCGCCACGGCGCAGACCCGGCAAAAGCACGGCCTCTTGTTGGCGAAGCGCTCCTTGAGATTGGCCGCAAGGTTGTCGTCCAATGTGCTGTGGCAGACGCCGGTCGACGCGATGCGAGATGCACTTGAAAGCGGGCGTTCACGGGCCCAGGCTGCCTCGATGACTTCTCCGTCGGTGCGGCCATATGCTTCAAAAAGGCGGCGGTTCAGGTCGGCATTGGCTTCGGACAAGAAAGCAGCAACGTGGGGCACAATGCGTATGCTGAGGATCGCGGGGAGACTCAGCTCAGTCCAATATATAAATGTATTGAGAATTTACAATGGGGCGTCGACGTCGAAAAGACTCCCGATGGGCACTTTACTAGACTGGGCTTGTATGCTGTGAAAACTTGAGTCAAGTAGAATAAAAGAACAAAAAGAGATAACTTGCAGGAATGCAGCGCCGACATCATAGGAGAGCGACATTGTGATGGGTAGCGATAATCAAAGTCGGAAGATTTCGGAAGAGACAAAGAGACAAAGAGAGTCACGTCACAAGTGTAACACAACTTTCCTCTCGACTTTCCTTTTCTCCTGGTACAACTTTTCTTTTTCTCGATGGCGGCTCGCACCCACTGCAAGCCGCCTTTCTGGCCACATCCGGGACACGAAAATGCCACGCTCCATTCGGTGTCTGCGGGCAAGATTTTCTACGTTGTCAGACTCGGCTATGTGCGGGGCCTCTTCACCCATGAGTGCGTTTTCTGGCTTTTTTTTGATTCTTTTTTTAATTCTCATTTTCGATTCTCGTTCTGTCAGGCCTACTGCGCGTGCCCAGGTGGAGGGCTTCTCGAATGGTCGGTGGCGTAAAGCGAAGAACTGGAATAGCGCGATGTTAATCTGGAATGAATATTGCGACGAGCTTCATCAAAATGGCTGCCCCCCCTTCGAGCGACTCGAAGATGTTGCGACCGCCTGCTCCGCCGACACGTCGTCTGCTCCCACTACGCCCGCAGCAGTTTGGGCACACAACGAGCATGTTGTCTTCTCTTCGCTTGCACCTACTTTGCGCTCGACTCCGATCCCACCTGCCAAGGTCGTCTTCGCGTCGCCCGCATCCACCTTGCGCTCGACCCCAATCCCGCCCGCCAAACCCTTTTCTCTCGCAGCAGAGAGCCCCCCCACTCCGCGGAACGCTCCTGGGCCATCGGTTTCGCCGGCGTCCCCTCGCCCCCAAACTCACCCTCGCCCTCAAGTGTCCCCCCGCCCGCATGCTTCTGGTACGCCTCGCCGGCGTGCACCGGCTGCTGTGTACAGCGATGAACGCCCTCCGCGCTATGCGTCGGCTTCATCAGTGACCGGTGTGCACCCGTTCAAAGTCATGGACGCGGCGGAGGCGTTCTCTCGGATGGGTGTGGCCACGCCGTCCATCAATGAGCGGCCAATCAAGCAGTGGGCTATAGCGGGCGTCAACATGTTCTTCCCAACCCGGTAAGTCTTCTTGTCACTTACTAGCTGCCTTGGTGCTAACTTTTTTCTTAGATTGGACGCCCTCAATCACATCTTCGACACTGGTCGAACCCAGTCTATGTTAATGTCTTCCAGAAATGTGCGAAAGTTGCGTGCATTCTCAAGAGGGGAGGAGTATGTTTTATGCCCCGGAGAGGTGGATTATGACGACGGTGGCAATTGAATACCGTACTTGTTTTTCTTTTCTTTCTTCTTGATTTCGTCTTTGTCTTGCAATCCAATGATTTTTCGTGCTTTCAACTAGTGGACTGAACAAACATGTATTCAAGATGAAGCTGCTATCATCTGAAGATCATCTACGAGGGATACATTGCGATTCCCATCGGCAACCCCATGCGTGTCGACTGGTTGGGTGCAAGGGCCTTGTACTGGGTGTGCGACGTCGCTCGGGCGCGTAATTTTTTGCAGTAGTTGTCGCGGCGGATTTTGGAGAGCCTCTTATTCAAAAACTGCTCGAGGACTGTGGAAAATTTGGGGTTATGCGATGTAGTAGAAGGAGCGAAAAGAAATACCCCGGGTGGCCTTCGTTTTGGTCCGGAACCAATCATCTGGATGTTCTCGTCCACTCTCGGCCTCCTGGACGTATGAAATTGCGCATTGCACTGCCGTGGAATCATCGAGAGGTGGGGGCATCATAGCAAGTGATGGTTTGTTTGTATCTTGAGCCACTCACCTTTTTCGAAAAACATCTTACTCTCCATGTCCACGCCCGACCCATCCAAGAAAACGACCAAGAAGCCGGCCAAGAAACGTGGAAGTCCGAGTGACTTCCAGGGTCAGCGCGCCGAATTTTTGGAGTCCTATGAGGACGCGTACGCAGATTATTCTCGCCGAAAGAAGACTCCGGAGTTCTGGCGCTTAGTCTTCCCGGCATACTGGAAGAAATTCCATTGGAAGTTAGCTCTAAACGAGGATCCGCCGGCCCCGGAGGACGAAGAAGAAGCAGCGGAGAACCGGGAGGACGCGCCACCGGAGGAAGAAGCAGCGGAAAACCGGGAGGACGTGCCACCGGAAGAACTCACAGCTGAGGAAAAGGATGAGAAGTCGAAGGTGATGGCCTCCACCGAAAAGGTATGTCTTCGTCCATAGAAGGCGTTCGTTGGTTGTTTGATGCGACTCTTTACTGATCACTTTATTCTAGAAAATCAAAATGTGGTTTAATCATCGACGCACCTCAATGGGCCTTACGGGGAATCCCTTCGCGTCTCTCATTGCCGAATTGCGTAGACCGAGTGGGGCTGCTCCCAGGAAGATCCAGGAACACCAGTTCTATATGCAACACCCCGACTTCAAAGATAAAGTCGCCGAGGAGCTCAAGGCCTTGCATCCGAATGCCCATAAGGATTATCGCCTCTCGCTGCAATGCAATGTGGCAGCCAAACTTTTCGAGGAGGAGTCCAACGCGGTCAAGGCGAAGATCAAGAAGGAGTGCGAGGAGGAGTTTCAAGAACTGCTGAAAGAGCACGAGGCGGCGCGTCAAGGGATTCCGTTGCCAGACCCAGCGGACCAAGCGTTGTAAGTTCTGCTTCAGTTTCTCTTTTTTTTTGCGTCACTTACTGACTGAGGGGCAGGGCTCGAGATCGTTTCTCCGCGGTAGTGGCCCCACTCTTGGCAGGGCTACGGGCATATACTGGGTATACAATCACGCTGCTGGCCGGGAGGGTAGACGACGGTGCGTCGAAGCAGAAGGTGGAGATTTTTGGGTAAGTGCGCATTGGATCTTGGGAATCGGAGGCTGATACTTATTTACAGCTTGCATGTGGGGACAACTGGAGGGAAAGATGCCAAGACTTTTCCTGTGTGGGACGAAAAGGCCTACGCTGCCGCTGTCAGCCCATTTACGCGCTTCGTGTGGGAGTGCTGTAAGTTTACTTTCCCTCACAGTTACTGAGTTCATCTGATTCTTAAATGCCATTAGACAAAAGTAATCTCCCTGGTGCGAACGATGCAAGCGAGGTCAGCGAGGTTGGCACGGTCCCTGCCAACGCAACAACACCGACGCCCGCCCCTAACGCCCCCTTACCTGATACACCGACCCCCGCACCTGGAACCGTGCCCGTGCCCGCACCTGGAACCGTGCCCACGCCCGCACCTGGAGCCGTGCCCGTGCCCGCACCTGGAGCCGTGCCCGCGCCCGCACCTGGAGCCGTGCCCGCGCCCGCACCTGGAGCCGTGCCCGTGCCCGCACCCGAGGCGCCCATGGACGTCGACATCGACCTCGACCTCGACCTCCCTAGCCGCCCTACCACTCCGCCACCCGATGACGACATTTGGGGGGGCGTGAACGGCGTCCTTTCGCCATTGAAGCGCAAGACCATGGCGGAGTATTCCGGCCACGAGCTCGACCGCCGTATCTCGTGGTTGAGACATATGCCCGAGTACGAGTACGAGTTGACGCGCGAGAATAACATCGCGAAGCACAAGGAGATGCTGAAGTCGCTGGGCCTCGACAGGCCATTTAATGAGATATTCGGGGTGGCGGGAGCAAAGAGAAAGGGCGGGGGAAGTCGGGCGGAAGGCAGAAGAAGAAGTCAAGAGGGGATGGGAGCTGGAATGATTCGGAGGAGGGCGAGGAGGAGGAGGAGGAAGCGCCGCCTGCGGTGCGCATTGCGCGCCCGCAGAGGGAGAAGCGCACACCTGGCGACCCCGTACCAAAGGAATGGGCCGTGAAGGCAAAGGCGGTTCTTGAATCCAAGGATTTCGGTGCGCCGTGGGCCTCGCTCGTTGAGCAGTGGTGGGCAAAGGAAAAGGGGAGTGGCTTCGTGGCACCGGTAAGCATCGACAGCTGCCATGCGAGCACATGGCGTTACTGATTTCTCGGCACATTTACTCAGACAAAATCCCACTCTGCCAGATTGCGACCTGCCCAAGTCCACCAATGGGTGAAGACCGCGCGAAAGACGACGCCAGCAATCCTAAGCGTCGAGGCCTTCGCGAAAGAATGGTCAGCATGGTGGATTGACATCAACCCCGCCTGGAGGAAGACGCAGCTGCCAATGGCCAAAGCAGACGGCCCCTGGGGTTACCTTGACTTTCCTGGACAAAATGGCTTCCTCAACGTGATTATCTGTCTGAAGTGGTGGCGCGAGAAGCTGGACGTTGAGTCCCAGGAGTGGAAGGAGGCCGTGGAGGATGTGACGTGGGTTCTTTCAAGAATGAATGGGTGCGTCGTCTGCTTTATCAGTATCGTTCTACTACTGATGTTCTACTGCTGATTTTCTCCAGCCTGGCTAACGAAAATGCACCTGAGGCCCCCAACGTGAACGCTCCGAATGCGCCCGCCGTGCCGAACGTGAACGCGAACGCGAACGCCGCGCCAGATGAGAATACACCCGCTGCACCGAGCGCCAACGCACCCAACGCGAACGCTGCGCTGAGTGCAAACGCACCTAACGCGAGCGCAAATGCACCCACCGTGAACGCCACGCCGAACGCAAATGCACCCGCTGTGAATGCCGCACCAAACGCAAATGCACCTGCCGCATCCCCGCCCGGCCCCGCCACTAACAGGGGGCTCGGGCGATTACTGCTTGAGCATTCGGGGCCGCGGGTCCCATTGCCGCCAAGGCCAGTACCCAGGCCAGTACCCAGGCCTGCATTTCGCGCAGCGCCCTCGCTGCCTGCCGCCACTGGCGCTGGGGGGCTCGGGTTTGAAGGGTTGTCGGCAGAGGAACTAGCTGAGATGGAGGATGACCCTGAAGCAGATGAAAACGACGAGGAATGAGTGGAAGGGGGCGATTTGGCAAGAAGCCGAAGGGAACAGAACGGGCGAGTAAGGCGAGTAACAGAGCGGGCGGCGTACGGAGGGCGGGGGGTTACCCCTGGGTATGTATCCAGCGGGTAGAGTGCCAACCGGCTGGGAATGCAGCGCAAATGCTGTGTTTTTACCCCCCTGCCCCTATTTCTTGATATGTCACGTGTTCTCGACAGTGGCACCGCATAAATAGATAATAGATAATATTAAATAGTTTTCTTGGACTTAAATTGAAGCTCCGACGGCCGCCAGGCAGCCGGAAGCCGCCTGGAGCCCTCCGTAGGGGCCCTGGTGGCTGTACGCAAAGAGCCCACAGATAACGCGTTAAGCCCGTGGGCTCAGGCCTATGGATAACATGTTATCCTGACCATATGAGCTGCAGATGGAGCGCGAGGAATTTTCTCGCAATTGGGATTCCGAACACATCCGCTGTGATAAGGACCGCGACGCTACGACGTGAACGGGATGATGCTCAGGTGGTAAGCTTGTCCGGCCTCTAGGGGGTTTGGTTGTGAGGTTCCGAACAAGGGGACGTTTGTCGATGCAGAGGTAGTGCGGCGGGTTCGGTAGGTTCTGTTAAAGTTAGCAAAATGGGGGAAAGAACTGGAATATACTCGTTCGCCGGGGAACGAAGTTCGCGAACTTGTCCCTTCGAACTATCTGCGAAGCCTTCTACTTCGATCGAATGACGCGCCTTCCTCCTTTGATCGTTGGGGCACGTGATCGAGTCGGCGAATCCTTCCAAGGGGTTGGTTTGTGGACGACTTCGACGTCAACGGAATTTCGGCGACGAACTTCTCGGAGTATAAGAGGTTGTGGCCGTTCAGGCATTGACGATTTGCCAAAATATCCTCGAAGCTTCGTTCCCACCGCTACAGGAGGTGTTTCCGCGTGGGAAGGTGTGCAAAGTTCGAGGGCGAGCTATATGAGCGCGAGCTTAGATGACTTAAGCTGCAAGGGAGGGAGTGAGTAAAGTGTCCTGAGACAAGTAGGTGCAAGGGTGTGATCAATTTCTCGATTTGTGGGATGTAAGAACACTTGTATACAAGTGGGAGGGATCTGAACCCCTGGAAACTCGATGCCCAAGTATGCTAAATTGTCCGCTTTTTATACCCTTTCCCCCATCAGCCTCGTGTTTGAGTGAAACACTTGCTTGTGAGAGTTTCTTCCCCAAAACGATTCCAGCATCCTTTCGCCCGCGAAATATTGTATCGTTCGCCGTCGAGAGAGTGTTGAAAACCAGATTTAGGACAATTATCCTGCGAGTTGTCGGGCTGTCGGGTTTACGTCCCAATTAAGTTCCGACCCGTACGTCTTGCCAGGTAGCATGCTCGCCCATGGTCGGCGTGCTGCTAGTTGTTTAATATTTTTAGGACACGAGGTGATAATGCTCGTTGGAGGCGATTGGCGTTTGTTGTACTGGGGAAAAGGTTTGTGAAAGGATATGGTGGATATGGTGTCTTCGTTCGTCGGCGAGGCTCGTCCCAGAGGTCCAGATCTGTCCAGATTGGCTGTGGTGAGTAGATTTGATAGTTTAGTAGTTGTATCCGTTGGAACGAAGAGCATTAAGGGTAGTGGGGTGCCGTCGTTCGCTGTCGAAGCCTTGTGAGTACCACTACTTCCTTGAATATCGATGTTCAACGTTAGCGAGTGTCGTTCCGAAAGTGGCAACCAAATTGCCGAATAAGGGTTTATCGTTTGAAGGAAGTTCGTCGCCGTTGACCTGAGCCGCCGTGGAACGAGAGGGCATGCGCAGAGCGCATACAGCCCTCACAACTTCCTTTACACTTTTAAAATATCGACCGTCCTCGGTCGATGACACCTATAAAAGGGACACTTTTTCGTTTTCGGAATCATCGGACATTCCCTTCTTCTCCTCATGGATACCACAGCAGTATGCCGCTTTATGGCCTCCAACGTCGTATGGCCCCTTGACAAATTCTTCATTCCAGCCGGCGGCCTGGCTGGTTTTCTTCGGGAGAACCTTCGTTTTAAAATCTTCTTGATTATGACGTCCATTTTTACGGATCCGTTCGCCGGTGTTACAGTGTCGTCGTTGATGCAGCTGGAGATGAACCAGGTTAGGGCACGAATGCGGGATGTGGTTTCTCATGTTGTGAGCGAGCTTCATTCCGTCTAACAGCATTTTACTCAATATTTCCCAGTTTTTCGCCGCACAGATCCGCCAGAACGAATTCCGTGTCGCCTATAGCCCTATTGGGGTGCCGGCGCAGGCTGCCTGGATGTTTCATATGATTCTGACGCTCCTGCACGTCGTGGGCTTCGAAGGCGACGACATAACGGTGGTCACGAACGAGGTCACGGAAGCGCGCATGACGGAGGGACAACTGGCCCACGAGCAGGTATCTTCGTTGCTCGGCGGTGCGCTGGCGACGTATGTGGAAGAGACGAAATTGGGCATCCCAGCGATCCTGGACTACAAAGAGTCACTGGGGGCACGCTGTCTATTACGGTGCCCGGAAATCACCCGGATATCACCAGGATATCCTAAATGTTCCGATCATTTCCGGGGTGATTTCCGAGCACTGCAAATAGCACGGAAATCACAAAAAGAACCAAGATTTGCGCGGTCCGGAAATCCATGATTTGTGGTGTCAGGAAATCTTGAGGAAATCGTGAACAAGCCTCGAGGCAACAGTTGCTGGATAAGGGAATAAATACAAGCAGCTGACTTCTGAGACCCCTGGCACTTCCAATACCATATCCAAGAAGGAAACAGGTTCTCCTCCGCAAAGTATAACCTTTGGTGTTTGCATAGTATTCTCTTATGCTCTACTTTCATGTACAAGGCACAGTATTTGATTTGGTTCCTGTGTACGTTGTACATATGTAGTACGCGCAATATAAAGATCCCAGATGTCAACACAAAAACAGATGGGCCGCGGTGGTGCGGCGACGTCTCGTAGATCGGGTAGCCGTTCGTGAATTGGTACCGAGCTCGTTGTGCGATTGCGAGCGGTGGACGGGCTCGCGGGGCAACTGCGGCAGCGAGAAGTTGACGAAGGGGCGGTGGGATTGCGCTGGCGCGGTCGAGTGGAAGCGGCTGATGTGCGGAAGCGAGGGCGTGCCTGGCCCCGGGCGACGAAAGGGACCTCGACGCTGCAGCGCTCCTCGAGCACGCGTATGAGCGTCACCTCCAACACGCCCGCGCTCACGCGGATCTTGATGCCTGAGAGCGGCAGGAGCGCGAGGACGTCGGCATGCAGGCCATCGGCCTTAGAGGCGGAGCGGGAGGTGGTGGAGTCCGCAGCGGCGAGAGGCGTGGGCACGGGCTCGAGGAGGACAACTTCTCGACCTCGCCTCCGCGCAGCTGATGTGGATCGATTTCGAGCAATTGCCCTTGGTGCATTAGATGAGCGCGCCGTGGGCCCTGGCACGCATGCGCGTGCAGACGTTTCATTTCTGGGCAGAAGAGAAGATACGATAGTGAGTTGTGGGAAGGAATGGAAGAGGGAGGAGAGACGCACGAGATTCCAGCCACGCGCACGATCACATCGGTGCAAAACACAACGCACTCGACCGCGACCGCGACCTCGTGGCAGCACGCGCACGCACGCCTTGGGCGCCATCCACGCCGGCTGCCGCTGCCCTGCCCGCCCATGTGCGTGCCCATGTGCATACCTGATGAAGACGAGTGATAACCACGACACTGCGGGCGTGAAGATGTCGGGCTCGACACTACCAGGCGCATCAGGGTACGAGGCTCACCCCGCCGGTGGCGCCGCGGCGGGGATCGCGGCACTCGGGCTCTCGCGCCTGCATCTCCCTGCGCAGACGTTTGTGTACGGCGCTGCTGCGGAGCGCACGCAGCCGCGCATTCGCGATGGCCATCTGCGTGCATTCAGCGGGCGCGATTTGAAACGCTTCAGCAGCTGTATTTCATGGTCGGGAGGCATGGCGATCCAGGAGGGAGGGAGGGAAGGGCTCTCGGCTTGGGTTTGGCTGGCTAGATTAGAGCGCCATTCACGAGCTGTAGTATATATAACATTACAACCATTGCATGTAATGCCCGCTCACATTCGCATTATTTATTCGAACCAACATTACACCAGTCTGGGTTCTGGCGTTCGCTCGCTCTTCCTGAGAGGTATCTCGTGTATGCATAGTCAGCGGCCTTGCCAGTGTCGAAATCCTAGAGGTCCGCCAAGGTGGGAAAGTGGAGAACAGGGCCTGGGAGTTGTCAATAGACAGTCTGTGGAGACGCTGGAGAACGTTGTCGAAGTTGGTTTTTGCGGGCATGGAAGGGGAGTGGGAGGAGTAAACGGCGCCCAAATTCGAGCTTCGCATCGGATGAATTTACGAAACACGTACACGAGGCCAAACAGCAACTCAGACTCCAGAGTCCATTGTTTGGTTCCGAAGCCGATGCCTTTCAGGACAACCTGAAAATTTGCTTAGGGCTGCACGCCGTCCCGGTGCCGGGGACGGCCGTTGTTTCGACGGGTACTGAACGGGTAAACCCGTACCGTCTCCGTCCCGTCGGGAGGTCTCAGAAATCCTTGACAGAACGGGACGGGCGACGGGACGGCTGTCACCGGGGAACGGGAGGTGACGGCAAATCACCAAATTGAAAGGGCGAGAAATCACTCAGAGGAAACAGAACCAGAGCACATTCGAGCAATGTATGTATTCGTTTTAGGTCCTAAGCATCAACAAGAATCTCCTTCACCGCATTTCGCGCAAGACGAAGCCGCTGTTTGACCATCATCAAGGTTCTGATGGTATGCGGCTTCAGACTCGCCCTTCGGAGGGAAATGGTGTCGCGCCCTCCGGAGAAAATGCGTTCGACAGCGACGGCAGAGCCTGAAAGGAAACATGAGTGACCCACCAATGAATAACGATGGGAGCAGCGTACCGGGAATAGTCAGACTGTCGAGTGCGAGGCGGAAGAGGTTGGGGAAGCGCTTTCCGGGCATACCACCATTCAATGGGATCACAGGTTGAAAAGTCCTCATGCGGAAGTGCGAAATAATCGCGAAGCTCATCAAATGCAACTCACCGCCGAACATGGTACCTCTGCGTGAAATCCTTTTGAGACGAGGACTGAATGCGGGAACTCGTTTGGACCGGAGGCGGTACAGCAGCCCGAACAGAGGTCGCGGCTGACCTGTTGGCGTAATTGCATCGGTAGTAAGCGTCCAACCTTGATTTCGACGTCTCGAGATCTGCGATGAGGCCTTCGTCATTATAGAAATCGGTTTTCAATCCCGCGTAAGAGATACGCGGGTCGAGCACTTGCCAAGAACATTCATCAAAAGTGGGAGACAGAAGAAGGAGGTAACATACAGGCTGCCCAAGTATAAAATGGAGACTCGTCTGACTTGTAATAGTAGTCGCTGAGTTTCCGGTGCGCCTCAATGAGGCCATTGCGAAGCACCGATGGGGTAGAGGTTGGCAGCTGAGCAATGGACATGCAAAGATCCTCCTGCAGGCCTCTGAAAATTGCACGAGTGAAAGACAGAACAGGATGCTTCGTTGTAGACATGAGGGTGGTTGCAGTCCGAAACGATTTCAACCACCCAGTGACGAGAATGATGGCGTCCCAGTCGGCAGCAGAAAGGTCCAGATGGTGCATGTCACGATGATTCCCAACGAAATCATCGATAATTTGCCGGTGATCAATAGCGCGCCCTGGTATAGTTCGTTGACTTGATGTAGATGCCAACTACGATATACACGCACGCATCATCTGATGAGACGAAGACCAGCGAGTTTTGACATCCAAAATGGGCATTAATGGCACTTTCCCCAGCTCCCCGCTCTCGAATGAAGATGAGACGTGGACTTCGTGGATCCAAGCTTGTCGGTGCTGAGGGCTGGCTCGGATGAGGCGAATAATCTGACGAAGCTGTTAAAATTTATCAGCCAGGCAAAAAAAGAAATGCAGCAAATGTACAAGACCTTGTCAACAGCCCTGAGTAGTTCCACTGCTAAGGGATCATCATTATGTTCTTCCTCGTCGGGATCATCGAACTCGGGATCATCATTGTCCTCACGCGCAAGGGAAGCTGCGACGGTGTCTTGGTACGAGGTAGAGCGCCCCTCAGCCTTCTTGCGACTGCTCTTGCTGATGATACCAATTGATTCGAGCAGCTGCCACAAAATCACGAATGAGTCGATTAGTAGATACAGGAATTCTAATCATTGTATGCTACCTTGATTGCTGCCAAGTGGGTTGTATGCGGCATGCACCGGATCCGGGCGTCATCCGCATCAAACTCAATCATTTTTGCCTCGCACTTCTGCTTGTAGTACGCGATCATGGTATCGTTGTTTGTCGCATTGTCCATCACGAAGGAGATGATCTGTAACGACCAAAGGATTGGGAAAATACAGACAGAAGAATGCAGCACGTACCCGCCCTTCGAGTCCGTACATCTCGACGGTTTTCCAGATGGCCAGAATGTTCACCGGTCAGCTCAACAAAGTCAATGAGGAGCTCCTCTAGAGCAAATTGAAATTATGAGCAGAGACGAGGACATGAGATTTTATTTATGCACCGAGATGGCCGTCGTTTGTAACGTAATGGGCCACGATGGCGAGGAATGGATGCTGGTTGCTGGAGGTCCACGTGTCGCACGAGATGTTGACTTTCGAATCGAGCTCCTGAGGGGAACATCAGAATGGTACAAAGCATGAAAATGGGTCCGCACCACGAACATCTTCCGCGTGCCCTCGATACCATCCTCCCCCATTTTCATGATCCTGCTACGGATGGCACCGTGCCCAGGAATTTTAAATTTGAGAGTCGAGCCGTGGTGCGTATACTCCATGAGACGAACAAATTCCGGCTTCTCGACTTCATCGAACGGTTGATCACAAGCGACGATCCACTCGACGAGGAGCGTGTCGAAAGTAGCCTGATCGAAACCACCCTAGACAACCCCTCCGAAAATTAATGAATGAAGAGAAAAAGCACAAAGCAGGTACGCGAACTTTATTTGCCTGCTGCTCCAACCCTTTGATGATGCTGGACGTCGCTATCTCCACCTTACCGAGATATTCCTTGGCAGCGGCACCATCGATGGGAACTGCTCCTTGCGCAAACTTAATCTCATCCTCGGTCGGGGGGCGTCCGCGAGCATGTAGTGCACAGTACAGACGATGCATGACGGGGAAATGGTTCTTTAAGTGGCGTATGAGCTCTGAAATGTTGTTAGTAAGTCAGAGGGGCAATGAGATAGCATTCACTCCTGACGTTCGAGTTTGAAGCCTTCGAAATGGTGATGATCTCCCGATTCCCGTGGAAACATTTATAGTGCTTGTCTCCCGGGGAACCGGCATAGCCAACTGAATTTTGATTGACCGATTCGAAAAAGAGATAGATCGGATTCCTCGTCTTAGAAGACAAAAGCAATTTAGCAGAAGCAGTGCTTACCGAAATAACCTTGGGGGAATCATCCTCATCCTCCACTTCCTCGACGGTTGCGCGCCGGCTTTTCTTCGTGGCAGGGGCAGTGTTCCTGGTCTAGTCCATTTCAGAAAACAAACACAATTTAAAAGAAGCCACAGTAACCTTCGGGGGATCATCTTCATCCTCCACTTCCTCAATGGTCGCACAGAGGACATCACGCTGGTGGTCTTCGCGCGAGTCTGAGGCTTGGATTTGGTCGAGGTCGAGCGCCGGGGGACGGTTTTGGAAGTGAGAAGCGAAGCAATCTTTATCCGTATCAGTGGGAAAGAATCCACAGAAACAAGACATACCTCACCTCTTTGTTATCAATTTCCATCTCGTCGTCACTCGCTTCTGAATCGGAGGCATCGATGAGGTCGGGAATCTCATAGTCGTCGTCCTCCTGATCACTGATGGACTCCGGAACCTTCTTGACTCGAGTGGTGGTGGCCAGATCTTTGATACGACCCACGGATATCATCCTGAGTTAATGTTTCGAATTCCAGTGGAATCAGTATGCCACCATTCCGAATCTCATGTACAACTGACGTACTCTCTTGCTTCAGAAAGACTTGGTCTGTTCAAATCCCCTGAACTAAGCCAGGGAAGTCGCTCCTTTTAATATTGGACTTGTTAGGGTTAGCACAGCCTCCCATAAATCGACGGTGTCTGCTCTACCAGGCACAGCCACTTGTAGAGCAGACACCGTCGATTTTTATAGAGGCTCCCACTACCTCTCCTGCCAAAACAATGTGTACATTAACAGTTTATGGTTATTCTAAGGTGTTCTATGAAGCCGAATTGTCAAAAAAGTTGAGAAACCTAGGTGAGCACAAATATTGGGTTTCGCAGCACAATGACCTTCAAAGCGCTCATCCTCATCCAGAGGAGCGCAAAAGGTGTTGTACTGGTCCTGCAGACACCCAACATGGTCCCCCTCACCGATCTGGAGACGTCAGCAACAGTTTAAATAACAGTCGGTGAGACACACCCCAGAGTACCGCGGGGCCGGAAGCCGGCCCCCAGGCTCAACGTACTCATACCTTCCTTCTTGATCGCAGTCTTCCCCTAGGGTGGGGTTGGGGTCCACCGGAGACTCGTTGTCTTTGGTGGAGTTATCACTTGCTTGTGACTCGCTGTCTTGGACCGACGAATGTAGGACCCCACAGGCGATCACTGCCGGTGACGAACGGACGCATTCACGTGTGGAAGTTTGCTCTAGTCATACTAAAAGAGTTAGCCAGAGTCGGCACCCCTGAGCAGTCACTCTCCGATCTCGGCCTCCGAAGCTACCTCACATACTGTTTGGCATTCCCATTCGTTTCTTCCGGTGAGCCTTTGCACTGCTTTGTGTGTGCTGTCTAAAGCATGAAGAGCAACCGTGTGCAGCAGGTTCTTCCCCCGGGATCCCCCAAAGAACACAACTAAAGGTCATTGCCCTGACCTGCGCTCGCCATCCCGTGAACTTAAGGACGACAGCATGCCGAGTATCGGGAACGGGAACTTTTCTCACTATTCTATGAAATGACCTACACGGTGGATATTAGTTCCGATCCATGATCATGAGCAACAGCGCATGCACCGATGAGTCAATGATGCAGCAGCTGGCGAAACAAATCTATCTCCTCACTCGCGCACTTCCACTGAACAAGGTCCAATAAACACTTCGCCCGACTCCAAATCCGCGCATATCAACTTGAGTGTATGGCGCGCGGCGTACATGCCGGGTTCAAGTTTGTGCGAGTCGGAGCCAGTCTCTGCACCGCACGAGCTCATCACGGATGAGGCCAACGTCCTGATCTTGTTCACTCCACCGCAGTACTCCGAGCAGCGCCAGTCACATCACGTCGAGTCAAGTATGGCGCGGCGCGGCGAGTTGGGCGCGCGTAAGTCGGTTTGCGGGACCTCAGATGACGAGTCACGCGGAATTGCATGAATGGCACAGCACGCACGTCAGTGCTCATCCCTGTGTGCAGTAGTAAATATGTACGTGTACAGCACAAAATCCAATCCACGTACTCTTGGGCGCTACGAGGGCTTTGTTGGGAATGCGATATTAGAATGGAGGCGGGCTGCACGCACGCATCGGGGTTCAGGAGCGCGGAGTACGTACGTAGCATTCGTAGAGTACAAGTCGAATTGCGCTCTCGAGGCTAACGATGTGTGCAGCGTGAACACGGGGGTCAGTGCAGCGAAATAAAGGAGATCGTGGTATTCAACGCGATTGCAGATTGTTCGAGGGGAGGAGGGACGCAGGTTAAAACCAAAGTGGGTGAATTGCGTAGAAAGGCGAAGTTAAGTTGGAAAACCAGGTAATCTGAAAAAAAAAAGAAATCATCTGTACAAGAATGCGAAACAAAATGACAAGAGAGAGAGCACATACCGTACTCGTGCTATTACTAAGACATTAAAAATGATGAGAGCAGTCATGCTTGAGAATCCGCAAAGGAAAAAACGAAAAAATCGCAGTGTCCTCGCGCAATAACAGGATGACTTGAATGAAAGTAACATACCGTTTAGACAGTTGGGTCGAGGAATTTGAAGAACTTGAAGACGAAGAGTGTAGAGTGCGAGCTTCAAGTTCACGAAGATATCTGATTCAAATGAGTAGTAGCGAAAAGATAGTGAGTATAATAACAATGCTGATTCAAAAGTGAGCATGTACCAATGTATATTGAATTCGAACCGGGCCCTACCTGAACGAAATGAAGTCAGTGCGTGCTTGAACAGTGAAAAGCCGAGGATGAACCAGAACTAAGCCTCCCTTCGATGCAAAGGCATAGCGTAGGTATCATACGATGAAGAAAATACTTACTTCGGTTGAAAGCTCCGAGTTAAAGCATACTAAATGCATGTACTTGAGTTCAACCGGTTCAACTACGTGTCCATGAGTTGTACTGACGTTGGAGCAAGTCGGATGAAACTCCGGAGACGCACATTGAATTTGAAGTTGCACCGACTCGAGTTGAGCTTGAGTCAAGATCGTGAACTCAGACATGCTGGTTCAAGTTCTATCAAGATATGTATTGAATACAACAGTAACAGAGATGCAATACCGGGTGTATTTGAGTACATACGCTTGGAAGCCGAAAATATATGGTTGAATATTTAGACACTTTGACGATAGTCTCAGCGTATGGCGAGTCACCCGACGGCTCAAAGCCTTGAATAATCAGGGTCAGTGGGTATGGATGCAACCTAAAGGAACAACACTCACATTTCAACATGCAGAGTGGAACTCAGAGTGTCCTGGACATGGTTGAATTCGACTTGAACTAGAATGACAGTAGTCTCGGCGTCAATTCGACCTTATGAGAGCTAATAATAGCTCAAGACGTAGAGGTAGGAGCCCGTCGGGAGGAATCACCAGCGCCGAAGTGGTTGGATGCGTAAGGCTATGAACTAAATCAAATCCGAGTCAGTTCAACCTTGAAACAGCGCAAATGGGGACGGTAACATACCTCGGAATCCCGAAAACAAGCTGAACTACTACAGGAAAATGTTGGTACGGCTCTGGGGGGGACGACTTACATACTAATAGTTTTGAGATGACTTGGTCAAGATAAGATCATAAAGTGCAGGAGTCCCTAATTTGAATCTTCACCCAAAATTTCAGCCGAGGAATTGGGAGAAATTGTGAAACAACACACCGCTGATGCATTACAGTGGAGTAGGTCATATGGAATAACATAACCGGAATATGGAATCGCTTTTTCACAGTCCCAAATCAGCTTTCTCACCCAAAGCTCGAGGTCATATGGAATAACCACGATATGGAATGGGCTTTGGGCACTTCCCAACTGTATTCCATGTGAGGGATTCAACTGTATAATATTCACTCAAGTCTAAACATTTGCATGACAGATGTCAGATGAACTTAAAGCAAACTTGCGATTTGTTTGGCTTGACCAATCAAACGTTTGATCGCCGGAATGCAGCCTCCGACCAACTTCAAAAGCTGATCCCAGCGAAAACAGCTTCAGCAGAACTCCGCGCCCACTTTCTCCTGCTCCCCATGCGACTTGGATGCCGCCAAGGAAGACGACCACACTTTGTGTACCTCACGACCAAACTGCTGCTTGGCAGCATCTTGCTTATAGCGCCCTTGTAGATGCCAGCAGTCGAGGCTCACGCAACGATTCGCGGCGCGCGGATTGAGACGTGCGTGCGTGCCTCCCGGCTCCCCCGATTCCTTCCCGGTGGAAGCAAGACAAACACCGACATCTCCGAGTCACTTGCGCATGCACACTCTCGCTCTTCGATGCAGCCAGACCCCCAACCGCCACACCAACGAGTGCAGCCTTCTTGGATGACGACTGTGGCTATGGATGGACGCCAATAGCAGCATCGACCTCGCCAGCGGCCACAAGAGTATATTTATGGTGGACGAAGAGGATGACCGGGGATTGGGACTTGGATCCGCATCATACACCGCGACTCTGCCTCCACCATCCACCGCTCCGCCAACGAAAGGCCCAGTGTTGTGGGACCACTTGGATGTTTTCGTGTCATCAAAGCCCTCGCCGCCTGAGCGTTTCGCCTCCCGGACTGCAGACTTCGACTTTGGCCATCACGAAAATATTGCAGAAGGGCGACCTTGACAAGCCTATGTCTGCCATGTCTTCCAGACGCGTGCGTCCTCTTGAAATCTACTTGGACCCATGTACTGATAGTCTACAAACAGCCTTCACCCCAACCATCTGAACCGCCTGCCCGCGATCTGCCATCCCCCACCGAACGCTCACATGGCAAAAACCCACGCAACAGCGGTCCTCGTCACCGTTGTCGCACGTCCTCAGGCAGCTCATCGAGATAGGATTCTCGATCCCGCAGTCAGTGCAGGTGCACCGCGATGGGACTTGGGACGTGCAGGCCGCATTTGACAGCCTGCTTGCGTCAACGGCGGCGCGGAAGGGAGCTCGCGCACTTCTATGCCCCATCGGGCGCAGCCGGAGCGCGGGGTACACAAATAAAAGCGCAGACAAGTATTGTCTGCTCGACGAGGGTGATTTGGAACTGGAGGACGAGATGGCTGCGGCGCTGGAGTCGAATGCGAAGAAGCTGGTGTTCAGCGGCTGGGCGTGGGGGAGGATAATGAATGGTGCGTGGGTGCAGATGTGTATTCTGGGGTGCGCGTGGGCAAGCTGGGTCGGTAGTTCTCCCTTTTCCCCTCAGTCTCCTCTCGTCTGATCACCCTTCCTTTCGCAGATACTCCCAAAGACCCAGTCAAAGCGAAGCATTCCGTACCGTGGGCTGTCTCTCTGCCCCCCTTTGCCCCCAGGACATGCAACTTCGACCGCAGCCCCTGCTGACCACCCCTCTCCCCGCCGGCGCCCCACCCACGACGCACCCCGGCCCCCGCGCCCTCACCACTGATATACGCTGTCGTGGAAGCCGCGCACGCCGCGCACATACGCCAGCTGATCATAAGCGTCGTCCTCCTCTCGCGTTCCGCAACGTTGTCCGGCGTGTTGTCGTCGAGTGCATATACTCGCTGGGTACTTCTGGTCATCATGGCGCGTCTGCCGTGGACTCCAAACCATCTTCCTTTGGGCTCTCGCTTACTCTAATCCTGCGTACCGACACCATTACCACTAACAGGCCCCTTTCGTTCCCCTTCCGCCTCTCCATCGCTGCCTCCAGCGCCTTCACCTGCGACAAGGCCCCCTATCTCCGCCACTCCTGGTCCCACATTAAGGCCCTTGCCATCCTCTCCTTATCCTCTCCTTTTTCGCGGCCTTCGGCGTCGCCCTCGCCTTGCAAGAGGCCGGCGCCACCCCCGCCACGCATATTCGCGTCTTCCGCGCCCTCGCCGCGCTCCACACAGCATGCCTCCTCACCATCACCACCGCGATCCTCCACTCACCTTCGTGGACTATTTTGTCATCTTCGCAATGAGGCTTTTCAGTATCATCCGCGTGCAGACATTCAAGGGGTCGCTCATGCGCAACTGCATCCTGCTCCCGACGCCGGAAGAGGACGAGGTGCCATTGGGGCAGATGTGCGGCTCGTGTTCTTTGTCAAATTTCATCGTCGCCAACACATTCCTCTTCACACCGAACACGATTGATCTGAACAACCTGAGCAACTTGAAGGCGCTGAAGGAGATTGACTGTACCACATAGCAGAGACTTTCTACTCATTCTAATAGAGGTTAATACTACATACTCCGAGTCATCTGTGCACAGTAGCGCACTTCAATGATCCCTGCATTACAAAAAAAAGGAATGGAACCACAGAACATAATTGGTGACGACGTTTTAGTAGGGCGAGTATGTAGGTGGAAGGTGGAAACATGTACACAAAGACAAGCAGCAACCCATCGCAGCCCTGCTGTTTGAAGGACAGCGATATTGCTCAAGTACCACTTACCTCTGCCCCAATTCAAACTCCAAGAAACTCTAATCTCTTGTACGGCACGCTCTCGTTGCCCACAATCCTTTGCTCCACGGACCCAATGATGTCCAATACATTAACGAGAAAAGGCAACCTGTAATCCTCGTGATATCGTAATGCTCATCTTTCGTTTCCCGCCTAGACGGGAAATCTACGCAAGATGATTACATGCAAAGGCGAGCGAAAGCTCGGCTGCTCCAGAGCAAGTCAAATTCTCCACAAATGCAACCATTTCAAAAATGGCGGAATCCCATTGTCATGCAAGACGAGAATAAACCACGTCCTTCATCTCCAGCGCCAGCCCCGTGCAAATGCGACAAAAGACTGCACGCCAGCATCGATGCGTGCTTGGTAGATCTTCAGACTGACGGCGGTCAAATCTCGGTTCGCGTGCAACGACTACGTGTATGCATTCCCGTCGAATACTGCCAAGTACTTACTCTTCATCTTTGACTGACCTCTTTCTTTCACAGATGCCTTCCGAACCGGAACTACTCAAGGTGAGTGAGTCTATTGTATCCGATTTTTTTGATCGGTGACTGGGGTTCACTCACAGATATTATCTCACTTGACGACGAGTTGCGGTGCGTATTGATTGTACTTGAATCCATCCTTACTGACTGAAAACTCTTGTTCTTCAAGGTCTAGTTGTCCCTTTCGTTCCCATTCAGCCGAGGGTACATGCTTGAATCACTGTTCGTTCTCGAGCACATGTACGTCGGAACCCACCGGCTTTATTCGAACAAATTGAAACTACTCCAGGCAAGTATGTTTGCATGCCGTTCAAGTATGCGGATTGAGTTTTTTATGTGGTGTACAGGAAATAGGAGCCCGCGAGTGGAGTGCCGAGTCGATTTGATTCAAATTGCACCGCTATCCGCGCGCACGCGTTGACGCGGGACTCGCGTCGCCGGAATTGATCCTGTTCGTGTGTCGTGCCCACTGCGTTGGAATCCGTGCAGCGCGAGTCTGAATCGAACTGATTCCAGCGGAGGGGGCAAAACCAGATTCTGCCAGCGTGCTACATCGCGGATATATGCGCCCGGACTCGAGTCGATGCAGGCGTGTTGCGCAAGTTTCGCATCTCTCGTGGGGAGCAATGCATACGGGCGAGCTAGTGTAGCTCAACTCAGGCCGACGTGAGACGTTCAAGGCGCTCCCCGAACCATGCGGCATGGATGCGCGTGCTCATGGAATCGGGTGAGGGGCTTCTTACGTGTCACCCCTCTCTAGCGCCCGCAAGCACCTGTACGGACACTGCCTCCCCGCGCCTGCGCCGAACTCGACTCATTAAACTTGGAAGTCGCAACGAGGCGCCTCGGGGCGGCAGATGAGCATGGCGTCTCGCTCTTCGCGGTACGGCATGATCGATTCGAGTCGTGCCACACTCGTATGCGTTGCCGGGCGGAATTCCTTCGATTCCATTCGATTCCCGCGTGTATCGACTCGACTCGGGGCGTCATATCTCTCGTTGTCGCTGGGCTGTGTGCGACGAAACGCTGTAAGGGATTTGCCTGTGCAGACGCAGAACGGCTGTAAGTGTTGGGGCGAAGGCGATGATGGGGACGTACGTGTGTAGAGTGGGCGCGACGGATGTCTACGCGCTCTGCGGCGTGCACATGGGCGGGCAGGGCCAGCGGCAGCCGGCGTGGATGGCGCACGAGGCATACGCGCGCATGCTGCCCGAGACATGGGTCGACGAGGTTGCGGGCAAAGCGCATCATGTTTCGTGTGGATAGTCTTGATATTGCACAACCTACACAGGGACAGAATCAAACACTGTGCCTTGTACATATATATAGTCTCTCAGACAGAGTTGCTTTGAAAGTAGAGTATGAGAGAATACTATGCGAGCACCAAGGTTATACTTTGCGGAAGAGAACATGTTTCCTTCTTGGATAAGGTACCGGAAGTGCCAGGGGTCCCAGAAGTCAGCTGCTTATATTTATTCCCTTATCCAGCAACTGTTGCCTCGAGGCTTGTTCACGATTTCCTCAAGATTTCCTGACACCGCAAATCATGGATGTACGGACCGCGGAAATCTTGGTTCTTTTTGTGATTTCCGAGTTATTTGCGGGGCTCGGAAATCACCATGGAAATGTTCGGAACATTTCGGATATCCGTGTGATTTCCGGGTGATTTCCGTGCCCCGCATTTCACAGTGTGCCCCCAGTGAGTACGATCCGAGCGCGCACGTCTCCCTCTACTTCTCTCGCCGATGCGAGCCGACGACGTTGGCCAAGATTCCGGTTCAAGAGCATCGCCTGGATGCGTACGAGCTTTCGGAGATGGTTAGTGGGTGGAAAGGACCAATCGACTTTGAGATTCATAGCAAGGATCTGCCGTCGTCGATCGACGCTGTGGTCGCAGCGGAACAAGTCCTCAACCTGGGACTACCGGGCACTCTCGATGCTGTCAACAACGTAAACTGGCAGGGTTTCCCGTATGAAGACCTGCGCATTCGGCGCGCCCGGTCGGTACGCTCATGGAACATGCCCGGTGACGTGGCAGACCGGCGGACGAAGAAGGAACAACAATCGCCTGGCGCCAGTTCGCGAACGTCCAAGTCGTCTTTGACGCGAGTGGAAAATCTCACAGGGCACGTATTTTCTTTCAAGAAAATGGTCCCGGATGGGGGTGAGGCAGACCGAAGCTCGACGCCGTCCTCGATGCCGTCTCTCGTGTCGATGTTGGAGAGCGAGACGTAAGACGGTGCGTGGATTTACAGCGGAATTTGGGCCGTATTGGTCTGAATGGTTACTCAGGAACGAGAAAAGCCGTCGAAATACGTTTAGTGGGTGAAAAAGTTCGCGAACGAAGAGCGCGTTTCCGAGAGTTTGGTAGTCGTTGGCCATCTTTTTTGATCATATGGTTGTGCGATCGGTGCCGTGCTCGATCTTGTATAAATTGGACCCCGTGTTTTGTATCTTTGAATCATATGTCTCCGATCGAACAGCTCAAGATTGAGGAGCATGGCGAGCTTCTTTCCAGCCTCCTCCTTTCTGCAGCAGAGACCGGCGACGAAAATTGGGAGCCCATCGTTCCGATTGCGGTGTACCTTCGGGAACACATTCGTCCCGCCCTTTTTATTCTGGAAGCATGTTGCTGGGCTCCGGGACGCCATGGGGAGCGATACCAAATTACTCCGGGCGAGGAGGCGTTGATCCGAAGTTGGTTGCATGCCATACGCGAGTCCCTTGTACGTCATGTCTCCTCTCGCCAGCGAACTTTTTCAAATATTTCCTTTTATCGCTTTTCTGATGGATCTGCGGCCTGTGGCCATTCTGATTTTTCAGGTGACGGTCGCGATGGCCCGTTATCGCGCACATGCCACGCGTGGGCGTACACCGCTTAATCGTGGGAGGACCGGGGAGCGCGACTACAGTACGTGCGGCTAGTGAAACGCGGGTCGGAGGACGACGGCGACGTGGAAACAGCCAGCGTGGCGTCTGCCCCCAAACGTGCACGCATCGACGCCGCAGACAGCCTGCCCACGTCCAGCACGCTCAACACGCTCTCAGGCAAGGAGTCTGCTGCATTGCACGAACGGCAGATCCGTCGCTGGAATGCCCTATGGTTTTGCCTACTCTGTAGTTCTATGATGCAATACATATTAATATGGACTGCTCAAATCCTTCTGCCTTGACACATTTCTTTGAGATACAGAGATAAGTTTTCTAATTCATGGGTGCAAGGGGTCCTAATGGTCAGCTGCTTTTCATTATTGCCTTATTTAGCAGTTACTTGGCATGTTTGGCTTTACGAAATCTTCACGATTTCCGGACACCGCATATCAAGGATGTGCGGACCGCGCAAATCTGTCCTTGACCCGGAAATAATTGATTTCCCGATGATTTCCGTGGTCCGGAAATCACCAGGAAATGATCGGCACATAATCAATTTCCGAGCTATTTGCGGTGCTCGGAAATCACCCAGGAAATGTTCGGAACATTTCGGATTTCCGTGTGATATGCGGGGTATTTCTGGGCCCCGCGAATCACAGCGTGCCCCCAGTGTTAGTTGAAAGGGGTGGGTACAGGAAGGAGGGAAGCGCCGTACGAATGTGGGCGAGCGACGGCAGAACCCATTTTGTGGGGGCAGATGGGAAGGGGCTTTGGGAATCAATAACACACAATAAAGCGGCAGGGAGCATGATTGATGGCATTCTGCTGCCAACATTGATTGCGGAATATCGCGTAGTAATATATATATACGGATAGCCGGATTAATTACAAAGCAACGGCATATGAACGGCATTCCCCAAAGGCACCTAAATGGGGCAGAACCGGGGTACATTGCATTAAGGGTACATACCGGGTGGCCAGCCAAGCTATGCCCCTAATGCAATGTACCCCCCACAGGCAGGTTGGTACATTGCATTAAAGGTACAGCTACACCTCTCCACGAAGAGAGGGATGAGGGAAAACTTGTTCATCGGCATGATAAGGCCGGGAATGTCGGAAAAATTAAGGGAGGAGCAAATCCGATAGAGGATTCCGAACATGGCCGTCGCTTTGCCGGGCATCTGCCACGATTCGGGGAGCGGAATTTTGATGTCATCCAGGAATTCGGTGACGGGAGGGAATAGTGGTGGTGGGCACCGACCGCATCAGTGATGGGCTGATGACTCAGCCGGTGACTTAACCTAACCGGTTAAAATGTGGTCCACCTCTCCTTCATCTGCATTTCCCATGATTTGTGCTCAACACCCCCTGGAAATAGAATACCTAGGTAGTGTATGTTTTACCTAAACCAAATCTACTCAAAACATCGGTACATCGTCGTCAAACTGTCCAAAATCCGCATTGTCTCTGTCAAAGTGATCCGGAACAATGTCGCTACCCTCCTGTTCAACCGAAGAACTCGGAATAACCGGTTAGAGGATGTTCCAACAAGTTTTGGATGCTCTTTTTAAAACATGGATGAGCACGCGCCTCGCGCATCTTTTGCGTATGTCATCGCTGTTTTAGCCCGGGTAGTGAAAGAATTCACTGAATCTATGAAAGATATCAGTCAGAAACATAGATATAGGTAAAAGGAAGCTTTCAGTACCTTCCCGGGAGGCTCACAGCCTTGTTCGAGGGGCGGGGCGACGCGATGAGCGAGAGGTGATGGCGTTGATGTGTGACAACGCGTTCCGTCACATACCTAATTAAGGAATTTGGCGGTGAAATGATTTGGGCAGTTTTTGGTCTGATTGGTGCACTATGACGCGACGATGAAGTGATCTGGACGTGATTTTTGGCCTAAACTTCAACTTAAAAGAGCCCGATTCTTGATTTAAGCCAATTAATTATCATATCCGCACACTGGCAGTGGCAAGAAGAAAAATTAAACAAAAAAGGGTTCTTTTAAGTTTTAGGTATAGTTACATAGTTTGCTTCCCCACCAAGCCTCTGCTGGCAGGTCGAATGCCCACTCTGAAAAAGGGCGGACCATTTCTCAAGGCTGGAGCGGAGCCATCAGCTGACGTAACCTTCCCATCACTGATGCGGTCGGTGCCCACCACCAGGAATAGGCTCAGCAGGACGAGCCGCTACCAAGGAAATACGGTCAAGACCAAGGAGGAGGAGGTTTAGCCGAAGAAAACTCACGCAGTGGAGCAACACTTCCTCGAGCCACTCCAAGATTTCCGTTTTCTCTCCCGAAAAATAGTGACCTTTTGGGCCCACAAGAGTAAAATCATGGGTGACGGCGGCGTGAAGGTAATAAATCATCGGGCGAAGGCGTTTTTCCAGAAATTCGGGCCAAGACTCAGCAGGGGCCCACAGGAAAGCCTCCAGTTCGCCCGGAAGAAGGGACAGGTCACGGAGACGGTCGCGATATTTGAAGATGGTGCCAAACTGGACACTTTCGGCACGGACCGTCGAAAAAGATATATCCGACATGGGCAGAAGTGCATGAAAGCGAGGAAGAACTAAACAAAGGACTTTATACGATGGCTCAAAAAAGTCACGAGATACAGTCGGCCTGAGGGAATGGCCCCGGGAGGCGATTTGTTCGCGGGCGAAAACCACGAATTCATTTCGAACTACACGAAACAACGTGGTCACGTGTGGATCTACAATTAACGCTTCTACGCTTGCAAATTCCCTTCGCCCGGCATCTCAACCTCCTCTCGTTCGAATTCGGCTGGGACCAATTTCGCGGGTGAATCATCCTCTTCCTCATCCTCGTCGACCTCGTATATGACGCTGAGCTCCTCCTCGGTGGGCGTATTTGGTCGCGTAGGCGTGAGTGGCTCCGTGTCCAAACCAATCTTGTACCGTTCGGACTCGCCAAGGCCTGGACTGTACCTGAGTAGGTTCTGACCGAAGAGATGGTGGAAGACGTTTCCCGAAAATAGGGGGCGGGATAATTGTGCCTGTTTCATCGAACGAGTGATACTGAAAGTATCCATCTCGTCGTCGGTCAACGAAAATCCCGGAAAGTCCACCGGATGGAAGCAGTAACGCGGATCCAAGATCATGCATCCATACAGCGTTTCCATGTTTTCGAAAATCCCATTCCGCCGCCCGACATCTTCATCGCCCGTGAAACCAAAAATGTCCACGAATCCTTCCACCAAGCGGAATACCGTCGTCGATTCGCAGGGAACGAAGAACTTCGGGATCGAGACCACCTTGTACGGGCCATATTTTACGCTAGCGCGAGCCAGGATGACCATGTTTTCCATGAGGAGGCAGATCGCGGCGCGTGCGGAGGTCGACAATCGTGCTGGAAACGCCTCGTGATTCGGGAGGCAGGCGAGGTGAAGCACCCCCTGAGTGAGATGTCGGACTCGGTGGATCCACAGAACTTCAAGCTCAGTTTCGGAATACTGGAGCTTGTCCGCCGCCAATTTCACGAGAACTACCATGGACGTCTAAAGGAGGAAAAGACGCGAGGCCAAGAAACATTTTATATGATTCCAGGCGTACGTCACGAGGGGACATTACGTGACCACGTGACAACTATCGACTTTCATTCACAAAATACGCCCCGTCCCAAACAGGAACTACTGGACGGAATACCTCCCACTCGACGGCGGACTGTACCCGTTCTCACGATACCCTGCCTCCTGGCTGATTTGGTACGAGAGATTGTCAGCGAACTCGATTTCTTCGAACATCCTCGCGTTTTCACCCGCGTATGTACGGATCAGATCGCTCCTGGAGTTGCAGGCTTCGAATCTGCTCCAAATTCCAGCTGGGAACGTAAGGAAGGCAGGCGATCTGAGGTTGTAAAGGAACGTCGTCCATATCGTTCGGGCGCTGCCCCTTCACCGCTATCTCGATGCAGCTGTTATATCCATGCACGTTCCAACATTTTCTTCACAGCTCCGGTTTGTCCGGAGCTTCCCGGAGGTCACCATCACTTCCGGTGACATCTTGTTTCAAAGGATTACTAAGCCCATTATAGCCACTCCTTCATTACGACCCTCCGGGCCTCCGGGACCATTGGTCTTTCCCGCAGAGTCATTCTGCTCATTTCCACCTTCCGCATCCTCCGCCATATCCGCCATTCCATTCCCTTCCATTTCCGGCATCTCCGGCACAGCCACTCCGGCCTCCCTTTCTCGTGGACTCCTAAAGCTCGATCATCATGCCTTCCGATCCTTCGAGTCCCTCCGGTCTGGCTTGTCCACTCCCCGGGGATGTTCCCACGCTTCCGGACTCCTTCTGGCCTCCAGCCCCTCGGAGCCCTCCGGTCAATCCCCACTTAGATTGATTACGAAGCTCATCCTTTATTCAGCCTTCCCTGACCAATCGGTTATTTCCACATTGTCCTTACAGTCCTTTCCACCTCCACATTCCTCCTGGTTTCTTCCGGACACATTCACATGCTTGTAGGCCTTGTGAGGACTTGTTCCCACGCCTCCGGTCCAGCTCCGGCCGCCGGACCTCCGGCCCTTTCCCGCAGTGGATCAGTTGGCCATCTGTTCGAACACTTCACCACCTTCCATCCTCTCATGTCATCTCCGTGGCTGCACCTCCGGTTCCGATCGGACCTCCGGTACCTCCAGCCCTCTGGATGTTTCCCACGGTTGTCCATGTGTCCGTTGTCAAGCGGGTTTGCGTCATATTACATTACTACGTGTTTCCCTTTTATCCGTCTTCTTCCTTATTGTCTCTTACTAATCTTTCCCATGCATTTCCTTTTTGGTACACTACTTATTGTTACGTCCCCGAGTCTTCTGACTTATCCATTTTGGGTATTACAATAGAGGACTTATCTATATAATCCCAGTAGATTACATTCTGTACTCTATCTGGAAAATTAACGTTATTCCATGGCTTCCTTCATGGACTGAGTCTTCCTTTAAATTCCATCCTCATCCCGGTGTCTTCTCGACACCTCCGGATCTTGTTTGTCTTTGTTATTCTTCGCTCCAGTCGTCCGGTTCCTGGCTTAGGCCCTTTCCGGTTTCTGGCCGACTTCCTTCTACTTCATTGGGTGCCTCTCCGGTTCCTTCTGGGCATCCTCCGAGTCTCCTGCACTGTCACAGATCAGCCCCGGTTCCCACGCCCTCCTTCCGGATCGCTTCCGGTCACTTGGGTCCCATCCGGGACGTATGCTGCTTCTGCAAAGTCTATTACATTGCGTTGGGCTCCAACGGAGCCTGTCCGCTTCCACCAGCTTTCCTCCGGTTGCTTCCGGCATCCTCCGGATCACTCTGCACCCCTTCCGGTACCTGTCCGGCTCCGTCCGGGGTCACGTGGTTGCCTCCGGAGTCTTCTACTCCCATTTCTCCTCCGTCTAGTCTCGGCTCGATAGTCAGACAGTTCGCTCACCCTTCCGAGCTGTGGTGTTGCGAGAACAGCCGATAGGAGAACCTCCGGTCTTCTTCCGGATGCTCCGGACTTGCGTCCACATCCGGAGATCCCGGAGGTCTCTCTTTCCCCTTTTGGCTCGGGATATAACAGCAGCTTCGGATACGCGACGTATAATGTCCACGCAGGTGCGGGGAAAAACCGGTGGACGGCCTGCCAAAACAGAAATCGAAATCCTCTGCCAAGCGAAGTACCTTCAAAGCACGACTATCCACCCACGGCGTCGTCGCCGAAATACGCGCCCAGGCCATCATAATATCAAAGATAAGCGACTACGAATGGTTAAGGAAAATGGAAACCGCGCTCCATTAAAGACGCACCGCTTGGATAATATACTCGATAACCCACCCACAAAGGGAATCTACCCGACCAAGAGGCATTTGGTCCATCGTTTGCGCGGTCCTGGGAAGAGCACGCAGAATCGCCTCGGCATACCCCCAGATGTCGAAAACATATGACAACACGCCGTCCGCCGAATTGGAATATTGCTCCGCCTCCCGGCGAAATCCACCCTGGGACTGGAGAGCGTCGATCAAGGCCTGGGGAATAGCAACGTACTCGTCCACGGTGTATATGCGATGAAAGAAAGCCGAATAATTGAGGGGAAGCGCAGCCATGAACAAACGAAGCGGGAGCAATTTACTTCCTCGGAGGAAAAATTAATCTGACGACGGGATCGTTACATCCGGGATTTTATACAACTTCCCCATCCTCGAATTCCGTTTCGGGCAACGTAAACATCGCTTCCGCATTACGAGATGGCCCATCACCAACGAACAACCGGTCCACAGAGCGCTGGCGGAGGGCGGTGGAATAGGCGAACAGCGTGGCCAATTTCCCCTTCAGGACGATTTTCAAGAAGCCTTCTTCGTCGCCCTCGAACCCATAGAATTGTTCGGCACGGATGACCAAATATAGCCAAGAAACCTTAGGACAAGGGATTCGATCGGCGCGGTGTGAGGCTGCTTGGGATTGAGGAGTGGGGAGGACACTACCGCAAAATCCAGGAACGAATGTTCGCCTCTAGAGGGGACAGGGGTGCAATGGGAGTGCAGGCAGGGCAGGAGAAGATGGTCGACGGCCAGCGAGACTCAGCTAAGAGCTCAAGAGCGACTGAACGAAGGGGGAATTCGATGTCCTACAGTGAATACAAGTGTAGTATTTATACGGTTTTCCTAAGGCTATGTGGGTATTGATCATCAACCCAACTTGGTGTCCCATCAGCCCAATCTGGTGTTTCATCAAACAGGTCACTGGATTGAGTGTTCTAGCCGATGCCTTGATATTCCGCCGGCGAACGAAGGCCTGTCGACGGCGAACGAAGGCTCGACGACGAACTGAGTGTGAGTTGTGCATTGTTTCCATGCGTATTGGTGCAGATACTGTCAGCACGATGCCGATGAGTTGGTATGTTGTGGAACAAGCGATCAGGAAGTGGAAATGAGGATTTCGCCGGGGAACGAAACGTCGCCCGCGAACGGTTGGCCAATTGGTGGAGGAAACCGAGTGGTTTATGAGATGGTTGCATTGTCCCTGTAGCGTGAGAGCATGCGCAGAGCGCATACAGCTCTCACAGCGGGCCAGATCCTCGAAGCGGATTATGATATCTGCCAGATGACCCTGAACGTTCCCGATACAGTATCGCATCAGTCGCCAACGAACGAAATCCTCGCGGACGACTTTGCTTACCGCATGCTCAAGATACGACCGTAGATGCTGCCTAAGAGCCGTCTTCTCGTCCGCCGTTTTTATTTGCTCCGTCCAGCTGAAATCCTCGCGAATACGGAGAAAATATTGGACCATGGGTTCCAGATGTTCGTTCGTCAGCCGACGAATGAAAGGATGACGCGAAAATTCGTAGAGTTGGGCTGGAGACGAAAAATCAAGGTTCAGGAACTCATCATGAACGGCAAAACGACTAGCGCGCCTGGGAGGCATGACAATGCGGATAAAATCGGCTGCGACCTTCCACACAAAAACATGAAATTTATACAAAGCATGTGCGATGGCTACATTACGGAGATCACTTCTACGCGAGGACGCTCCCAGTCCGCTGCCGAGAACGGAAACCTTAAATTCCTGATAAGGACAACCACTCCTTGCTGACGGCTATCAAACCGGCCGTTTTACAGGTGTTCTGGAACAGGGATCCATTAACAACCAAGAAGGCGAAGGGAACGCCGACGAACGAACCAGGGAGAATGTACTGCAGAGGAACGAGGTCGAAACTACTATCCGAATCGACAATGTTGCCATCGGCGCCATACTCTGGAAAATCCGTAGCCGCCCCGCTTCTCTCGGCAATCGACCGGGCCGCGATTAGCATATCAGCTAGAGGTGGTTTCATTAATTCGACGACCAATTTTTCGTCCTCGTCCCTCGCCGGGAAACGAGCCATGATCATCAGGAGCAATTCAAAGCAGCGCGTCGCCTGTGCAGGAATTCCGAATTTGATGACAAGATGTGCCGAAACAGGCGACGGTGCTCCCAGGCCTTCTACACGCATTTTAGCCACCTCCCGACACCACGAAAGGGTGCGCTAAGGGATACTTGTTAAACCGCTGACGAACGAAGACCCATAATGCTACTAACAAGAGTGCCCATGAAGCGGCGAATCAACAGCTGAACTTCCGACTGATCCGATTCCGAAAGCAAAAGTCGGGGAGCGACCAAACCGCCCGGCCCACATGTTGCGCGTTGAAGGAGATAAACGTTTATCCGAACGCGCTCCCGAATGAAGTTGCTGACGGTCGTAATCGGCTGCCAGTCTCGATCCAACATTTCTTGCTCCGACAAGAGATGATCGAGGAAGACCGGTTTGATAACAGAGACAGGAAGGGGGGAGTTTTCCAACATGTCAGACATGCTTTCCGAAAAACGTCGCCGCGGAACCACATTTTATACGACCCCTCCGTGGAACGAACGAAACAAATTGTTGCCGCCGATCCCTAACCAACTACTTCCAAATCGGGACCTCGCATCAATCTGGCTAAATATCCATCACCTGCCCCTATGTCAATTCACGTCCTCCCTGCGGCGGGCGAATCAGCGACCACACATGGGAAAGAAACTCGTGCAACGTACCCGACGCGATCTAAATAGATAACTGGGAAATCAAAATGCCCAGCAAAATTCGGGTAGTAACCGTTGGCGTCGTACTCTGTGAAGTCATGCGTACTGTCTGTATCTTCCGCAATTCCGCGACACACGTGTTCCATCTCTTCAAAATGATAAACCGTTCGCCAGCGAAACACATATTCGGCCATCGACACCGCGGGGAAGTGGAGTACAAGTCGTCGAAGGATGCTGAACAAGTACGACCCTTGGGCAAAGAGCGAATAACGCTGTACCTCCTCCGACCCGAGTCGAGTCTCGACTGGGATCTCAAACAAACGGATAATCGCGCGATAACGGGCCATCGCGACCGTCACCTGAAAAATCAGAATGGCCACAGGCCGCAGATCCATCAGAAAAACGATAAAAGGAAATATTTGAAAAAGTTCGCTGGCGAGAGGAGACACGACGTACAAGGGACTCGTGTATGGCATGCAACCAACTTCGGATCAACGCCTCCTCGCCCGGAGTAATTTGGTATCGCCCCCCATGGCGTCCCGGAGCCTAGCAACATGCTTCCAGAATAAAAAGGGCGGGACGAATGTGTTCCCGAAGGTACACCGCAATCGGAACGATGGGCTCCCAATTTTCGTCGCCAGTCTCTGCTGCAGAAAGGAGGAGGCTGGAAAGAAGCTCGCCATGCTCCTCAATCTTGAGCTGTTCGATCGGAGACATATGATTCAAAGATACAAAACACGGGGTCCAATTTATACAAGATCGAGCACGGCACCGATCGCACAACCATATGATCAAAAAAGATGGCCAACGACTACCAAACTCTCGGAAACGCGCTCTTCGTTCGCGAACTTTTTCACCCACTAAACGTATTTCGACGGCTTTTCTCGTCCCTGAGTAACCATTCAGACCAATATGACCTAAATACCGCTGTAAATCCACACACCGTCTTACGTCTCGCTCTCCGACATCGACACGAGAGACGGCATCGAGGACGGCGTCGAGCTTCGGTCTGCCTCACCCCCATCCGGGACCATTTTCTTGAAAGAAAATATGTGCCCTGTGAGATTTTCCACTCGCGTCAAAGACGACTTGGACGTTCGCGAACTGGCGCCAGGCGATTGTCGTTCCTTCTTCGTCTGCCGGTCTGCCACGCCACCGGGCATGTTCCATGAGCGTACCGACCGGGCGCGCCAAATGCGCAGGTCTTCATACGGAAAACCCTGCAAGTTTACGTTGTTGACAGCGTCGAGAGTGCCCAGCAGTCCCAGGTTGAGGACTTGTTCCGCAGCGACCACAGCGTCGATCGACGACGGCAGATCCTTGCTATGAATCTCAAAGTCGATTGGTCCTTTCCACCCACTGACCATCTCCGAAAGCTCGTACGCGTCCAGGCGATGCTCTTGAACCGGAATCTTGGCCAACGTCGTCGGCTCGCATCGGCGAGAGAAGTAGAGGGAGACGTGCATGCTCGGATCGTACTCTTTGTAGTCCAGGATTGCTGGGATGCCCAATTTCGTCTCTTCCACATACGTCGCCAGCGCACCGCCGAGCAACAAAGATACCTGCTCGTGGGCCAGTTGTCCCTCCGTCATGCGCGCTTCCGCGACCTCGTTCGTGACCACCGTTATGTCGTCGCCTTCGAAGCCCACGACGTGCAGGAGCGTCAGAATCATATGAAGCATCCAGGCAGCCTGCACCGGCACCCCAATAGGGCTATAGGCGACACGGAATTCGTTCTGGCGGATCTGTGCGGCGAAAAACTGGGAAATATTGAGTAAAATGCTGTTAGACGGAATGAAGCTCGCTCACAACATGAGAAACCACATCCCGCATTCGTGCCCTAACCTGGTTCATCTCCAGCTGCATCAACGACGACACTGTAACACCGGCGAACGGATCCGTAAAAATGGCCGTCATAATCAAGAAGATTTTAAAACGAAGGTTCTCCCGAAGAAAACCAGCCAGGCCACCGGCCGGAATGAAGAATTTGTCAAGGGGCCATACGACGTTGGAGGCCATAAAGCAGTGTACTGCTGTGGTATCCATGAGGAGAAGAAGGGGATGTCCGATGATTCCGAAAACGAAAAGTGTCCCTTTTATAGGTGTCATCGACCGAGGACGGTCGATATTTTAAAAGTGTAAAGGAGGTTGTGAGGGCTGTATGCGCTCTGTGCATGCCCTCTCGTTCCACGGCGGCTCAGGTCAACGGCGACGAACTTCCTTCAAACGATAAACCCTTATTCGGCAATTTGGTTGCCACTTTCGGAACGACACTCGCTAACGTTGAACATCGATATTCAAGGAAGTAGTGGTACTCACAAGGCTTCGACAGCGAACGACGGCACCCCACTACCCTTAATGCTCTTCGTTCCAACGGATACAACTACTAAACTATCAAATCTACTCACCACAGCCGATCTGGACAGATCTGGACCTCTGGGACGAGCCTCGCCGACGAACGAAGACACCATATCCACCATATCCTTTCACAAACCTTTTCCCCAGTACCTATCATGTGCAACAAACGTCAATCGCCTCCAACGAGCATTATCACCTCGTGTCCTAAAAATATTAACGACTAGCAGCGCGCCGACCATGGGCGAGCATGCTACCTGGGAGGACGTACGGGTCGGAACTTAATTGGGACGTAAACCCGACAGTCCGACAACTCGCGGGATAATTGTCCTAAATCTGGTTTTCAACACTCTCTCAACGGCGAACGATACAATATTTCGCGCGCGAAAGGACGCTGGAATCGTTTTGGGGAAGAAACTCTCACAAGCAAGTGTTTCACTCAAACACGAGGCTGATGGGGGAAAGGGTATAAAAAGCGGACAATTTAGCGTACTTAGGCATCGAGTTTCCGGGGGTTCAGATCCCTCCCACTTGTATACAAGTGTTTTTACATCCCACAAATCGAGAAATTGATCACACCCTTGCACCTACTTGTCTCAGGACACTTTACTCACTCCCTCCCTTGCAGCTTAAGTCATCTAAGCTCGCGCTCATATAGCTCGCTGTAACGACCTTCGAGTGCGGGTTACAAATATTTATTGTGGGATGCACGTCGTACGACCCTGGCGAGTAGTCGGGAGTTATAATGGTGTTGTGGGGACTTGGATAAGCCTCCAAGTCCCCGAGAGAGTTGATATCGATAAAGCTGGAGACTCCTTGGACCAGAAATCTGTGTCCAAGTGCTGATCTAGTCTCGTAGCAAGCCAATGAGATTATCTACTATGGCTTCGATCCACGACTAGCTCGGAGGCTAGGAGAATGCTAGATAGAGTTCTCAAGCTCTATGAAATAGATCAAGTGCAGATGTAATGCAGATGGCAGCAGATAAGATAATTACTGCTGGCAGATGCTCGAGACTCTCTCCTCGTGAAATAAGCTTCAGTACTGCTGAGTACCAACAAACCTAATCACCCGCTGGCCTAGTACGTGAGTCTGCTGTTAAGAGAGCGAGACGAACGGACGTTAGGTCGTTGGATGGTTATGGTATGGAGGATGATTGTATTGATCTCGACGTACAAAGTCATATCTACATGATTACATAACGGAGCATGTGATCCTACGCGTCGAGAGAAATGGAAAAATACAAGTAAATAGGAGTTAGTTGAAGAGTATTCAGAAAAGGGAAAAATGTACTATATGGCCCTTACACTCGCCCTCGAACTTCGCACACCTTCCCGCGCGGAAACACCTCCTGTAGCGGTGGGAACGAAGCTTCGAGGATATTTTGGCAAATCGTCAATGCCTGAACGGCCACAACCTCTTATATTCCGAGAAGTTCGTCGCCGAAATTCCGTCGATGTCGAAGTCGTCCACGAACCAACCCCTTGGAAGGATTCGCCGACTCGATCACGTGCCCCAACGATCAAAGGAGGAAGGCGCGTCGTTCGATCGAAGTAGAAGGCTTCGCAGATAGTTCGAAGGGACAAGTTCGCGAACTTCGTTCCCCGGCGAACGAGTATATTCCAGTTCTTTCCCCCATTTTGCTAACTTTAACAGAACCTACCGGACCCGCCGCACTACCTCTGCATCGACAAACGTCCCCTTGTTCGGAACCTCACAACCAAACCCCCTAGAGGCCGGACAAGCTTACCACCTGAGCATCATCCCGTTCATGTTGTAGCGTCGCGGTCCTTATCACAGCGCCCGCGGACTCGTACCAACTGACCGAGGAAGCGCGGGGGCAGATAGATCCGCGCAGAGCTGGCAGTCTTCTCCGATTCAGCACCCTGGCGCTCTTCCGTAGTCGTTCGTAGCGTGGATACAGACGCTGTGGAGTAGTGGTCGTACCTGCGTTGAGGAAAACGTGTTGGCTTGAATAGGTGGGCTCAAAGTTGATTTCTGCGGCCGGCCGCAGACGCAGAAGGTCATGTGCAACCAGTCACATCACACACCAAATAATGATTCGGATGACATTCCGATGTTTCCGACATCCCGCGGTGCCGTGCGCCTTGCAAGCGCCTTGTGTCGGGCGCGATGTCGGGATCCCGCTCGCCGTTGTCGGGTGTCCTAGGCACTAAATACAAGGTCCTTTTGAAAAAAAAAATTCATGCCATCATAAGGCTTGTGGTCATATTCCTGGGATATCTATTGTCTAGCTGAGAGTTCTTGTAGAGACAACATTGGGATGTGGGTTGACGACGTCGGCGATGGTCTGCCCGTCGTCTCCCGGGTTAGGTAAATCATTTGGTTTTTGATGTGTGACCGCTTAGCATTTTGCACATGACCTTCTGCGTCTGCGGCCGGGCGCAGAAATCAACTTTGAGCCCACCTAATCACCTGGCTTGAATCTCCAAAGCCCCGCTCGAGCATCAGCGGCCTCGCAGCTGCACTCCTGCATTCCTCAACACCCACCTCGGATTTCCGCCAAGCCTAACTCCACCCAGGGCAACTCGACCTGCGAGACGCCTCGATTCGGAGCGGCTCACTGCCGCCGTGTGTTCGCGTACAACCAAGCACGGAACCTGCCCGCTTGACAAGAATCCGAGTCGACTGTATGAGATTGGGGGCTAGAAGAGTTTTCTCAGTTCTCAGTTGCGAAGCGATTTGCATGAAAAACTGGGAGTCGGCTGAGCACGCCGAGCCTCTGGCACATACCATAATGCCGGGGCTCTTCTTCACGGACATCGAGCGTGTATATGATGCACACTTAATTAAAGACTTATGAGAGCAGCTTGTGGCAGGAAAAATTAATGCTTGGAATGGGCCAGAATGGCTGCAGAAACCCCAGGTCTTGAGGCGGGCGGCGGGAGGTAGAAGGTACAGAGATACATGGGCAAATATCCTAAAAAGGCAACTGTCCAAAGTGCGCGTGAATTTGCCTTATAAAGCCTGAGTGCGCGCGAAATTAAATGTACAAAGTGAACGTCATACGTTGCTGGAGGTACTGCTTAAGGGCTGTCCAGCCCATCCGCCGGATCCGGCGGAAATTTCCTCAGATAAGAAGGTTTCTGCTTCCGACAGGCCCCGTGAAGCTTCGCTAAAGCCTCGTCCGATTGATGGGACTGTCAATCAATGTTTGATGTGAGGCCAATTGTGCTCCAATTTCGGCCCGGGTTCGAGCAGGATATGGTTGGACTCGTGGAGCGGACCTCTACCTACCAGCCTATATCATTTTTTCGCCAGGACGATGCCTATGGGCGCGGGAAAATGGACTTTTGATGCCAACATTGATGGATTGATTAGCTTTTTGAGGCCTTCGTTCAGGATTTTTTTCCATCAAATCGCTTATATCTCGGCGACGGGTGAAGCTATCGGACTTTGGAGTGTCGGAGGTTATAACAGGACGCTTTGCGCAACTTTCTATCTCTTCAGAAAAAAACCGGCAATCAAACTGGTCCGGTAAATTTTAGTAGGGTGCGGACGACCCTTTTAGGGAGTTTCACGGGGCCTCTTCCGACATACTGAACATCAACCGAAACTGGCGGTGTAGTCATTCGTATCCTTCCGACGTTTTGTAGTTTTTTACTGCATCGGCATCTTAGCTATTTTGTGCCGTTAACCGATTCTCTCTCGTAGCTTGAGCTAAGTCCCTTGTGCACAACATTTCCAGGTAGATGAAGACGTTGACGCTCGGGCAAACAAAAAATTCACGGTAAAGGTATGGGGGGGGGGGGGGGGGGGGGGGGCTGTGTGTTGTCAATTCAGCTATTCAGAATTGGCAGAAACAGCGCAGCTCAAGACTGAGTCTTTGAAGCGAGGACCTGGCGCGGCCACAGATCTATTTTACATAAATCCACTTTCTGTTTAATGACCACAGTACAAAAATACTAGTTCAACCCTGGGTTGCCTTGGTGGCCAGTCGTACTCCCTCTTGTACAGCTACTGCCTGTAAAAAGTTTTGACTTCTCGTCCAATGGTGACAATGAGAAGAAATAGATACCTCCTCAACCCAAGGCAGTCGGAAGAATTCACTTCTCTTCAATTCTTCCTGTCTTATGGTCAAGCCGTCGGTCGGACCGCTCCCTAGCACCGTCTCAAGGTCACGAGATTGCGATTCCAGCCACGTCTGTATGAACTGTGCAGGATCGCGAGCGAATGACTGCAAGAAGGTGCGCTTCAAGTGTGAGTTGTGTAGGGACTGGGCTAGAGTCGCAATCTTTTTCATAAAGCAATTAATGGGAGATTCTTCCAGCAAAATATCTCGCACCTCTTCGTCAATTCTAGCAAGGTTCTGCATGCTCTCCTTGTTTGCCTGGACCATGACCGACATCCGTCCTTTCATTGCAACGTCTTCCGTTTTGAGTTCCACATCCCACGCCATCGGCCGTTCGGGAGCAGGAATCGTAGGATTGATCATGTAGTGCAGGATGATTGGGTCGGGTGCTGCGAGGCAACGGTTCACAAGCTCGGGAAGTTTCTGAAATAATATGTTTTCCCCATTGAATATCTGGGAAGGTGACATGAGTCGAGGACGAAGCTCGATGCCAAACGCGACGTACGGGTCGAAGTTTTTCGTCAGCTCGCACGAGGCGCCGGTCGACCTTGTCTTGCAGGCCTTGGATTTTGATGTAATTCCACAAAGCTTGGATCACGCCAATGCGACTATCCTCCTTGATGCCCAAAATATTTCCTTGGAATGGGATGTTAGCTACTGCCATAGGGTAGACGCAGAGGACACACCAAGTTCCGGTATGACCCTAAATTGCTCGGGATAGTGCTCCAAGTACATGATCAAGCGGACCTTGGTCGGCGCGTCGCCTTTCCGTCGTATAGTGAATCCATCGAGAGGAGGGTTGTGCTGGCCTGTAGCTCGGGGCCACTAGAGAACGGCGTGATCAACAGACTGTTTCGTTGGCTCGAGGACGAAGTATACCTCTACGATGTTGCCATCCGGATAGAGCGTCGCGTCGCGGTCAAGCTCCACGACCATCCGCTTTATGAACGTCGAAAACTTGCGCACCGAGCCCTTGTCTTTACTCCGCTGCCCCGGAAGCTTGGGATGCAACCTTCAGCCGCGACAAGGAGTGGGGTGCGATGGACCAACCTCGAGCAAACGTCCTTCAATTTTCAGCGCCCAGGCAGGTATACCCTCTCCGGTCTCGAAATTCGGAGCGTCGTTGAGATCCGGCGTCGTCTGCCAAGATTGGCCCGAGACAGTGTGGCTCATGAATATTCGCAGTGTCCGCGTCGTCTACGCAATTGCGACGAGTCAAACCGCGGCAAGCACAATGCAGGATGATTTCCTACCGTCGGGTTCCGGACCAAGGCATCCTGTATCTCGGCCCTCTTGCGCATCATGGTCCAGTCAAGCTTCCGCTCCATCGCAAGGAGGTCTTGGTACATTTGCGAATCCTGGGCGAAATCTGGATTCTGGAGGATGGCATTGGGAAGTGACTTGTCGGTAAGCTTGCGTTTCCTGGGTGGTTTGAATGAGAAGCGGGACGGTTGGAAGAGAATAGGTGATACTTTGCGGCTTTGGGACCATCCATCGTAAGTATGGTCACAGTTGATGTTGCAGCACAACAGATGCAAAGCAAAGTTAGGATTGATTTTCTAAGATACTGGCATGTCCAAAGAAACCGAGAGCAGTAGACTAATAATAGTGAGGGTATACGAGACGAAATATGCGGTGCGTGCTAAAAGGTTCAAGGTCCGTGTCGGCGGACATGCCAACAGCCATCACGTCGCATACCCTACTTCCGTCCCATCATACTCCCCTCTCCGTCCACCTTGCGTTCGTGCCCGCGCAGCATATACAGGAGTCTCATCGGGGGTGCCCCCAGGCGAGTCTCGATACGGCGACATACTCTCACCTGTAGCAGCGTAGTCTCCAAAGGGGGACAGTTCGTCCCGGAAGGGAGAGTCTTGCGGCTGCTGGTATGCGTATGGTTGGGGCTCGGATTGCTCGTATGGATTATTAGAACGCCCATAGCTGTATGGGTCGCTGGCGGCCGTTTTCTCTTGCAGACGCGCAGAATCTGCTTCAGCAGCGGCCGCGGTGGCCGCTGTAGCATCGCCGATACCAGCCCGCGTACCCCAACCAGTCTATTCGGTATCAGAAGAGGACAAGAGAAATGCAGGGCCGGGACATACCTCATGCAGCGTACATAATGCGTAAAGTTTCATGATAGCGAAGTAGTATCCGAAGAGGATAAAGGCGGGGACGTAAATGACGTCTTGAGGCCGGTGCCAGAGATGAGGGAGGAGTTTGGCTGTCCGGGTGGCGAAAAGCCATACTAGGTACGATGCTAGAATATTCCTTTTGCGCAGTCAGAAAATGCCGGTCAGGGAGGGGCGGGACGACTGACCACCACGGGAGATGGTATCCTCCGTCGGCAACGGGGATGGTACTCTGGGCCATCAGCCGAGCAACAAAGACCGGCCCTATCAGTAAGGTAAACGGATTGAAGAGCTTGTCCACCTAGGACGGTGTAAGTAATGCGCAGCAGAATGCGAGGGGGCCGGGATGCTCTTACCATGGTGTATGCCACGTATGGATGTGTCGTCCAAATGTACCTTTCCATGAAGAGACTGCGTAGGTCGGATCGCCACGTATTCCTAGTCCAACGCAAGACTTGCTTAAGAAAACGCCAGTTGGGTTTCATGGTGCTGAGAAGCTCGGCCTCTGGGCAGCACTGGACGTAGGTGCTCCAGCCGTGGGAGACCATCCAGCGAGTGAGAAACTTGTCGTCGCCCGAGTTGAGCTGGTATTTACCGAGCCAGAAATCGTGGGTGAAGCCGTGGATGAACTCGGGGTCCTTGAGGATGATGGTGCGGTATGCGGCGGTGCGACCGGAGAGACAGGGCAGACCGCCGTCGATGTGGGTGGAGCTGGAGATCTCGATGTTGCGGATGGTGAGACGGAAGGCGGCGAGGACCTCCCAGACGGTCATGCGGTTGCCGACGGGCTGTACGCGCTGACTTGTGCCGACGCCGCCGACCTTTTGGTCTTCGAAGCAGGCGAGGACGTATGGAAGGAGGGTGGGGGGCCAGATGGCGTCATCGTCTGCAAAGACAATGATGTCTGTGGTTGTGTTCTTGATGCCGTGGCTCATCTGGAGACGTTTGTTGGCAAAGGGCACGGTGAGGACGCGGATGCGCTCTGGGTCGACGGCGTTTGCGAGAGCCTGGAGCTCCTTGAGCATCTTCTCCTCTGTGATGATGAGGATCTCCTTGGGCTGGCCGACGAGCCAGCTGCGGGCAGCTTCCTTGAACTCCTCGCCAGCATCTATGGTGGGGACGATGATGGTGACGTCTTCTGCGGCGATGTAGGTTGGGTTTTCGGGCAAGGGCACTGGGCGGTATGTGAAGGAGGCGGCAATACGTATTAGATACCAGAGGTAGCGGTAGAAGCTATTGAGAGATGAGCGAGGAAAGCGGGGGAGACGGAGAAAGGTACCCAATGACACCGAAAGGGACGACTAGGAGCGGGTAAGCTGGGAGAGGGCAGGAGGACAGGAAAGCTCACATATAGGGAAAAGATCGGAGGTGAGGTACAACATGGTCGCCTGGCGGGGCCGCCGCACAGCGAGCTCGAGATGAAGGAAAGCAAGGATGTCACGATAGTCACGTCGTAACAGTCGAGATCCCCACGGCAACCCAAAAGTATGGGTCTCCCAAAATTACTTACAAGGCCTCTTTCAAATGCCGATTCACGGCATGAGACGCGGCCAGAAAGGCCGTACCGCGTAGAGCATTATTTATTATCAGAGCGCAGAGCAATTAGTTGGCAGCCTGTGTTTGGCCCGTCTAAGCGGCGATGCCAGTCACAGTTGTGCAAAGAAAACGGAGAAAAATGTTTATTCGCGACCAAGGCCATCCACGACGGGCGCCGTGGAGGCTGTCCCTGTAACGGCGTCTCTGCACTGGTTCGAGTACAAGGGCTGCCCCCAGTCTTCGTCACACATCGAGCCAACAACTACAAACCTTGGACCAGGTTTATAGTTGCTGCCAAATTTCATGCGAGTTGCTTTGCATCTCGCAGATTGTATTACAGGAGGAGAGCGAAAATTTGGCAGTAACTACAAACCAGGGCCGCGGTTTGTAGTTGCTGCCAAATTACTAGCAGTTGTAGTTGAAAATGCAAAGAAAACGGAGAAAAATGTTCAGATGAATTAGTCCCGACCAAGGCCATCCACGACGGGCGCCGTGGAGGCTGTCCCTAAACGGCCTCTCGGTGGTAAGTATAATACGCGATTGTTTGGCTGTGGCGTGTTTACGACATGGCCAGCCTCATCGCCATCCTCGACCTCAAGGGCAAGCCCCTCATCCAGCGCTCCTACCGCGACGATGTTCCCCCATCTTACGTCGAGCGCTTTCTCCCCCTCGTCCTCGACATCGAGGAGGAGGGCCAGCAGGTCACTCCCTGCTTCTCCAGCCAGGGCATAAACTACATGCACATCCGCCATTCAAATCTCTACCGTGCGTCGCGTCTACCGTCTCCCAAATCCTCACCCACAGCCACCAGTCCTCGCCCTATCGAAGCGCAACTCAAACGCCGCCGAAACCATCCTCTTTCTCCACCGTCTCACCCAGGTCCTCGTCGAGTACTTTAAAGAGCTTGAGGAGGAGAGCATCCGCGACAACTTTGTCATCATCTACGAACTCATGGACGAGATGATGGACTTTGGCTACCCCCAGACCACCGAGAGCAAGATTCTCCAAGAGTCTGTTTCGCCTGTGCCTTGTCCGCGTCTGTCCTCACGAGCGCGCCCGCGTTTTTAGATACATCACCCAAGAATCCCACAAGCTCGAGATTCAGGCCCGCCCCCCGACCGCAATAACGAACGCAGTGTCATGGCGGACAGAGGGCATCCGCTATCGGAAGAACGAGGTCTTCCTCGACGTGATCGAGAGCGTCAACCTCCTCGTCAACTCAAAGGGCGACGTCGTTCGCTCCGAGATCCTCGGCGCCGTAAAGATGAAGTGCTACCTCTCTGGTATGCCCGAGCTGCGGCTAGGGCTCAACGACAAGGTCATGTTCGAGAGCACCGGTCGCAGTACGCAGGCGAGCACTCGCCCTCCCTTCCACGGCTGACCCCCCTTTTCCAGCCGCCCGGGGAAAGGCGATCGAAATGGAGGACGTCAAGTTCCACCAATGTGTCCGGCTCGCGCGGTTCGAGAATGACCGCACCATCTCCTTCATACCCCCCGACGGCGAGTTTGAGCTCATGTCCTACCGCCTCTCGACACCGGTAAAGCCCCTGATCTGGGTCGAGGCCGCCGTCGAGAGCCACAAGGGAAGTCGCGTCGAGTACATGGTCAAAGTGATCGCCCAGTTCAAGCGGCGAAGCACCGCCAACAACGTAGAGATCTACGTCCCTGTGCCCGACGATGCTGACAGTCCCAAATTTCGCGCAAGCCACACTTGTTTTCCGCCAAGTCGTCGTCTAATCAAGTCTCTCCAGGCTTCAACCGGAAGCGTCCAATACGCCCCGGACAAGAGCGCGTTCGTGTGGAAGATAAAACAGCTGGCTGGTGGTAAAGAGTTTCTGATGCGGGCCCACTTTGGCCTGCCGAGTGTAAAGAACGGTACGCAGCCTGTCTGGATCCCTCTTCGTGTCATTCTCAGTCGCCCGCAGAACAAGACGTCGAGAAGCGGGCACCAATAACGGTAAAATACGAGATCCCGTACTTTACCGTGTCAGGCATACAGGTCCGGTACCTGAAAATCGTGGAAAAGAGTGGCTATCAAGCCTTGCCTTGGGTGCGGTACATCACCCAGAATGGCGACGATTACAGGTATTTTATACGTCGAACCCTCTTCCTGATTTCTGGTTAATTTTCTTTCCAGTTTACGGACCGCACACGAGAAGGGCAGTGCGCCAATTAGACAGAGTACTTAGGTCCTGGGTGGCTTGTATAATAACGGATCTTTTTGCCTACATTGCGAGGGGACGTCCGAACACAAGAAAACTACATGTACGATAGATACGGGAAACATCTAGCACTCCTTGGCACTTCTCTTTAGGACCAAGATGGCCTTGCGGACAGATTGGTCCTTGCACAAGGCTTTCCGCTCGTCTAGCGCAACCAGCACGCGAGACCCATGAGCGGATTCATCTGCATCGTCCAACACAATGACTCCTCTTTGCACCCACGGACTCGGCGGGTGTTCTGAATCCCATCCGCATCCAATGAACAGCGATTCAAGCGAATGGACGAGTCTCTCGGATGGAATCTTCAGCTTCCATTGCCGCCGCGATCTCGAGCTCTGCGCGGCGACAAAAACGAGGGAATCCGACAGGACATCCGAAATCGACTCGCGGTGTTTCACTGGTGTTTTTCGTTCTGGATCTTTCTGAATCGCGCTGGTGGGGCTCGGGTACGTTCGGGGCCGCGATGCGGAAGCGCGAGAAGTTGCCATTTGAGCAGCTGGGGAGCTCGCAAGGTGAAACTCGCCCAGATTTGTCCGGCTCCCCAAAGGCTGCGGTCGCGAGCGGACGGGACTTTCCGTTGCCCGGTTCGTCAGGATACGGGCGTCGAAATCAGACCACCCTCTCTTTCTCGCAAGTTTGCGATCTGATGCAACCAACTTTTCCTCCCACTCGTCCGCCCGCGCCTTCCGTTTCAGAGTGACGCCAGGCGAGACTGACTTGCCCCACACGCCATTTCCCCAATCGTCCACGTCCTTGTTGGTTCTATCCTTGCCCAAAGAGTCCCTCGCGACTTGGTGAAGAGCCTGCAAGTTTATACCATCCCGCCAGCTGCGTTCACCGGTCCGGAAAATCTTGGTGATACGCGGGAAACGCAATTCGTAATGTCCACTTCGCGGGCTCTTCGTGAACCCAGCACCAAACAGCTCTGCAAGCAAGGGTTCCCGTAAAACTCGGGTCGGCGGTACTAACCCGGGCAGGATATTGTAAGTGAACGGCAATCCAGACGACTAGGGGAATGAGGATACACATTTTGCAATCATTTTTCGCAGCTTACCGGATTCGAGGGATTGTATGGAACAGTATCAGAGCTTTTGATTAAGAAATTCACTTCCTCGAGCTGGTCACGGCTTAGGCCATACGACGCAGTAAAATAGATATGAAAATGAGGCTGTGCAGTAGGCTGCGAAATGACGCATGATCACGCTACATCGGAAGAAAAGAAGCACAATGTGCTCACCTCACGCTTCACCTGCTCAGCGTTGTGTAAGCCACCGATATAGAATGTAGTATAAGCATTAGGTGAAACTGGAGTTCATGACTGTCAGTCACTTGCAGGTTGAGTTGAGATGCATGCCTACCACGAAGATCCCGACCTCGTTCCTTCTCCCATGACACTCCCAGTATAACCAGATCGACACAATCTCCGTAGCCAGGGATATAATCCCGCTTAAGCTTCACCCATGGTAAACGTCGATCGTTATAGCCCGCTTCACCAGCTTTCAGCACCAGCCCTTCTTCAGGACGCGCCAGGCATTGCGCGAAGACATGGTGGATACTCGGATTTTTGTCATTGGGGTTTATATTCAATGCGATAGGCTGGCGGTCAGCAAGTATTGCTTGGCCGGCAATAGGCTTGATGACGGATTCGAGGATAGCGCGGCGGGAGGAATAGGGCACAGGTAATAAAGATTTAGAGTTGAGAAATAGTATGTCGAAGAAGACGAGGCCAAGATGGCGGTCGTCCGAAACATCAGTCATCAGGGAAGCTTGTGAATAGCTAAATTTGTGGTCAAATAAAAGGATCGGGAACGAGCAGATAAACTGACTTGTTAATGGGACTATCATCTTGGACAGTATTGTGTCGCGGGCCAATAGCTGTATGCTCGACCAGACTACGAATTCTCCAGAACTCTACACAAAGGTGAACGTTGAGATACTGGTGCAACACAAGTACAGACCATCGATTTTGCCTTCGTGCCACGCGACCATCTCCGCATCAAGGATTACATTGCTTCTGACTTGACTTGCAGAGCACTGGCCACGACCCGCATGGCGTTCCTCGGGCAAGCAAAGGGCTTGCCGTATTAAACCGTGGATGCCGTGCCGATCCAAAGTAGAATCCCTTTTGCTCTTGCTGAATATCGTTATGCGAGAGTCGCCGTCAGCCAGGATCTCAACATGGATCTGGGCACGTTCGCCATCGTACTTCGTCTCTGCCCAGATCTCATGCGAAGTCCTGAGCATCTCGAGAGCATGGAGACAACTTCGCCCCTTTTCTGATTTCGAGATCTAAGTTCCGTCGGTAATATCCATCGAGAAGGAAAAAGCCGTATCTACCTCGACGGGAGTTCCTATTCTAGGCATACTGGTATCGGTAATACCAGCCTCGAATGCTGCCGAGGCATCGTCAAGCCCAGACCGGACCCGATAGATTGCGAGCATCCGACAGCTTGGGTCCCAAGCTTTCATGGCATCCTCCTGGATATAAAAAGGTGAAGAAGGGAAGTGAATAATGGACACGGTAACAAACTTTGTTCAGATGAGTGACCGCGACAGAGTTGTACGCCTTGAGCGCCACTGTATAGTGGGTTTCCGTCAGAGGATATAGTAATGGTCGAAGATCCTTCAGGATTATTTGAGTCAGAAAGGACGCGTCCAAAGGCGCCAGGGAGCGGTATAGCTCCCGTATGATCGTTGTTTTGGAACGGCGGGTGGCATGGGGGTGCTTGACCCGGACAGAAACATGAGAGAATCCGGAATGTGCCGCCAGTTCGTCAAGCAGATCGTCAACGCTGGCAATAGTGAGAGGGCTGACATAGTCTGCAGAATACTGCAGGCCTGATTCAAAGGGGGAACAACGAGTTGAGTGGAGTCTCTCACTGAAGAACTCAAATTCAGAACTTTCAAAACTTCTTCGCCCAAACACCCTGTAAAACCGTCAGTCCCCCAGTGACGTAGATGTTTCGCTTTTGCTGGTATCCCAAAACAGTCTGCAAGTGCAGACGCCAGCCTGGCCTCCTGCATATCATATTTCCGCCGTGCATCCTCTTCAGGAAACAACAGGCGAAATACAATGGCAGTAGTCTCCTGTGGTAGGGGGGCAAATTCGCTCCGGAGGCGGGCGATCCAGTTTCTCAAGATATCAAGCGCAGGATATGAAGCAGCGTGTTTGTCGCGTCGCGTTCCCGTCTTCCGGGGACGACTGTGTTGAGAGATTTCGCGGAGGAGTGACACAAAACTGCTCCAGTTGGTTCAGAAACGTTCGGTGCAACATATATCGAACAAACAAGGAGAATGGCACGCCCTGCGGCGGCTGAGACTTTGTGGGTAGCATATCATCGAGAGCACATGGTGGTTCAGAAGCAGTCGCGACGCGCACAAATCGGGCATGTGACCATGACTCGGCTGGGATTTGACAATGTCACAACGTGGGTATCCGTCCGTAAATACAAGCAAGGAAATATATAATAACTGCTCCGCCAATAAATGCCCAGGGAGAGTTAAAGGTAAACGAGAGGGGTGGCCAGAAATATGGCATGTCTGAAAAGCACGAAGAAATTATGACATGAATGGATTACCGAAAGGACGTGAGATAGTAAAAGATGGAAGATGTGAAAACATAAGTCTGTGGACAGGTAAGCATGGTACTAGTAGGGAGGGCGGAATGGGTCAACGTGCCAGTCAGGACTATTGGTAATCCTTTTCGGTCATAATCATCCTCTCCGTTCGCATCGCTTCAACATCACCGCTCTGCAGGTCCAAAGAACTGCCGTTGATGGTAACACCATTTTCGACTCGTAGGTCGTTGGCCGGTGTACCTGGCCGTGAGGACGCCACCCCGGAGGATGTCGCTGTGGCGGTGGAGATGAGTTGATTGTGGGGGAAATACGATCTTCGTTGCATTTTCTTGAAGTCATAGGACGTAAACCTGAGTCGCGTGTAAATGCAATGCGCTGCTGTGATACAATGGAGACGTACTGTTCTTCCATTTGCCGCATCTCCGGAGAGAAATTCTCCTGATTGGCTTTGCGGGTCTTGGCTTTGAGCGGGTTGTCCTCTAAAAGGAGCTCCTCCAATTCGTGCGATGCATCGAAGTTGGCCTTCTTGGCCTAATATAATGCGTCAGTTTGGATATGAGAACGGGGCGGCTCAAACGTGCATCAGGGACGAATGGCGGCGTCTGCTCCTTCGATTCCAAAGTGTCCCAGTCAATTGTTTTAAACCAGGGGTGCCGCCGGAGTTCCTGGTAGCCCTCTCCATTTGGCTTACAGCCAAAACGTCGAGCTGGGTCACGATCCAGTAACTAGTAAGATAGCAATGAGTCTGGGTGCGAGGCAATATATGTAAAAGGGTCGTACCCCTTTCAAAACTTGCATCCCATGCCGGCTGCACTTCTTCTCCGCATTTTCCGGCCATTTAAGTGGGTCCTTCGTTATGCTGTACGTGAGGTCGCTGTTCGTTCCTCCACGGAACGGCCGGCGCCCAAAGATGAGTTCGTATGCGCAAACGCCCAGCGACCACCAATCGATGTTATAGCTATAACCGCGTTTGGTCAAGATTCTGGGTAGGTTCTGATCAGCAGCGAGGTTCGGCATTACGAGAGTAGACGTACTCTGGTGCCATGTATGCCATGGACCCGGCGACGCCCATTAATCGGCGTTCTGTGAATTTGAGACCAATGTTGAAGTCCGTTAAATGGGCGTTCCCCCGCTCATCCAGAAGGATGTTGTCGGGCTTGAGATCCCTGCAGACGAGTAAGGGATATTGTGGGCAGGGCTGGGAGAAATGGCGACTGACCGATGCATGATGTTATTGTCATGCAAGAACTGGACAGCAGAAGACAATTGGGCGACGTAGAACCGGACGACTTCCTCGTCCAAGGAGCCGAGACGTTCTAAATGGACTTGAGGGTGTCACAACTTGTGGATAGATACGAGACTAGGAGAGGGCTCACATCGCAGGTCGCCGCCCAGCATGAGATCCAATACAAAGAAACAGTTTTCATCGTCCTGGAATGCATAGCGCAGATTGACAATGAAAGGGTGGTCGATCTTGGGGAGGTCAGGGGTGGTGGAATGCGAGACAAGACAGGGCGGACCTCTTCAAGAAGTCGCCGCTCTTGGATGACGTTGGGAACTGCCTTCATCTTGACACACTTTGCCTTGTTGATGTATTTGAGAGCATAGAGGTCGCGAGTCTGTTTGTGCTGGACGACGCGGACCTAAGTGTGGGGGATCGTTAAGCAGTTGGGTGGTGAACGAGTGTGTATGGCGAACCTTGCCGAAAGCGCCCTTGCCCACGCAACGGAGGAGGACAAAATGAAAGAGAGTGACTTCTCCGTCAAAATCGACCGGCTGAACTCGAGAAAAGGGAATGAGCTGAAATACATGGTAGCAAGGAGAAGAAGCTGACGGTAGGTCTGCAGCATACACCCCCCATAATGAACGTAAGCTTCGTAGACGAGAAAGAACGGGGAGTGTGCTTGGACTGCCCCGGCGCTGCTGGGGGCACAATGGAGGAGCTAGGAGAATGTCACTCTTGTGACAAGTCACGTTTGACATGCATCTATTATTGAACGTGCCTGGAAGAAAAAAACAAGACATGAAATTAACTCCATCGGCCAGCGGGCAACGCAATAGGCATGTAAAATGTATCATAAACGTGCATAAAACATGACGGCGACAGACTACATGTTACAGCCGACGCTCAGAGCTTGCCAGCAGTGGCAGCTGAGAGGGTCTGGCCGGAGGCCTTGGCACGCTGCGGAGCATCTGCAACGATTTGTTGCCGCGAAGGCCTCCACCCCACTGGCGGCGCTGCTCGTCGTACTTGGCGGTGCTGAGAAGCCGGTGAGCTCCATCCGTCAACACCCAAGAAGCACTCACAAGTTGGCCTTGGCGGCGCTGACAAGGGTCGCGAGCTCGCGCTGGTCCTCGCTCTTGACGTCTTGGAGGGCGAGGACGGCGGCGATCTTCTTGTGAACTACCGTGCCGAGGCGAGCCTTACCCTTGACGATGACATACGGGACACCCATCTTGCGGCAACAGCGCTGGGAGAGCTCGATGGGGTCAACATCATGTGCGATGACGACGAGCGACGCCTTTGCTTCGATGAGCGCGACGGTGTGATTCAGGCCCGAACTTGACGAAGAGGGGCTTTTTGGAGTCCTGGGTGGGATGTTATCATTATATGTTCGAACAAACAAAAGAAAGCACAACCTTCGTTGACGTATCCTTGTTCTCGGCGGGCAGCGGCTGCGTGTAGCCTGAAGGCGGGCTTTTTTTCTCACTCGTGGTCTCCGGACGGTACTTGTTTAGGAGCTTAAACAGCTGGGTCGTGGTGTTTCTTGTCGAGAGGTGTGGGAGAACTGGGCGATGGCCTGGGGGTACCTTTAAGCGCTGGTGGAGGATGACCTTTTGGGCGCTGCAGACGGATGTACTCGGGCCACTTGACGAAGCGGGTAAGGTCGGTCCGAGGCTGAATGTCCTGGCCTGTAATGTATTGAGGGTCAAAAAAAAAATGTCAAAAAAATTGACGCGCACCAATGCCAAAGTTCTTCGGCCGTGGGGACTCGAAGAGAGGGTTCTTCTTCGTTTTGGTGGTCTTTCTGGCGCCAAAGGGGGCGGGAGCGGGCTTCTTGGCGGTTCCGAACTTGGCCTTGGGCTGGTCATGGAGACGAGGATCAGCAATGCACTTTGAAAGTAAACATTGCGCGCTCGAGGCTCTAACGCCCACACGGATGTGGTGGGCCCAGCATGCAAACACATCATCGCCCGCCTACAGGAGGGCTCCGTGCCGAGAACAACGCAAACAAAAGTTTGGTATGTTTCTAGGAGGAAATTTGAGACGAGGAACGGTAATCCGGCGGAAAACTTGCCATCCAGCTCACAATACGACGGAACTTGAGTATAGAATGTAGATGGATCTCCGAGTTACGCGTCGAGAGAGCTTACCATTTTGTTTCCTCGAGGAAGGTGGGTGGGACTGAAGTGAAAGATAGGTCACATGACTCACATCGGTCACTTGAAATAATGTCGATCAGCTCCGTTTTGAGAAGAACCATGTCCAAGGCCACGAA
>JARKIA010000288.1:0-201502 GCA_029289565.1 Mycena galericulata | reverse complement strand
GGCGATGCCCCATGTGCGGTCCGAGCCCCGAGCCCGAGTTTGGTTTTGATTTTTTTTGTTGCTGCTCCCAGTCCCTGCTCCTACTCCTACTCCGACTCCGACTCCGGGCTCGCGGGAGGGTTTGGCGCGGGTCCCAATCCTTCTCTCTGTCCTTCCCCCGCTCCCGGGTTTGATTCCCCCGCGAGTTCGAGTACATTCTTGGGTAGGGCAGGAGGAAAGCGCGCGATGTGCGGTGAGATTGGGGCGGCTGGGCTTGCGTCTGAGACTGAGACTCGGAATGGGAGGAGAAGGTGAAGGAAGAGGGAAAGGTGAAGGGAAGCACGGAGCTCGCGGTCGGCATGCTTCAAGCTCGGCCTTTTTTTCCTGCTTCTCTTCTTCCGGTTTTTTTTTGGATGGGTCTCGACAGCCGCGTAGACGAGCGTCCAGAGCCTCGGAGAGGGTCAAGCCAGTGTCAACCCGTCAAGGAGGAGGACACCAGGAGTCGCACGCAAGCCAGCCGTGGCACCCTTTTTTTTGTTGGTCTGATGGCGCTTGCTCGTCCGCAGCAAATCGATAAGCACAACGGCGGTGTTCCGATGCCTCTCCTTTGTCGAATCCTTGCAGATTACAGTCCGTTTGGAAGCCTAGAGACTGGGAGACTGAGAGGCAGCGTGCAAAGCAAAGACAAGGAATCCCACAGCGGCATTGCGTACGAGTTGATGCGATGCGACGCTCCTCACGTGTTCCACATTTCTTGTCTCCCATTTCATCGTCCTCTGTCCCATTGTCAGTTCTGTTCGCAATCCATCTTTCTGAGACAGCGCACATTCTTTGCGAGGAATTCGGTCTCCCAGCTAGGTCGTGTGGGTGGCCGAGACTGCAAAGCCGAGGTCGACGTCTTTCCTTCGGACACTATAATCGCAAAGCCTCGATCGTGATCCCAGTGCCCATAGCAAAGTAGCATTGGATCGCAGCGGGAGGGGTGAGAAGAGAGTAGTTTAACGGCGTCTCTGGCCTTGGCTACTACATATACTCTAATTAGCATTCTCCCAGGGCTGTCTCGGCGTTCGTATCACCTCCCTGATCCCCGTCCAGCGCTAAAGCCCGCGTACGCCTCCCCTACTATCATCTGGCCCCACTGCTACCGCTCGCACCTATGCATATACCTCGAGGGGACTACCTTTGTCGACACTACCTCCCCAGGCTCCTGTAGGTCTTGCGATGCACCTTGATGTAAGGACCCTAGTTCGAACCTGGCTTGGGCAGTTTCTTTTACTTTATCCCACCAGCTTAATTTTTGCGTCCTACTTTCCGCATCTGTGACGGCCTGCGCAGATCAGGTCGCAAACCCATTCTCCCTATGAGCAATCAAATGCACCTCATCTACATCCAATGTTTTTTTTTTGGGGGGGTACAGGAATGTTCCGAAATCCACTTGACCTCTACAACTCCTTCTCAACTTTGACCCCACCGATATTTTCTGTTCTTCAATGGTAGGAGTACAGCAGGCTTACGGGGGTAAGAAATTGAACAGCGTGCCCTGATGAGAAGACCACCGAGAATCACGAGCAAAGCTTGATGACTCTCGAAGTGGTGAACTCGGCGCCGAGTAGCGAGAGCCGCATTGCCCAGTGAGCAACATGTCTCAGTTCAACCAATTTTTTTTTCTGTATGGGCCTGTTGGACACCGTAGCGCACGATGGCATATGTACATCGAGGTGTCCGCAAAGATCCTTCTCCTCCATTCAACATGAATTGTGCAAGCGTCACTTTGGTGGCTCAGCAATAGCATAGCTGAATATGATATGTTCGGAGCGCACCGACAATCCGCCAACTCCAATCTACATGCATGTCACCCGAAATAAGGGTGACGACTGCGACACGGTGTTTTGAGTCCCCCGTCTTCTCATCCTTTTCGTGAGACGTTTATTTGCGACCAAACATGGAGTAGATTAACTATCACAGCGACTGGGATGAAGATGACTGTAGTGTATTACAATTAGACGTGTTGTACATAGGTACAGTTCCTTCTTGTTCCTTATAGGGACCTCTGCAGAATACTATCTCCTCCTCCTCCTCCTGTCAACCTTTCATCAACCTTTATAATTTAGCAAAGTTCCTCCTCTTCACTCCTCTTTATCATGTCTATGCTTTCTGTAATGGAGTCTACTGGCTCCACCTCAAATTATTTTTCGTCGAGAAAAAGGATCGCACAACTGCGTTCGGACGACAGAACCCAGCTACGTCGCTATGCGGCGCAGCTGTGCCGAGTGATGGCGGCAAATTGTGCCGAGCCTCTCGGCATACCTCCGTCGTATGGCGACGTTGCTCCGGCAGGGTCTGCCGTGGGGCCGCCTGAACGCACTGTCGATAAGAGATCATGTGAAGCGATTGTTGTGGGAGTGCAAGCATTGCCGAAACCACTGGCACAAGGCGAATTTGCTTACTTGCATCCGAATTTGGAGGGTAGGAAATTATCTCCGGCTGGTGACCGAAAAAAGAAAAAGAAGGAAGAAAGAAAAGAAATCCATCCCTCGGCTGGAATTCAATCCACTTCGTTGGTTGGAAAAGGAATCTGCATGCAGTTGCAAAAACTGCGTGGTGCCTTCTTTTTTACCTCAGACTTCGTCGGAAAGCGAGCTCGATTCGCCATGTGGTCACCCACCGTTCTATGAAGATCAAGAGTTCCCCAAGTTCCATGGGGATCCCCAAGTTGCGCGATCTCCTGAAATCGCGGAACTTTACTAGAAATCCTCTTGGCCGGCGCGTTGCCTGGGCGCGTTCCCTCCAGCGCATCGTATGTGATGAAATGGTGTTTGCTGGCCAGTGAATAAACGCAACCCAAAGCCATACGGCGGCCGGTTTTCAACTATTATCTAGGTTCAACAATGTTACTAAGTACCTTCTTTTGACTTCTCGGTTGCAATTACCTGTAAAATTTGAGAAGAAAGACTCGCTTGCGCCAATGGCTGGACCTCGATTCGCTGTGACTTACTACTCCTTCCGGCGTTCCTGAGTTGGACCGTACCGTGTAATTCTACCTACCTACCTACCTACCATGATCAATGGCTCCCGAAACCAGTTTCACTTCAAGCCGACGGTCTCAGGCTCCTGAAATCGCGGAACTTTACTATGAATCCTCTTGGCGTGGTCCAGCCCATGGCCAAGCGCCAGCGCGTTGTATGCATGAATGGGTATTCGTCCGCACGGTGAATAAACCCAAACCCGAACGGCGGCCGGGATTCCTGGCGCCACAACCCCCGCGTACCGTACTACCGACTCGGACTTGCCACCCGCTTCAACTCAACAATTACCATTCGGCCGGATGTGTCCGTCCGTGCGCGTGAATCTGCGGCAATAAGGCGATAATCCATCCGTGCATGCCTTCATGATGTTAATGAATTTGATTCGATCCCTCACGTCCTTGTCCAGTTTGGGTTTGTGGCGTCCATCCGGGGCGCCGACGTTGCATTTATTTAATTGATTTCATACTTGTACCTTGGAACTCGGAAGTGAAGTAGCTATGCTAGGTACGGTATCAAGGAGATCGCCACCCGCCACCCGTCCGCGACTATCCGCTAGGCCCTGTATCGGGATGCGTACATGTTCAATTACTACTCAGAGAACCAACAGATGCAGGGACGGAAGCGCATCAGATCCCCAGTCGGCATCATCAGGCGGTTCGATACTCGATACTGGTTCCATTGACCATGATGATGCCTTTACGCGTCGTACATTGCACCCTCAGGCTGGTTTCCATTTTCGCGGAATCAAGCGAAAGCCAGATTTCGAACCGGCGTTTCAAATATTTCAAACCCCGGGTTACGGCCTGTTACGGCTATCAGCGTGAAACGACTGGCGACGGCCTTTCTACTTCCGCACATGGCGTTGAAATTTAGAGTTTACATACATAGCCGATCATTCATATTTCTCGGTTTGTTGAACGGACGATAATCACCCAGCCATTTGCTGCAATACACTTTCGAACAGACGAACAGGCCTTTCCTGATTGGCGGGCGCGCCCGATTGATGCGTACTCTTTCGGTGTAAATTGTATTTATGCGATTCAAGTATACGAAGACGTGCTCGGACCTTGAGACTCTCACGCCTCCGCCATACAGTGATTGTGGCGCGCAGCCGGGACAGTTGTTTAAAATTTACAATGCGCATCTAGGCTTATTGAGTCCGGGCCCGCTGCAGCCGGAGGGTATCTCCAAGCCACCAACAAGCCACGAAAAAAAACACCGACAGGGCGCTATCCTTTTAATGGAGCAACGGACCAGTAACCGCAACGACGCCGGCGCCAACTTGAAGAGAGACCAGTCCCTATACTTGGCACGCACTATGTTGATCAGATTAAGCATCAATGCGACTTGTTTTCAAATTGGTGGGCATGGTGTCGGATGGAAGCCTATGAAACGGATAGAGCTCCACTAAATCCGAGTGTGCTTCTAGTGTACGGGCGGAGCGGTCGATCGTTCGTTCGTTCCGTTAGCCGAGTGTCAGGTTCTTCGACAAGGAAGACCAGGAGACCAGGAGATCTTATTACAACGCCCGGAAAAGAGTGTGTATCAATCGAACATGAGAAAAAGGATTGAACATGAGATCATCGTTCATTGGCGAGCGCGATGATCCTTGGATCCGTGTCCGTGCCGGTGCTGGGGGTTGAGAACGACGGATGCCACGGTGTCAAGGAAAGATAAGGTTGGTCTGGCCCCATGCATCCCACGCTCGACGCAAGGACCCTGCAGACCTGTGAGAACGACTCGGAGCTGGAGTTGTATGCACATACGGAAAGTCATGAGGTACATCTTCGTATTTCCGAATTTCTCACATCCTTCAAGACTATCGGGAACGACTCAACGGATACTTGGAATGGAGTGATCAGGTCCATGCCAATAGGCCAGGGCCCAGGCAGGTGCACAGAAAACAGCGAAATGAGCACAATGAGCATCACAAGACAGGCAAAAATTGCCTCCCAGGCGCGACGTCGGTGACAGAAAAATCGATCGAGGCACAAAACCACATTGGTTACCGTTACTTGGAGTTCAGGTGGAGGCCAAAGCGCGCGAAGATATCTTGTGGGCCGGAGCCGCAGAGTCTCAAAGCACCATAGCCACAAGTCCATCGCAGCACCTGAATATTGAGGATATTCGTCCCGATTCGTAGTTGAGGGTGTAGACTCTAGAGCATTTTCGAGCACTACTGAATATTCTGGTTCATAACGTAGAAGGTTGCAACCATACGTCGACGTCGTTGTGACCAATTAGAGGGAGTCCAGGAGAGACGCACCAATTTAGTTCATCTCGGTGCAGCATGGCACTATTCCCAAGCCTCACAAATCAAAGACCATGCGCGAGCGACGGCTCCGCGGGCAACGTACATCTCGTGTGAAATGACTTTCCGTGTTGAGGCGCACGAGGATTTGGACCTGAAGCAAACGGCACCGGCGTAATCCCCCTTCATGAGCCGTAAACTGACGCGCTTCCAAATTATGGCCAGGCGCCGCGGAGAAACAATCGAGAAGCTCCTGCTGCCTATAGTCCATATACAGCTCACCTAGGAAGCAACGGATGTCGGTTCGGATTGTGTGGATTTTTCCTCCGGAAATTTCTCCGGGAGGGGGTACGCGCAGCGGAAAGTCGAAAATGTTGGCTTTCGACCAGGATCAGTGGAATACACAGAGACTTGGCCAGGGAACTCCAATCAATTGTTACCTATGACTTAGATTTGAAGACGTACCAGTTCTGGGATCTGATATGTCGAGGCGAAGGAATTCTACAAGCCTGTCGATACCCCTAACCCAATGCGGGAAATGAAATGAGTGACGTAAGGATGTACGCGTTCAACATGTGACCGTTCCTCTTTCTTCCCGAACCTCTCTCGCTCGGTTCTTGCTTTCGTCTTCGGCTATGAACATTACAGATGAGTATGCTGTCGCAACACCTTGGGTGTGCTGGTCTTGACGGTGCAACCCTCGCAGCGCCGCTGCGTTAAGCTCGAGCGCCAAGTCAGAAGCCAAAGCCGTCGGTGACTCGGTGTCGATGATTCCGAGACTGAGAACGACACTGACGACGAAAAGCGGGCCGCGAAGAAATTCACCAACCAATCCACAGCATCTCCTCCTTTGTAATCGATGACTCTGAGACGGAGGACGACTCGGACACCGGAGAATTAATCCCGACCAAGAAAGCGTCAACGTCTACAAAGCGGGTTGCCACGTCGGTGAAAGGGAGTGGCCCTAGCGTGAGCTCGGACAAACTCAAAGAGCATGAACCCATTTCGTCGATTCAGAGTGGTCCGCTCGGATCCCTTCTAGGTCGTGCTCAGATGGAAGCGGAACGCCTTGCACGGCGGAAACGCATGTTACAAGACGAGGAACCTCCTGGAGTATATAAACGTCAGCGTGTCTCAAATACGACGATCTCATGACACCCAGCATCCACCTCCAGAACGCCGCTCGCATCAAGAAAGTTCTACGACGGTGCCTTTTTCCCAACCGCAACTTTGCATGCAAATCCCCGTGCCGATGGACGAGAGACGATCCGCCTCGAGCACATTGTTGGACCCTCTTCGATCTCTGATCTCACGCTCGCTATACTATCCTCATTCGGCGCCTCTCCTCAATGGCTGGGGTCCCACTTCGATTTCACTGTCCCTGTAATTTTTGTAGCGGGGACTCAAAGCGAGGAAACCGGCCCGTTTACCCCAGCCTCACCACCGGGACTGGGTACAGACGTGTCCGAAGCTTGGGCATGGCGGTTGTATGCATATGAAGGTCTGCGGCAGCTTTATCGGCATACTTATTTTGCTTTGGGATGGTCAGTATATGCTGCTCTTCTATAAATATGGGCGTCTTCGAGCCGTGATCAGTACGGCGAATCTTATCCTACTCGATTGGAGCCATTTAGAGAACGTGAGCTTGGCTTCCATTATATCGCTTGACCAGCCAATATATTTTTCTAGCATGTATTCATCCAAGATGTCGCTTTGAATTCACTGTCGCACGTCCTTGGCACCAATCCCTCTACCGGAAAATTAAAGCATATAACCAGTAACACTAAACCCGAGGAGAGTTTTACGGCGGTCCTCGAAAGTGTGTTGAAGGCGACGAATGTGGAGCCGGCTTTGGAAAATTTAAAGCAAAGGGCGAGTATTTGTCTCCCTAAACTCATCGACGACCTTTCCAAGAAGTGGGATTGGAGTAAGTCAAAGTCGAATGGTGGCTAGTATCGCAGGAAAGTGGAAGGTGGAAGCAGGTCAAGAGGTACTGTGCTTGTTTTTTTCGATCTGCATCTTGTATCTAACGGTCAGAGTAGTACGGGCCATCCGCGCCTTATGCGCGCAATCGAAACGCTGGGACTAGTCCCGACCGGATCTCAAAAGTTGGTCGTGGAATGCCAGGTACGCGGTTTAATTCCTTCATGTCAGTAATCGGAACCAGGGACCAGCAGGGATCAAGCATTGGAACGTACACCACCCAGTGGTTCAACCAATTTGACTTCTCCGCTTCGGGGCAGTCCTCGGCCCTCAAGGCCTACCTCGACATGTCGGAAGGGAAACGAAAGAAGCTGGCGTATCCCACAGGCCTCAAGGTTGTTTTTCCATCGTTGACCCACAGTCAAGAATACGGATCAACATGTACAGACTCTTCAAGCGAGTCGAGCGAGCGGCGTTTCCACGACTCGAAAAGCCAGGCAGGACGGGTGTTGATGCATACAAAGGTGAATCGCTTTTCTATGCTGTTTATTCCGCAACTAAACTAAGTGTATGCGCAGATGATCATTGGCTCCTTCTCGAAGAAACGAGACGCCGATAAAGAGCCCACTCCCTCTGGATGGATGTATGTTGGTTCCCACAACTTCACAGCTGCCGCGTGGGGTAATCTAACTGGCTCTCCGTCGTCACCTGTTTTGAATGTTCGTCAATTTTTACTCCGTTCGCTCCAAAAATATTAACAGTTCTAGGTCAACAACTTCGAATTGGGAGTGATTATCCGGCTGGAAACTGGTGAAGATGTGAAAAAGGCCTCCGCCTGAGAGCGGCCGCCTAGGAAATACGCATCGGCAGATCTTCCCTGGGTGCGTATCTTCAAAGCTCGGTTCACCGGATCTAAATTGTGCCGCAGATCATGGGGGAGAACACGAATGGCATTGATTCTCTTTAAACTATAGTCTAGATGACTTTCTTGTAGTTGAACCGAACAATTTCTTGCAAATACAAACGATGATCATCCAGATTCCGTCTTTCGAGATGTCCTACGTGAATCCGTCCTCGCACCACCTAGCATAAACTGAACTCTATACTGTGACACGATGGTCGGTCATTTCTTTCCGGACAGCGGTCGAACATCGAGGATCCTGTTAGAACAATGACTGAGCAACCGCCGAGTGGTCAACAGTTTCTCGTTATAATTCAAGCTCCGGTGGGTCGTAGAAAGCCATATATGGGACCGCGAGTGTCTGCAGCACTTTCTGAGCGAGCTAGATGACTAACAGACCTCATTATTGCCAATTTCCCGAACGGGCGTGGAGGCGTTGATGCCGAAAAAGGCAATCCTCGTGATAGCTCGTGATCGCTGACCATATCAAAGGCGCGCTCATATAAGACTTAATAATAAGATGGCTCCGTCATGCTCCCTAAATCCAGCCTTTACCTTCTCATCTCTCTTCTGCCCGTCTATATAAGCCTCGCTTTCTACTTCAATCTCATTGCACTCCCTCCATCCTTACAAGACACACTGTCATCTCTCCTCAAGCTCGCAAACTCGAACCTCCGCCGCGCGCAGCTTCTATCTCGACAGGCATCTTCTTCAGCAGTTATAAACAGTAACATGGGCATTAAAATAGTACCCCGTCCGAGCCAGGAGCGTGGCCATGCGGACCACGACTGGCTCAAGACGTTCCACACATTTTCTTTTGCATCGTACGTCGTTCTATTCCCTCGCGTATAACAACCTCCAACGCGCCTGTATCTAGGTACCAAGACAACAACCACTCCCAGTTCGGTGCTCTCCGCGTCATAAACGAGGACCGTGTCGCCCCTCGCACTGGCTTCGGTACCCACTCGCACCGCGAATTCGAGATATTTTCATACGTTGTTGCCGGTCAGCTTGAGCAGTGCGTGTCTTGTAATGCTGAAATTTGTTTTGGTCTGACATTTGTTGCCTTTCTCAGCAAAGATTCGATGGGCAACATCGAGATCCTGAAGCGTGGTGACCTGCAACTGACCTCCGCCGGGACCGGGATCTCCCACTCCGAGAAAGCGTACGGAGACAAGCAGGTCCACTTCCTCCAAATCTGGTCCCTGCCGTCTGTTTCCCGCCTCCAGCCCAAATACTTCACCCGGCACTTCACCGACGCGCAGAAACGGGATGTGTGGGCACGTATTGTTGCACCTGTGAACGCCGAGGGCGTGTTGAAGGACAGCAGAGAAGGTGAAGGGCCGGCGCCAGTGCAGAGCCCGCTCACATTATACGCGACCCTCTTGTCGGACGGCAAGAGCTTGAAGCAGACGATCAAGGGCTCGAAAGGGTATATCCATGTCGTGCAGACCAGCGGATACAACACGATGGCTGCGACCGGCGCTGCCATCAAGGTCATCGGCGCCCCGGGTTTAGAGGTGGAACTCAAGGAGGGAGATGGGGCGTATCTACATTTTGATAACGGAGGCGACCTGACGGTCGAAAACATCGGCGACAAGACGGCGGAAGTTCTCTTGTTCGATTTAGAGTAACGATTTATCTTTGAATTATCTCTGTATTATGCCAAAACTAATGTACAATTGAATCCTACTTCATAGTCATTACTGAACCACAACTGTCGGTACTTCGAAGCGGTGAGAGCCAGTATATTTATCGACTTCGAGAATCTGCGTACTGGGACACGCCCTCAGCGCATCCCTGATGGTGTTCGGCCCTGCACCGACCACCAACAAGTGAGTGATCGACTCTGCCGTCCACCCGACGTGCCTGTGCCCCTCCTGCTTCTCTCGAAGAGCCTTGACGAGCCAATTGGGCGTCGCCTCACTGAATGAATAATGGAGTTCGAGATGTGTAACTTCGGAGGGCAGAGCGGCGAGTAAATCACGCTCGAATACGTCGTCGAATCCCGCGTCAACATATTCGATTGTGAGACGGCGGAAATTTGGCGCGAAGGAGGGGCCGTCTAATTCGTCCAGAATTTCCTTGAGGGCGAGTCTCATTGGCAGCCGCACGACGCCATGTCTATCTGGATGGACATTGACGTTGGTGATTTGGATGGTGATGGATCGGCAGGCGAGATTCGGGGAGAGGGCCTGTCTGAGCTCTTTCGGTGTCTGTGCGAAGAAGGGGAACAGGCTGCTGAAAATGGATGATGATGCTGATGCGGTGGAAATGGGTTGTTTGCGCAGACGTCTGATGAAAAGTTCGCTGTAGGAGTATCGGGGAATGTATACGTCTCGCGACGATATGGTGTCGAATGTATCCGCCCACGTCGAGTTTACGAGAGGCGAGGACACCATGAACGTGATGCGCTCTTCGCTAGAAAGAGGCATGTGCCAGGCGACGGTGATGATCTCTGTGAGAAGTTCAACGGGCAGATGAGGGATGGGCGTTGGCGCAATCATGGTTGAGGATGAAAAGTTGGAACTGGAGAAGGCCGTACTGCAGTGAAATTACGCACCTTGAGAACCTCCTTATATACGCCGTCGGGTATTCATCTCAACCATCCGCGAAATCTTGTCATTCAAAAATTGTAATGGGGCCAGAAAACTCAGTGAGACAGCGATTGGGTCGGTAAAGAGGAGCATTCGTAAGAAGCGGAACCCGCCGGAGGGGTAGGAATTCATCTGAGACAGCGGTAAAGAGGAGCCTTCGTAAGCTGAGACCAGCGATTCGGTCGGTAAAGCGGGGCTGGATATTGAAATCGATTAGGCACGAAGGAATTGAGCGGAGGGAAAAGGCAGTACAATACATTCCACGCGATCGAACAAACAGCGGAGGCGGACGAGTCTCGGAGGAGCCTCTAGTCTGGGAAGACCTGGAGCTACCGGCCTCTTTCAAAAAAAAAAGCCAAGGGGCGAAGTCCGGGAGAAACAGAGCTACCACATACCTACCTATCGCCACCTTTTCGTTTGAAATGAAGTCTAGTTCAAGTTCAACCTGGTTCCGTGCTGATCCGAGTATTGATCCATCCGGTTCCTTCCGCTTAGCATTTGAACCCGGCACTCGACGTTCTCTCTCGTTGTCGTCGTCTTTGGACAACAGCGAAGTCAGAAGAGGCCTTGAAATTCAGAAATACCGAAAACAGACTACCAAAGGGTGTTTCAAGCGTGTCATGTTCATTTTTGACCAAAAAATTCCTCCGCGACAAACTCCCAGACTGCCTGAGGCCTGTTGAACTGGTCGGGGGTAAACTGATACTTCTTCGTGTCTTGCTCCCACACGTAATCCAGAATCCCATCCTCCTTGTCGATATACGGGATCGCATTTCTGAAATTCATGGTGAAAGAGGTCGTCGAGATGGGCAAGGGTTGCGGTGCCGCTGGGTCATCCTGCAAGCCTGCAAGTTCAAGTTCACCGAGGATGCTATCGTAATCGGTGACCTCTGAGCCCTTGACGCCACCGTCGAACTGCGAGATCACGGAGCTTGGGGTTCCACCAAACACGGCGGAGCGTACACCGTGTTTCTGGAACAGGTAGCTGCTGAAGACCGAGCAAGTTGAGGCGCAGATACTGTTGGCGACAATCACGTAGTCCGTTCCCGCAAACAGAGGAGTGGTAAAGTTCGTGACGGAGCTGGATCCAGGCCCGAAGTCGTCAAAGAACTGTTTTGAAAACGCATCTTTAACACCGTTGACAGTCTGCGGCACCTGGGCATATTCCAGCATTAGACACCGCGCAATCCCATATGATGCACTACCAACCGGGGGATCCAGAAACTGGGAGTTGTTTTTCAACAGCACATAATCTGTTTCGAGACGTTAGATTATCATATATAAGAAGTTTGAAGTTGCAGCTTACTCAAATCTCGGTAATTGGCGAAATCGTATTCAGAGCTCAGATCGCTCGTTGACGCGGCGACATCTGACTCCCGCCTGATCAAATCACTGTCCCTGAGAACGGCGGGAAATCCTGGGTATAGATCCTGAGGCCACAGTGACCAGAGGGCGATCGCTCCGGCGAAGATGAATCCTCCGCGGTTCCCCGAATTATCAACAAGAATATGCTCGACCCCAGCTGCCTTCAATGCAGTCAGACCCGTGAATAGGGTTGCAGAAATGCCATTGAAGTAGTCATTCGCCCCAGTACCGTCCGACGGCTCGAATTGCTCCCAGTAGACAACTCCAACCTTGGGATGTTCCGCGAGCTGGTAGATATCGAGTGTCACGAAATGTCCGAAAGAAGTTACTAATATGGATGTTAAACAATAACACGGTCAATAAAGAAATTCAACACACAGTTGGGCTGGACGATGTTGGCGCTTGCGGCTGTTGTTGCCTTGTTAGCCGCCTGGCGAACGGGATCCTGACTTTCTGGAGAAATTACACCCTTTCGACGGCTATTCAGCGGAGATGCCTCCACTCGACGGTCAAGCCTGCGCTTGCGCGCGACAGAATCCGATTCTGAAGCCAAGCACGTTTCTGATATGAACGACGCTGTTGTGTTACCACTTCCAACAAATGTGGCCGCCCATGGGATCGTCACAGTCTTCACGCCGTGCGTCGTTTCAAGGGTAACTGTCACCGAATCCGCGCCAGGGTAGAAGACACGTTGCCCAAATTTACCGATTTCTTGCGTATACAACCCGGCAACGGTGTCTGCGGAGTAACGGGACATGAGTCGCATGTATCGCGGGTTGACGGTTTCGTATGACCCAACGAGACCATCGAATATGTTAGACTCGGTGGCAAGCTGGACCAGGTATGTGCTGGCGTCGACGCCGTCTATCTCCAGAATTCGAGAACCGTCGAGGGGCCGCACACTGACGCCGATGCTGTCGAAATACGCCTCCATACCTGGCCGGTCTTGGTTGGGGAAATCATAGTTGACCAGGAACGTCGGAAAGGCAGTTTCGTCAAAGGGAGAGGCTGCGAGGGTGCTGATGGAGAAGGGCAGATTGTAACTGAAAGACTCCGTGCATGCAGCGACGTAGAGCGTATGTCCATCTGCTTCTCTATTGTATGCATCCGTGATCTGTTCATGGCGTCATTCGATTGATAACAATTGTGCAGCGGAGACCCTTGCCGCCATGTTGAAATCCCAGTCAGAATCATACCCTGTAGAAGAAGCCGTCGTCTGAACACCTTCATTGAACATCGGGTTCATCAGTATGTATTGACGAAAAATAATACATCACGCACTTTCGAGGAGAGCACGGACATTGACATCGTGTGGGATCAAAGGGTTCGGAGAGTGAAGGAACCAGTTTTCGAGAGAGTAATATTGCAGGGATTTAATGGTGGAATCAATCACCGCCAAACTACGCGTTTTGTTGAACGGGACATTGAGCTCGCAAGCGTGTGCTTCTTTGCTGGACACCCATGTTGACGCAGACGCAACGGTGCAGGGGTCACTATTACGAGGGACTTGTTAAATTGGAATCTGTGGATAGGTGTAAAGTCACAAACGACGCATATGCGATCCCCACAGAAAGTGGGAGGAGTAGAAGCGGGGAAAACATGACACGAGAGCTGGGGGCTGGCGTTATCTGGGGTCAACCCGTATCATATATACCGACCAAAATAGTGTCCGAGGAGTCGGCGATTTCGATTCGCCACACATGTCGTTATTTCCCCGCCATCATTGCTAGAAGGGAATACTCGTGCGGGCGGTGCCATGCGCACAGAAGTAAGTATGAGAGTCACAGTGATCACGAACCAATCAAGGACTCAAGTACTCAATACTGACAGAATGTTCTCCGTCATATCGTCGTCGTTCAAGGCCTCATGCGACGTCGGTTGAGGAGGCTGCGGCGGACGCAAGACTGTTGAAGATAGATGTCCGGGCGCACTGCACGGGGGAATATGGTCTCACGCCCAGACGAGTCTCACGTTGCTGACATGAAGCCGAGCAATCAGAAAGGAACAGGTCCAAGGACAGACGAGACGGAAGAACAGAAGATGTTGCATCACCGGTGGCGGCTTCCGAGTCAGCGTTTGACTCTAATCTCTAGACTCACCCACAACATGCAGACACATGCCCGTGTTCCATGACTGGTCGAAAGCCCGTGGATTCATCAATTCAGTTGAATGAGGAGTGGACCGATCGTACACAAGGCTGAAAGGATATTTGCGCAAGATACCTGCGGTTGCGCATAAGCTTCGCGGATGTAGAAAGAGCGGACCAGGAGCAGTTCGCATTGATATGGAACATGCTGGGCTTCATACGTAACAAGTCAGCCGTTTTAATGGCAGAAAGATTAGGGGAGCGCACGTAAAGCCTGGTGCTGAGCCAACTGAGAAATTTAGCCTGCGCGATCCGCAAGGGCGGCCTACATACTCGCAAAGGTGCCACAAACGGCGCAAAACTGCCATCCAGAACAGCGGGGTACGAAAGTCGGTGTCTTCCTTGCAGATTATTAGAGCATCTCGGTGCGCTTGACATCACCAACGGATACATGTATACACCCTCTGGCCCGAGTCCCTCGACCCGCTTCTTATCGCTGACGGTTGGAATTTAATCTCTAGACTCTTGTTCCAGATGATTGTGACCTAGTCAAGACTCCTTGTTCCGATTTCCAACAGAGTCTCCGTCCGAAGAGATTTAGAATCTAGACAGTAGCCACGGTGAAGCAACGGCCAGCCAGACTCGGAGAAGGAGATAACCGGGAGTGTTTCGGGTCGTCGATTTCTTGACTCGGCTATTATTCGTAAATTCTTGACCTGGGCTCACGGCGCAGCTAATCTGACCGGGGTGCGGCGGAGTGGGACTGAGTTCGTCAGCTGAGAGGCAGCCGCCCGGGCCGGAGAAAAACGGCCCGATCACCCAGCGTCAGTCTCACGGACCGTGACGTTGATCAAGCGTCTGCGTTCGTTGTGCGTTCATTGGTCCTCTTTCCTGCTCGTGTCTTGACTTGCCTTGAACTCACCAGATCAATGGCTTCCCATTGCTCTCAGTGCGGCAGTTTTCCGACGGGTTTTACCATGAGTTCACGCACCCTTGCGGAGGAAGTCCGAGGAACTGCTTGCCTTGGAACCATTCAATTTGAACACTGCTGTGGCTCTTTCTCCCGGACGGCATAAACAACTCGTGAAAACAAACGAGCCCCCAGAAGAGCCAGAACTACCCTACATCCGGTCCGTCATCGCGGAAACCACTACACGCATGACGCGTCTTGAAGACGAGATAACGCGACTCAAGAGCCAGCTAAAGCAGATGGAGGAAGAACATGCTGCGCTGTCGGCATATCTTGCGCAGAATACGTCAATCCTCTCTCCGCTCAGGCAGATGCCACCCGAGGTCCTCGGCGAAATATTTTCTTGGGTGGCACCGTCGATCGGTGAAGCAGTGCGAGGCAGTTTGGCCATTGAAGCCAGCCCATGGGTGTTAACCCACGTCAGCAGCCGCTGGAGATCAATTTCGCTCTCGACCCCCTCGCTTTGGTCGCTGGTTGCCATCGACTGTGCATCCGAATTTGTGTATCCATTGACCATGCTCAGAACGCAGATCGAGCGTGCCCGGAAACTCGAGGTTCACTTTTTCGGACACCAGACACGCGATCCCCGCCCTCAAATCGAGACGTTTAAACTCCTCACGGAGCACTCTTCTCTGTGGGAGATCCTCAGTCTGCAGTTGACCTCACATCTCTTACCCCTGATGGCCGCCCTCCAAGATCGCGTCCCGTTGTTGCGCGAGGCATGGGTGCAGTGGGATGCCTCTGAAAGTCAAACAAGCTCGGATTTCTTCACCTGCTTCCGAAGCGCTAATTCCCTTGTCGATCTTGGCATCTCCGACCAAATTTGTATTACAGTTGCACCAACGATCCTTCCCATGCATCAACTCACCCGATACGATCTCGATGCCCCGTGGAATACGCATCGAGAGATCTTGAAGCTCACCCTCAATCTTGTCGAGGCCCGCATCAACATCGCCTTTGACGACGGTGTATCCTGGCCGGCTCCCAGTGAATTCATCCAATTACTGCATCTCCGCCGTTTGTATGTCTCCGATGTGGAGGTCTTGGATTATATCCGGGCCACCACTTTGGAAGGAATAGCCCTATACATAGGAAGCGGCGAAAATCACCATACTTTCCTTCACCTTGAACCCTTCCTTGTCGCTTCTTCCTGTCCTCTACAAACACTTTGCGTTACAGGTACCCCTGATCCTCATTCGACCTTGACGATCGTGAACAAATATCCATCCATTACCAAGCTCAGAATAGTAATGACACCCCTGGACCAGGACGGGGACGAGGACGCCGTGCGCGCAATGGCAGACAGTTTCCTCACCCATTTAATCGTCCCCAATCCACCCGATACCAGACAGTCGATCATCTCGCCACAACTCACCGAAATTTGTTTCGCTTGTCAAGTCCCGAACTATCTCAATTATCCCCTCCATCTCAAGATGTTACAATCCCGTTCGACCGCGAAGGGAGGCGCACTCAAAGCCGCAGTGGCCGCAGTTCTTACAGAGACCGACTCGGGTCCGGATCTTGAGACGCGTAGCGGGTTCGATGCGCTCCGGCAGGGTGGAATGAGCATTTTAGTCCTGGACAACGCAGAGGCGGCGGTGGACCGTTGGGCGTACACCAAGCTATGGGAATGAATGTTGCAAATAGCACCGATCTGACCCTTCATCTGTAACTCTCCGAATGCAAAAATAAGCGAGCTGAAATGCATAAAAACAAATCGAGGATGCAGAAATCTGGGCACGACCCTCATTGTCAAAGTAAAAATCAGCGATGTTGAGTTGTTTGAACAAGTCTTGCTATTGGCTACGGAAATCACTTTTCGAAAAATGTTGGTCTGCGGGCGCAGTAACTGTGGTTCTACGGAAATTCGAATATGCGCAACGCGGAATCGAGGAAGTTTTGGACTTGGAGGTTGCTTCGATGCGAGAAGCAACGTTAGATATTGTTTTAGCGAGGACTTGCGGTTATTCCCATCGATATTTGTACTCCCACCGAGTCAAGTTATCGTGCGCCTCGGGTCCTGAGACAAATGAAAGATCTAATCCAGCCTGCTTGAGCGCATCCAGCCTCCCGAGCGTCGCAGGGTCTGGTTTTAAACTAGAACGGACGAGAAGGTTAGCGGACCTGAGGGCGCAATTATCTGCCTTCCAACGTGATTCCAACATTTCGAGATAGAGGGAATAATCAATCCGGTTTCTCGTCTGCCAGCAACCAAACGAAATTTCAGATAATTGTGGGGATAACGCCTCGTTGCGATTGGTGAAGATGGATAAGTGGGTGGTAAAGGTGGTGCTCGATTCGAGCTGAGTTTCTTCGTCACCTGAGTCGTCGTCTGAATCGTCGTCCGAACCGTCGGTTTCGATCATGATCGCGATTTCGGTAATAGAGGGACATTTCCGCAAGATTTGTGCAGTCGAATCAGCATTGGGGGACCCTCCAAGACAAAGCCTTCTCAGAGGGCAGGAAGAACGGGTAAGAAAAATCTCAAGGCAGTGGCCCATATGTGGTCCGTCCTCTTCCCCAACACGTAAAGCGACTTCTTCCAACGCAGGAGCCCTGAGATATTCGAGGATGTGCACATCATTTGCATATAGCCTTCGGAGACATGATAAGTCGATAGTTGCATTTGGAGGGTCTGGCCAGGGCTCGTCGTCGAAAGCAACGACGATTCGGCCCTCGACAAGGTTCGGAGCCAACTTCAGGATTTCGCTATGGTTTTCCCAAGGGGCGTCGAGACTATACCTGGTGATCTGCTGGTGTATGGGAAGCAGGGTTGGGACAAAGCGATATTGGTTGAAAATCACGATGTCAACCAAAGAGGGGGTGGTCTGGAAGCAATTGATGGTGCTCACACCTTCCTGACTGTCCGAGCCATGCCACTGCACCCATAACCGGCGCAGCGCCGGAAGGCGACCTCGTAGAGCGGTCAGGTGTGGGGCCAATTCTGCAGTCAGCTCAACGAATAGCTCCTCCCAGCGAGTTGAGTGTTTTGAAAGGAGACCGAGCATCTTGATTTGGGGACTACAGTCATTTTGCTTGGCTCCATAAAAGTGAATTTTGAGCGTCTGGGCGCGGTCGATCTGGGTCTTAGCCATGGCCAATGGATAAGCGTCTTCGGTGCTATAATCGATAACAACCAGCGACCAAAGCGAGGGAGTCGAGCTGGCAATCGCCCTCCAACGGTGGCTGACGTGGGTCAACGTCCATGGGCTGTCTTTCACCACGGACCATCCACGGTCCAGTGCTTCAGCTGGCAACGTCCACCAAAAAATTTCTCCAAGGACTTCGGGCGGCATCCGCCTCAGAGGAGAGAGAACCGCAGTACTCTGCGCATGAAACTCCGACAGCACTGCGCGTTCCTCCTCCAGCTGTTTCAGCTGGCCCTTGAGTCGCGATATCTCATCGTCGAGGGACGTCAAACGGGGGCCTGTTTTGGATACGACAGCCCTGATATAATTTAATTCAGGGCCATTCGGTGGCTCGTTCGAGTTCATGAGCTTGAGGTGCCGTGCGAGGGTTCCAGGAGTGGCATTGATATTCAGTTCTTCTTCCTTGGAGATAATGATGGCACCGCATTCCGAACAATTACGTGTCATCTGAGCTTCGAGGTGAGTACACGATACGCTGGGGCGAAGACCGAAGCAGGACCGACTTAAAGAGCGCCGGTCGCGAGAAGGATTTGAGTAGAATTTCGATGTGCGTCGGAGAAAAACTGTGAACGGGTGTTGCTACATTGTGGATGGATTCTGAGAGGCTTCAAAGAAAGGGGCGTTTATAAAGCTCACCGTTATAGATTCTGCAAGAGAGATTCCATCGAACTTCGACAACGAAGAATTGAAAGAAGAAAAATGCGCGATCACGTGTGGAAAATGCTTAAAATCTGGCAGAAAGTGGTACGCCCATTATCATATGCATGAGGCTGGATCCCCCCCCCGCAAATGCTGAAAGATGTGGCATAAACCATGTGTACAAAGTAAACGGGCATGTAAGCAAATTTCCGAGTATCTTGCCGGCGAATACTGATCCCGCCAATCCTCTCCCACAAGGCCCCGCACCGAGCATTCCGGGTCCTGTCTACTGTAATGTACGTCTCTTTCCACTCCATCCGGTCATCTCATCAAGTTGCCCGAGGCAGGTATATGGGTGGATGTGAGGTAGCGATACGCTGCAGCAGCGAGCTCCATCCAGTGTGCTTGCGCGCCGAGCACTTGCATTGTTACGCAAGCGGTATATGCACCTCATCTATGTACCACAGCTCCGCCCACTCCCGCAAAAGCCAGGAGCTTAAGTGCCTATACGCCGGCTCCGCTGATCGTGTTACAACAAGTGTCGAGGGGATGAGACGAGCGGAGACGGAGCCGATGTCGCCACTGGCGAAGCAGACGCAGGCGAAGTCGACCATGTCAGCCATGTGCTTCCGGGCGTATAGCCGACCGGTGGCGAGTGTGGTATACATGCGGGCGGAGGACGAGGGGAAGAAAGAGCTGCATGTTCGTCTCTTTCAGCGGCAGCAACTTACCACCGTGCCCAATGCCTAGCGACGGTCTGAAGCTCATAGATAGATACATCATGAAGAGTCGTGTGCGAGACAGGCGGAAGTGTGGTGACGGTCGCAGAAGGCGCAGCGTAGAGGGTGATTCGGGACGACGCTGCTCCGACCCCTTCGCGATCTGAGCATCTTTTCGGTGAAGGGGATACTGCTCGTCATCACGGCGCCAGCGCGCGCAGGACAAGGGATGCGAACTGCGGCGTCCCTGGGCGCAGATGAATATGAGGGCGACAAGAAATCGGTGGTCGGCTACTGCTTGGAAAGTATTGGCTTCGTAATCCGCAGATGCTATATAGCAAGGCGGCCATGAATTGAGCCTCCTCGTCGATTTTGCGTCATTGAGAGTAGACATCGCAATGCTTCAATGGCCATGGGGCGAGCCTCGCTGTTCCTTCTTTGAAATGGGTACCCGGACAAGTGTCCCATACACGGACAGTGCGCTACAAAGGACGATGTGTCAGGGACGGGAGCGCGGCAACTGGCACCGATGGGAAGGTGGGGGGGTCTAAGTCGACAAAAAACAGCTGGAGAGGTGCGGCGAGGATCATCCGGAATCACCCTTTGATCGAAGAGGAGCGAAGTACGCGTCGAGCGGCGGCCCCAGAGGACACGGATGGCTGGGATGAAGGCGAAATGCCTAGAGAATCGGGTCGAAGATTCTGGAGTACCCAGAAAAGCAGTGTCCCCTCACGTCACGGGTTCATGAGCGCCGGTGTCGTGTTCTATCCATAAATCACATGTGATGTTCGCCAGCCGCGTCGTTCATCGCCTGCTGAGCGCGGGCCTCAATGTCACGCCGTGCAACATCCCACTTGGAAACAAACTCCGCACGCCGCCAGCGATTGGGCCATCCACACTCGGAATAGAGCGCCAGTAGTGTTTGCATTTCTTCCTTCTCCTGTGAACCCGCATCAGCATCATGCTACAAAAAAATGCTGATTGGAGTTCACCTGGTTCACGCGCCAGGCGGAAGAGGTTCGATACCGCGTCTCCCGGGGGTCGTTGCGGTCCGCATCCATCACAGGGAGGCGGGAGAGCGAGCGATACGCATATATGAGCTCAGAGAAGTAGTGCGCCGCGGGTACGAGCGGCGCACGGCGGTACTCTGTCCACTCACTCTCCGTGTCCGCCGTATCGAGGTCAAAGCCGTGCCGCCGCGACTCGACGGTGTCATCCCGCGGGGAACGCTCGCAGTTGTATGCGCGGACGACCCCGAGGCGCGTGTCAAGCATGACGTGCCACCCATCTCTTTCCGGGAGCATGAACGGGAGCAGCCAGGGGTCGAGGTCGGGGCAACCGAAGAGGTACTGGTACGGGTACGGGCGCCGCCCCTCGCGGACGTCGTCGTCGGATGTGTAGTCGGCGCATCGCGTGCGACCGATGATGTAGCTTTCCTCGTCGTAGTTTGGCCCGGGGGCCAAGTATGGGAGTCGCTGCATGAGGGATATCGCGGCAGGTGCATAGCCCAGCTGCACCGCCAGCTCATCGTTCACCGGGGGATCAGTGTGAGGTGGGTACCGGAGGCTGCCTTCGGGCCAATGCCCCATGTCGATTAGAAGCTCGTAAAGCTGCGTTATCAGGGAGACAATCTCGTCGGGGTTGTACGCAGCAGCAGCGTCCTGTTCGGCCTTGACGAGTCGTGCGATTTGGTGAGGCAAGTCTTCTCTCTCATCCTGCACTTTTTGAGACTTCGTGAACGAAGGTGAACAACGCCATTCGTAGGCGTGCGCGCTGAGAGCAGCCAATTCCGAATCGCTGATATCCCCGTCGTTGCTGTCCGAGTCGGATTCCGATTCTTCACTGTTCGTCTCGTCGCTTTCTGGCACATAGTCTTCTGAATCGTCCTCCTCCTCAAAGTCAATGTCCAGCCAGGAATCCGGTGTTTCCTCCTCGGGATTCAAAACGCTTGGTTGGCCCCACGGCCAGGGGTGTGGCTTGTATGCTCGAGGTTGGGCTTCCATCACCTCGCTTTAGCTAGGTCCCCCGTTCGCGAAACTCTGCACCCGAGATTCGCCAAGAACAAATAATGCCAAATACTATAGCAGTGCTACTTGACGAAACTCTCGTCTGCCAGGAACAAATAATACCAAATCCCCGAACTCCCCCCGAAAAATATAGGGACAAATACTATAGCAATGGTACTTGGCGAGGTTTACCGACGGATCAGCTGGGTCACATAACCGTTATGTGCCACAGCCACATAACCGCTGGGTACCGATTCAGCAATGAATCATGGCCTCACAGCTGCAGTATAATCATAAAAATATTTGAGAAGGAATGAATGGTCAATTCAGTGATATCCTCCACTTTGAATATCTCTAAAAGTAGATGTGGTCATCGCTGTAAGGCATCTGGACAAAAACAGGCTCCCATCAGTGGCTGTTCACATAACAGTTATGTGCCCGTCTCGCTTTCCTCTGGCCTCTTTTGTGACCCTTTCACTGTTTGAAACCTCAGGGTGCTTCATGGTTCATGCTTACAACCCCTGTTGCAATTTTTTCCTATGATACATCTGTATTTTATGTTCTAGAATGGTTAGAACAGTTCAATCCAAACACGGGAAAAACTACTCAAACCAGAGCTCTCGGCTTGTCATAGATGGAATCTGAGCACTTTGAATGAATGGGTTTAGTGTTTGAACAGGCTTTGAACCAGGTTTGGAATGCTATTTTTTGAATCTCAAAGGATTTTTCAACCCACATGTTGAGTTTTTTTCCTATGGGCCCTATGGCTCAACATTCTGTGTCTGTATTCAGGTGCACAGAGTGGATCTATGCTCAAATACTTTGTTCTGGTATACTCACTGCCTATTCCGTGTTTTATTTTGCTTAGGCAGGTCTAAAAAGGGAAGTTGACGGCCCAGTCCAACTTTAGCCATGCTGCCTGTGCACCATCCTGGTTCATTTTGAACATCTAGTAGCCTCAGACCCATTATGCAGGTCCCTCAATCTTCTTCTAACTTCCCTCTTTTTTATTTCTTTTTTCGCGTTTTTCCCCATTTGGCGACCCAGCACAATGGTCGGAAAACCCTTGGCGAAACTCTCATCTGCCAGAAACAAATAGACCCAAATCCCCGAGTTCCCCCCGAAAGATATAGGGACAAATATCATAGCATTCTCACTTGACGACAATGACGAAACTCTTGTCTGCCAAAAGGTAATAAAACACAAACAACGGCTGCCCGTGCCGACTCAATGACGTTCAGAGCCACCGCTGTCTATGGCGGTCAATGTGCACATTTAATAAAAACAGGTTTTTTTTTTCCATTTCAGCGCTTTTTTGGCTGTTTTGAGCAGATGACTGAGTTTTTTTTACCCATTTGCCCTCACCTCATTCTTTTAGCCCACCTCATGAAAAAATTACGACCTGAAGCAATTTTTGACCGCACTAAAAAAAGTTATACTCAAGCTCAAAAAGAAAGTTTCTTTTTTTTCCAAACTTTCTTTCTTTCTTTCAACATGATTGTTTTTTTGAACATGGAAGGTTTTTTTTTTCTGAGAGAAGAACTTTCTTTTGTGTTCAAGACGAAACTTTGTTTCTCGGAGAGAGTTTGAGATATAGAATTGGCGGCATCACACCAGATCGAGCGGCGGCGGCAGCGGCGGCACAATTGATGCACGTGTCACCTTCAATCACGTACATGTGACACTGGGGCAGACACGTCTTGCTCCTCCCTCCACCTCCTGGCGACACTACCGAGCGACGTTGGGCACGGCGGTGGCGAGTGGCGGTGGCTCGGGCGGCGCGTGAACGGCAGCGAGGTGATTGTGCGCGATTCCAGGGGCGTGGTGCGCGAGTAGGGAGCAGGGTGGTGGTGAGCGGCGTGGCGACGGCGGTCGCGAACAGGGACGGCAAGCAGGCGTTGAGGGCGATGGCAGCAGGCAGTGTGCGAGGTGGGCGCCGCGCGGGATAAAGGCGAGGAGGGCGTGGGCGGCAGGCGGTGCGCGAGATAAACCTGGGTTGTCGAGCGGCGTGGAACTCACACGGTGCGCATCGGATCTGCGCATTGCGTCGCGGGCCCGTACGCATCTGCGCGTACCTCCTGCTTCCACGCCAGCGGGCGACGCGGGGGCGGCCGATCGCGAGGCGTGGGCGGTGCGCGAGCACGACCCCTTTTCTTTACCGGCACTTACGCTGCCGGAGGCTCGGCGTACAAATAGATATGATCTGATCATTACTGGTAAGTTCCGCCGCCTGTGCCGCCGCCTGTGCCGCCGCCATTTGATGCCGCCGATTCCAATTCCCAAATGCTCTCGTTTCTCGGGTCTAAAAAGTAAAGTTCTGTTGGGTGGCTGTGCTAACCCTAATGTGATGGCCGTGCGGCCCGTTCACCCCAGGCACCTCCTCGGCTATTACGTGGGACCCTCTTAGGGTGGTTACCGTGTAGCGAATAAACCCCCCTAAGAGGGTCGCCTCTGGCGGAGGTGCCGCTTCTATTCGGGCCTTCTATTCCTCATTGGATTGATGCTCGTCGCTGGCGCCTCTGGAGAAGGCGCCGGCGCAGGACCTCTCTCGCCGCTTTCAACGCATTCCATACCATTTCCTCAAGTGTTGCAGTGGTTACTATATACATGATGTGTAGGTAGTCCTCCGGAGGCACCAGAGGCGTATGATATGAGACATAATAATTTATTTTTCAAGTACATAGATACACCATATGTATTAATGTACACTGCGTGTAAAACGCGCTTGGGCGGCCACATTGCCAGTGGGCGTGAACGCCGCGGGGGGTGAAAGCGGCGGCGGTGGCGGGCAAAAAGCGGCGGCGGTGGCGGGCAAAAAGCGGCGGCGGCGGCGGCGGGATCGAGGTCGCTGGAACGGTGCATAGCGTGCGCGCTGCGTGGGGGTATTGACACGTGCTTGGGCGGCATTGGCAGTGGGTGCGAACGCCGCGGTGGGGCGATAGCGGCGGTGCGGCGGCCAAAAGAGCAGCGCCAGAGGCGGGCTCAAGGTCGCTCGAATGGTGCGCTGCGTGGGGTATTGACATGCGGTTGGGCGACCACATTGGCGGTCGGCGCAGAAGCCGCGGGGGGCGAAATCGGCGGTGGCGGCCGTGCCGGACCTCCAGCAGTGGTTGCGCGCACCATGGATGGGTTTTCGAGAAGCGCGGGTGCAGATCGTCGCTCGGGCGCTCTCTGCATCATCCGGCAGCGATTGGGGGTGGACAGTTGGCGGTGGCGGGGCGATATCGCGGCGGGTGCGGCAGCGTGGCAGCGTTCAAACCGTACCGGGGCGTTTCAGCCACGGTTGCGTGCACCATGGATGATGTTCGAGGCATAAGTGTGCAGCAAGGAGGCACATGGAGCGATCATACATTCGGCGGCGGCGACGGCGCTTTCAGCACCCTCCGGCGGCGGGGAGTGGGGATGCACAGTTGGTGTCAGTTCACGGGGCGGCGTGTTTGGGTTAACCAGCGGCGGTAGGCGGGACATAGCACTGGGCTGGGTGGCGGTGGCGGCGGTCCAGGGCAGCGCTCGCGGTTGCATCGAGGATTTTCGCGAGTCTGTGTCGAGTAAATTAAACCCGCCTCCCGGACCTTCCCAAGAAATTCTGGGATATGTGGTATTGCACGCATTCTCGTGACTCTTCTTTGAAACTTGAGGCTAAGTAGCTTACAGATTCAGCAGACGGAGATTTCGTTTAGTATCTCTGTGCCAAACATTGGTGTTGTGCATTGGGGAGGCGAAGAGGGCGGCGACAGAGGTAAGAAGGAGGAGGCAAGAGGTAAGTGATGCGATCATCAACACCTGATCCGGCTCTGCGCTTACCGTCTTTCTCCCTCTTTCATCTCACCACACTGCGGCATCGCCGCGACGGCGCCTCCTGGCGCCTCCCGATGGCCTCCGCCGCCTCTCTTGGGGCGGTTACGTCAAGTGGCGCCGACATTTTCCTTAACGGGTAGCCAATCGGATCGCGAATAAACGTCAGACCCCGCCGTTCTTTTTATCTGCACCGTATCTTACAACCGACCGGTGGGTCTGAGCATCGGAATTTTATCTTATATCATGCCCGCTGCCCCCTGATTTTTTTCCCCATTTTTACAGGCCCTTTTATTGACCGTGCACGAAATCGACCAAAAGCCAGCTTAATTCCCATTAATACCTTGCTTCTTACCACCATCTTCAATGTTCAACACTGTGCTGGGCTTATTCCCATCGAGGAGGCGGCTGTAGGACGTCGTCAATGGATCACAGACTCACTCGGAGCATCTAGTACGCCATCCTGCCCACGATTTCTCGCCCAAATCAAATTTCCAGTCAACCTCTAACTTGGGCCAAATTCAATGTAAGTTCTTTAATTCTTGGACAATTCCCTTGAACCGACGCCCTCCCCTGGTCTATAGGACCGCCCCTTGCCCCACGTTATGCTACCCGGGCCGTCCGATGCCACGCACGTCGTCGGGGTGGCGATCTTCCCGCCTGATTTCGCGAAAATGGCCCCGGGCCAAATTCAATGTAAGTCCTTCAGTTTTTGCCCAATTCCCTTGAAACAACGCACGCCCGTGGTCTATATGATCCCCTCCCGCCCCACGTCAAGCGTTCCAGGCCCTCCGAGGCCACGCAAGTTGTCGGCGTGGCGATCTTCCCGCCTGATTTCGCGAAAATGGCCCCGGGCCAAATTCGATGTAAGTTGTTCAATTCTTGCTCAATTCCCTCGAAATAACGCACGCCCTTGGTTTACAGGACCACCTCCCGCCCCACGTCATGCGTCCCGGCCCGTCTGAGGCCACGCACGTCGTCGGCGGGGCGATCGTCCGGCCTGATTTCGCGAAAATGGCCCTGGGCTAAATTAGATGTACGTTGTTCAGTTCTTGCTCAAGTCCCTTGAACTAACGCACACATGTGGTCGACAGGAACCCCTCGCGCCCCACGTCATGCGCCAGCGCACCCCGCTGCTGTGTTTTTTTGCCTGCCGCCGCCGCCGATTTCGCCCCACCGCGGCTTTCGCGCCCACCGCCGAAGCGCGTGTCAATACCCCCGCACAGCGCACTGCGTTACGCACCATTCCAGCGCCCCCCGCCGGTTTCGAGCCCGCCACCGCCGTTTTTTTGCCCGCTGCCGCCGCCGATTTTGCCCACCGCGGGTTTCGCGCCCACCACCGATGTGGCCGCCCAAGCGCGTGTTAATACCCACACAGCGCACCGCGTTACACACAATTCCAGCGCCCCGAGCCGGTTTCGAGCCCGCTGCCGCCGTTTTTTTGCCCGCCGCCGCCGCCGATTTCGCCCCACCGCGGCTATCGCGCCCACCGCCGATGCGCGTGTGAATACCCCCACACAGCGCACCGTGTTACACACCATTCCAGCACCCCCCGCCGTTTTCGAGCACGCCGCCGCCGTTTTTTGCACGCCGCCGCCGCCGATTTCGCCCCACCGCGGCTTTCGCGCCCACCGCTGGCCGCCCAAGCATGTGTTGATACCCCCACACAGCGCACAGTGTTATGCACCATGCCAGAGACCGCCACCGGTTTCGGGCCCGCCGCCGCCGCCGCCGTTTTTTTCCCCGCCACCGCCGCCGCTTTCACCCCCCGCGGCGTTCACGCCCACTGGCAATGTGGCCGCCCAAGCGCGTTTTACACGCAGTGTACATTAATACATATGGTGTATCTATGTACTTGAAAAATAAATTATTATGTCTCATATCATACGCCTCTGGTGCCTCCGGAGGAGGCGCTTGGCGCCATTGTCAGTCCAGTTAGTAATAGAAGTCGTCGGGCCTTGTGATGGGTGCCGGATGGAAGCACTCGATTGACAGCATTGCCGTTACGCCTTCGCTAGAGGCGACCCTCTTAGGGGGGTTTATTCGCTACAAGATAACCACCCTAAGAGGGTCCCACGTAATAGCCGAGGAGGTGCCTGGGGTGGGCCCGTTCACGGCTGTTCGTTCTGGACCGTCTATTAGGCCTGCTCCCCATCCGTTTGTATTTCAGCTGCCATGCAACATTTGTGATTGTCATGGGCAACCATGTCCCGAATGATGTGATTGCCAGCACCTGCACCCCTGGTCTGCCACCCTGAAGGTCCTGTTGAAAGGTGTACTGTTGATGCCGAGCAAATGCCGAGTTTGGCACACGTCCCAGGTCCACTGGCATCCACCTGCCTGCACGGCCTAGCTGGTATTACCACAAAGGCAAGTATTAACACTGCCTGCGGTGTTGCCAATTTTCCATGTCCAGAACAATCTACACAGGATAAGGGTGTCTTCCACAGCCAGTGAGCGCCGAGCGGGCCGCATGGCCATCACCTTAGGGTTAGCACAGCCACCCAACGGAACTTACTCTTGACGCAATAAAGTTTCGTGTTGAACAAAAGAAAGTTGTTCTCTCAAAAAAATACATTCATGTTCCAAAAATAATCATGTTGAAAGAAGGAAAGAAAGTTTGGAAAAAAAAAGAAACTTTCTTTTTGAACTCAAGTATAACTTTTTATAAAAATTGCTTTAGCTCATAAATTTTTCATGAGGTGGCCTAAAAGAATGAAGTGATGGCAAACGGCTGAAAAAACTCGGTCATCTGCTCAAAACAGCCAAAAAAGCGCTGAAATGGCAAAAAAAAACCTGTTTTTATTAAATGTGCAAATAAACCGCCATAGCTGTCTACTACTCTGTAGAGTTATTCGAAATTATTAGAGCTCGTCCCGAATGAACCGACTCTTGTCACTTGTGGCCTCTGAGGGCCCCCGTCAGACTGTCTAACTCTTCGTCCTCTCTCTCGCCAATTCTTTCGAAGGGTGTGTCGTAAACAGCTTGGTCTCTCGCAGCATAGGACTGATACGAATGTGATCAAAGGGGCGGAATTATCTGATATCTGTTACATCGATGCCCCAGCACTTTTTTTTTTTTTCCATTTTCAAGATTTTGGTCGAAATAAATGAGATCGCTGCACGTGAACTGAGACACTAGACACCAACATTTAAAGCGAGGTTATAGTTGGCAATGCCAACACCTAGTAAAAGACGGTGCATCGAACTGGCATGATGTTTGTCATTGCTAGTTTTTCAAGAACAAATTTCCTTTATTGGTCTTTCGCGAGTCTCTTCGCATCCTTCTCCTCCTCCCAGTGCCCACTGCTGTCCTCTCCCATTATTTCCATCCAACTCCTTCTTGTTGCCTGTCTCGACAGTTTTATCCGGAACCAAATGTGATCGGCTCGTGCTTCCGAGTCGATGTAGAAGTTCGATGTCTTGGTGCATTCAATCCACCGTCGGCCAGGGGCTTTCTACAGCCTTCAGCCTTACGCCTGCATCTGTCTTTCTCTTTGGTCTGGATATCCCCTACCCTTGTCGTGGCTGTCCCGTCATTCCATACTCATATTTGCCCTTTTCTGGTTGATTCTATTTTCCTGCGAACATTGAACTTCTTGCCTTATTCACTTTCCTCCACCATTACTTTGACCCGTAGGACTCTTTCGGACCATTTCATCTAAGCCTTTCTTTTCATTCCTTCTCCATCTCTCCGCCCTCTAGTCTTTCCTTTTCTTTATTTTCCCTCCGACTCTCCGCTCTTGTGTGGGGTCCTCGGGCCTGCCCTTCTCGCCCTGGCGTGAGCCTGCGGCTCCTTCCAGACCCTAGGTGGCCTTTGCGTACGGGTTCGGAAATGCCCGCGTTCATTTCCCTCCGACTCGTACTTCCCCGCTGCCTGCCCGCTGCGTCGTGAAGTCCCAGTCGGCCGGCCTGAATTACAACCTGGGTGGATTTCGGAACCTCAAAGCCAAAATATAAAGAATAATACGCAATCCCTCCGATTGACGGACGTCTCAAACGATATCTTACGACTAAGGCCACTGGCACCGAGTCGGACTGGTCTTCAATTGACTCGGAGTCTCGGACTCGGTCACTCGGAGTTCCGCAAATTCCGCCTAAAGTTCTTGAGACGAACTCGCTCAAGCTGAAAATGTTACTCAACTTTCACAGACGCATGCGTGCTGTGGCCTCAACTCATTGCCTCTTGCGAGAACTCCAAACTCAGCCTCTCGTTCTCTCTCTGGTTCTATTCTACTTACCCGATTGGCATGCCTGTGTCAATCTTGATCGCGAGTACCTCCCAATTGACCAAGCGGACGACACGGCCGAGTCTCCGTCGACGAAACTACGTGAGCCTAATCGACTCCAAACTATCATCGAATTTTTTTGTGTTGCTTAGGTGGACTTGATTCGCACATTTTTAATCTTCACTCTATGCCCAGCGGCGAGGCCTGGAGAATCTTCATAAAAATGCGCCGTCCTGGTCTAATAAGAAAACCACTGGACGTCGCGAACCATTTGGATGGATTCTGGTCCGCGATTCGCCGTTGCGGACAACGTTGCCGGGCTTCGAGATGTTACGGCTTCAACTCGTGGATTGTCGGATACCACATCACATTCAAGTCACCATAGTCTAGGCTTGTATTCACATCTCTCAAAAAAAGCTAACGTCCTGAAGCCGAATTTTGTTAACGGATTCAGGGCCCAAAGTTCCCAATCACACTATCATTCGGGCGACTGAAGGTTCGAGCTGGGATCGAAGTGATCGAAGATAATTCTGCACTGTCCTCAACGGTTGTTTATCTGTGTTCAAACCTCTGTACAGGAAAACAGTTTTGGGGTCAGCGAGCGTGCCTCCGGTCGACTCAGGTTGCAAAAGTCAAACTAAACACAATAACTAGGGTGAATACAGCAACGTATCTACCTACCATCGAATAGAATAGTTCCAACTATCCATGACAGTTATCGCGTCCGACCCAGATAGCAACGAAATATCGAGTCCTTCCTTCATGAGCGCTTCCAATCTACTCAACGTTTCGGAGTCCGGACATGGACCAGCATACGTAACAAGTGAAGCACCCGTAAGGGCACAAGCTGCCGATTTCCACCGAGATTGCAACATCTTCAGATAGAGGGGATAATCGATGGCAATGCCTTTCTTTCTGTCAAGGCCGAAATGGATTTCAGACAACTGCGGCGATACCCATATACCGCCCGACCCATCCAGGAGTGTCAGAAGGGTCCGGAAAGTTTCGGCCCCTCGGGCAGCGTCTGTAATTACGATGAAAAGTTCGGTGATGGAAGAATATTTTTTAAGGATCACCGCCGTGGATTGAGGATCAGGTGAACCTGTCAGGCAAAGCCGTCGCAGAGGGCAGGAAGAGCGGATGAGGAATGGATCAAGGCGGGGACAGAGTTCAGTGTCGTCCTCCCTATGATCCAGGGCTGCTTCTACCAAAACAGGAGCGCTGAGGTAGTCAAAGATCTCCACATTTGATACGTACAAGCGGCGGAGGCGCAATAATTGGATGTTTTCAGCGGGAGCTGGCCAGGGTTCGGAATCGAAGTTGACGCGGACCCGAGCTTCGACAAGATTCGGGGTTAGCTTTAACATCGCCCGATGCGTATCCCATGGGGCGTCGATATCGTAGCGAGTGATGTTATGCGGGGAGAGGACAACCGGTATGAATCGATATTCGCTGAAGACGACAACGTCCACCAGAGAATACGCAGTCTCAAAGCATCTGAGGGAGTTCACGCCCCTCTGGCTTGCTGAGCTATCCCATTGCACCCACAAGCTTCGCATCACCGGAAGGCGGTTTTCAAGAGCTGACAGGTGGGGGACCAAATCTGTAGTCAATTGAAGGATAAGTTCCTCCCAGCGACCGGAGTGTTCCGACAGGAACTTGAACATCCGTATTTGAGGGGGCGAGTCCCTATCCATGGATCCATAAAAATGAATCTTGAGTGTTCGGGCCCGTTGTATATGGGTCTCGATAATGGTCAAAGGATACTCGATGTTCTTGAAAAAATCGATGTGAATTCGTGACCACAGCGAAGGCTCTGAGATCGAAACTGCTCTCCAACGGCTGCAGACCTGTGTCAGGATCCATGGACTCTCTCTAACATCGAGCACTGCCGACGACAACGTCCATGAAAAGATTTGACCAAGGATCTCAGGCGGCATCCGCCTCAGTGGAGAGATAATCGCAGTATTCTGCGAGTGATACTCCGATAGGAGTGCGCGCTCCTCCTCCAACTGCTTCAGCTGGTCCTGGAGTCGCGATATCTCGTCGTCGAGGCACTTTAAACGTGGGCCTGTTTTCGATACCACCGCACGGATATAAGCTAATTCAGGGCCATTTGGTGGCTCGTTCGTGGTCATGAGTTTCAGGTGCCGTGCGAGGGTTTCAGGAGTGGCACTGATATTTAGTTCTTCTGCCTTTGGGATGGTAAGGGCGCCACATTCAGAGCAACGGGACGTCATCTGCACTTCAAATAAGTAAACAGTGACAAGGGGCCGGGGGACGTATGGAAAACAGTACCGCTGTAATGGTATAAGTCGCGGACCGTCGCGAGCGCCGAGAAGAGCGTCAAGAAGGTATGGGTTACTCGGGCTGGACTGTCGGTGAAATTTAGGTAACTGTCTGGAGGAAAGGAATTTCTGGACCTGAGGCTCGGCGTTGCAATGGTTATATTCGACGACGAACAAAGGTCAAGTCTTGAGTGGAGGAAAAAGAGGATGCGCGATCACGTGCATTGCAATGCCACTGAGGCCTCCGAGGTTGACAACGCATTACGCAAGTACCCGCGACATAAATAATGTACCCGTAAAATAAAGGCGGGGAACAAAAACAAAGCTCTAATGTCGTACTAGTAAACAAGCTTCGCCCAGAGTTTTGAATGTAATCCCGGCCCTCTTCCATACAGTGCGCTCGTAGCGCCACCTCGACATCGAGCATCCGCGAATCCGCGAGTATCATTGATCACGTCCGCCTCTCTCCACCCCATCAATCCACGAGTGTCCCGCAATGGACTCAGTGCTTACGCGCCGAGCGCAATCGACACGCCCGAGTCATTCCGGCGCGCGGACACACCCCTGCCTCGAGTACCGGCACGGGCGAAATGCGGCCGCCGCTGTACGGGGACGCTCCGCGGGTGGGGCGAGGGAAAAGAACTGCGGCGTGCACGCACGGCGAGCCGCAGCGGGGTTGATATTCAAAGCGTTCGAGCTTTGATGGTGCGTTGAGCGGCGGCGAGGCGAGCTCGGTAGGCGTAGCACGAGGGTGGTGAGTTGAAGCGTACGCAGCCTTTGCGCGTGGTGACCGGGGACGCCACGCAGGTGGGTGCACAGAGTTGTTTGGGCTCTAGTGTGGTTTCGAGTCGAGGCGGGGAGAGCTCGGGAGGTGCGGCGTGGACAGTGGAAAGTCTGAGCGCACGTGTCGGCGCGGGGATTTTTACAGTACATCCGCCGAGTTGTCGTCAACCTCGAGGAATTGACCGGCGGCGAGAACATACGCGGCACCATCGGCGGCTCGATAGGCTCGACTTGACAGTTGGACGAAGGAGACATCACACTGCGCACGGTGAGCCGTAGCGAGGTGGTGTACTGGGCCTAATGCTTCTGTGAGGAGCGGTGGGGAAAGCTCGGGAGGCGCGGTACGGGGGTGGCGAGCGTAAGCTCACACCACACGTCCTCTCGGGAACGTCTAGATCCTCCGTATTTGCAGCGCGGCGGGGAGGTCAAAGTATACGTGTACCGTACATGTCGGCAGCCCTGCGTGGGATCTTGCAGAGTCTCTGATTTGGAGCCTAGCAATAAAGCAGTGAAGGATGGCGGAAGACCGCGCTAAAGCAGGTGGCCGCAATCGGAGGTCCTTGCTCGTATGGAGCAGGTGCAGGGCGCTGGGCGCGATTGGGATGGCGGAGGGGGAGAGCGGACAATGGTGTTTCGACGCCGACGCCGACGCTGCTCGATGTCGCGTTGCCCGAGGACGCCTTTAGGCAAGGAGGATAAGCCGTTCCAGGTTTCCACTTTTCCTCGCGGAGCAGGCGCCACGAAAGGCGAAGCGTTTGGGTCGTTCGGGAGCCGGTCACTCTGCGGCGCGTGAGAAGGCGCGAGGTAGATCATGTAGATATCCACAGTAAGAGATGGCGACTTGTGTTATTCAAGTCGCACCGAGGACTAGGTCCTCCGACATCCGACATCCTCTGATCTAAGGGGCGAGTGGTGTGAATGGGTCAAGGGTCCACTATTCCACAACTCCTGACGTCGTACGAGGAGCTTATGGGCGCCGGAGTCCTGTCATAAGAAATCGAGTCAAATGGTGTACAACAGATACGCGTTAGCCCTCACTCTGCTGTTCTTGCATCGCCTGCAGACTGCGGGCGTCAATCTCATCGCGTGCAGCATCCCATTTCGCAAGAAAGTCCGCGCGTCGCCAATGGTCGGGCCATCCGCACTCGCGATACAGCGTCAGGAGCGTTTCCTGCTGCTCCTTTTCCTGTACAGCCACATCAGCCCCACGAGCACATCATCTGTCGAAATAAGCCGCACCTGCGTCAAAAGCCAGGCGGGGTAACCGTGATGATGCAGGTCCTCCTTGGGGTCGTTGCGGTCCGGGTCGATTATGAGGAGGCGGGATAGCGAGCGGTACGCGTAGATGAGCTCGGAGAAGTAGTGCGCCGCGCGCACGATGGTGGAGCGTCGGTAATCCGTCCACCGCGCCTCATCCGTAAGGTCTGGGGTATACCCGTGCCGCCGCCACTCGATGGTGTCTTCAGGCGGACTGTCGCAGTACGCGCGGACGACGCCGAGCTTCGTGTCGAGCATGACGTTCCAGCCGTCGCGGTTCGGGAGCATGAGCGGCAGCAGCCAGGGATCGAGGTCGGGCCAGCCGTAAAGCACCCCGTACGGGTAAGGGTGGCGCCCCTCGCGCAGGTTTGTCTCCGATGTGTAGTCCGCCCATCGCGTTCGGCCGAGGATGTAGCTTTGGTCGCTGTGGCTTGCGGCGACGGTCGAGTATGGGAGACGCTGCATGATGGATATCGCGGAGGGGGAATAGCCCAGCTCCACGGCCAGCTCCTCGTTCACCGAGGGATTAGTGTGAGGCGGATACCGGAGGCTGCCTTCAGGCCAATGTCCCATCTCGATTAGGAGCTCATAGAATTGCGTTATAAGGGAAACGACCTCGTCGGGGTCATATGCAGCGGCAGCCTCGTGCTCGGCCTTAACAAGTTCCGCAATTTGACGAGGTAAGTCCTCTCTTTCTTCCTGCGCTAGTTCAAAATCCGTTGAAAATGGGGCTCGACGCCATTTGTAGACGTGCGCGCTGAGTGAAGCCACCTCCGAGTCGCTGATATCCTCGACGTCGCTGTCCGAGTCGTCCTCCGATTCTTCACTGTTCGTCTCGTCGCTTTCTGGCACGTAGTCCTCCGAATCGTCCTCTTCTTCGAGGTCAGTGTCTAGCCAGGTATGCAGCTTTTCTTCCACTCCGGGAGCAAGAATGCTGGGGTGGCGCCACGGCCAGGGGTACGGCTTGTAAGGTCGAGGTTCCATGAAAAGACGGTCAACGGAACTGGCATGATGCTTGTTTGTTGTGAAGAAGGATTCCGAGTCGTAGCCATCAATTTCCTTTCTTGCTCTTCACCGTCTTGACTTTGGCGCCTGTTCAAGAGATACTGGGGATGGGTACCGGTCGATGGGTTGGCACAGGCTTGAACTCCACTTGGACCTTGTTTGAGGGCCCGCAAGAAGGTTCAATTTATCCACCTTGAGCTATAAGTTCGACCTTCGAGTCAGCGTCGACGTCTGCAAAGTTCAAGGGAGGCTGCAAAATTGTCCCGTACATAGTCGTCGTGGATTTTCTCACAACGCCCCGCTCGTACTCTGATGCAAAAAATCACTTTGTTTCCTTCCACAACCCATCTTCTGCCGCGGCTTCTCCAAACTGCAACTGCGAGCCATGCTCTTTCTCCTACCTGCATATCGTCCGCTGGCAAAGTCTTGAGACCTTCTTTGACGGCGATAGGACAAGCACTTCTCAGACATGCACCTATTTCCTCTGGTTGGCACCTCTATCCGACCGGCGTATGGGAACTCTGAATCGGAACTAGTCGACCTCGCGTGTCTCTCTGGTCCTGCCCTGACTGATCTCTGAATCCCCGAGTTTATTATACCGATCGATATCGGCGCTCAGCGACTATTAGTATGGGCACCCATGTCACAAGTACCGACCCATCGGGCTCCAGCATCCCGCCCGTCGGCCGCTCTCCCCTAAATTATTTTTAAAGCGATTTCACCAACCCCAAAAACCGCGCAGGCTCCTCGGTAGTCAATCAATCAAATCGCTCTTCCAGGACTATCGCACCTCTCTCTATTCATCCCATACACTTCCTGACTGTGCCGATTTGGGTCATTCAAGTTTATCCACCTTAGACTAAAAGTTCGACCGACGATGTCCACCAGCGATGTCGACTCATTCATTTCAGGTACCTGGCGAGCACCGATACCACATAAAAGTCTCCTCCTCCTCTGGATCGATCTTTAGGACCTCCCTCGCCGCCTTCACAAACTCCTCGCCGTCCGGCCCCGAGAGCGCCGCGAGCGACTTGGCGTCAGTGTTGAACGTGATGAAGCAGACAATGTGATTATTATCATCTTCTGGAAGGGTAAGGTTGAAGACATAACGCGGCTCGAATTCGATCTTGCTGAGTAGAATGCCAATAGGTGAGACCCGGATAGACTGAAGGCCGAATTGAAAACGCACCCGTCGAAACGGTCCATGTACCCACGTTTAACCCAAAGCGGGATGACGGCTTCCCGCGAGACCGAGGCGAGGCAGTCGACGGGGTGGCGTCTGAGGATTTTCGCAAAAGAACTTCGCCATCCGAGGCCGTAGAGGGGTGCGGTCCGCGAGCGGACACCACGGAGGAGGAGGAGAGGAGGAGGAGGAGATAGTATTACTGCAGAGGTCCCTATAAGGAACAAGCAGGTACTGTACCTATGTACGGGACAGTGGGGGTGGCGAGTTGAAAGGTAGGGTTAGAGGCGGTCGTGCTGCCGGGCCAGGACTATCATGAAATGAGCACCAGCGAAGTAAAAGGGCTATGAAACCATACTTTGCCGACATAATAATAGAATCAATCGTCAAGATTCAAACGTGGACCTGGCTGATTGATTTGTCTGTGGAAAGCACACAAAGAACCAGCATCGGCCAAAGCACGAGAAATGGATGCTCTGCGCAGTGGCAATGAATAGGAGTAAACCGGGTATATCCGAGATGTTTGGATCAATTATCGATCCGGCCATCCAGTCCTTCGTTCTAACCTCCATGAGACTCTTCGCTCAGCTATACTTGTGCTCTGGATCCACTGCTGCTGGGTTAGCGGCTATATGTTTGTTGAGGCCCTCCAATATTCGGTCTCTAGATGCTCGATCTTACTCTGATCTTTTGACTACGCGCTTTTAACCATGGTTAAACCTTGCTGCGGCCTAGCTGGTCCGGATGCACCGAGAATGGGCACAAGGCTTCCCGAGATGTCTCCGATCGCTGAAAATTAAATCTCTAACGTGCCTGGCCATGTCCTGTGGTTTCTTCGTGCCCATCCACATATCGTATGACTTGACTTGCGATTCCTCTTTCGAACTCAATCCAAATCTTTGCACTTGCCAATTCGATTCTACCTCTCATTCCAATCTTCCTGCGCCCGCGCACACCTCAAGTACATCTTACTACCAAACACTCTCGCTCGTGGCCGTCACCTTCCATGGTAGAAATCAATACCGGTGTCGACTTTGCTACTCCTCGGTTCTATATTGAAGCGGCTCTCGATGCCAAACGTCGTGAGAGTTACGTACCACCCCCACATCCGCGCATTCTTTCTTTCTTGCCCCAGACACCGACAAATTCTGCGCTCCTGGCACGACGAGAGCTCCCGACGGCAATGGGCGTATCCATTACTTGGTCCCGATATCTGACGCGTTCTCGAAGGAAACTAGACAGTCGGGTCCTTCCGTTTTGTAGCCTTCTAGAAAGCGTACAACCGCGAGGAAACATCTTTGCACTTGGCTTTATACCGGGACCATGAAGCACACATCCACACAAACATGTCTTTACACCGAATTCAGCCCCCTCTGAATTGCGATTTAAACTTTGTAGTCGCTCAACAAGATCTCGAAAACAACAAACTCCTAATTTTTCATCCAATCCATGAGACTCTCCAAGTTGAGATTTCCTCCCTTAATTTCGTACCACAGGGTGGATATTTTCCTCAGTCGGAGGTGCACGCAAGGGGTTCGAGAAGAAAAAAAAATCCACTCTCCGTACACAGGAAGCAAACTCTGATGATACTGTTATTAGGCAGCGGTGCAATCCAAACTCTGCGCCACGCTCATGGCGTCCGCCAAGGATTGGTTGGCTTTCTCCAGGAACTGGGTCGTGTTCGCGATGGTCGAGGTAAACGCGGCCCTAACGAAGAAAGCACACGCCCAGTCAATATCAATCAGGTTGGAGGTACTCGTACTCACGGCGTAATGGTCGAAACATTTGACTGCGCGTCCTGGAGTGAGCTCATCAGGAGGGCGATCATGCTGGCGGTCGGGGGTTTCTCGAAGGTGGGGAAGAGCGCGAAGCTTGATATGTTGCCTGCTACATTCCTGGCGTCGAGGAGGGAAAGTTGCGCGTGGAAGATGGGGGCGGGGTCATTGACTCCGGAGCTGCGAGGGAGGGATGGGTTGTGAGTAGGGCAATGGAAAGAAGAAAACGGCGCGTACATGGTGTCGATCTGCGACAGAGCAAACTGGACACCTAGGATATCGGCACCGAGATCCGTGGCGTTGGTCGAGTCGCATGCTCGTTGCCAGTGGTGCACCGGAGCTGGACGTGTGGATTGGATGCATTGAACATTATACCAGTCAGGGAGAGATAAATCATACCTGCGAGAGTTTGCGACAAGGCAAGGAGCGAGACCGCAAGGATGTTCAAGCGGCTCATCATGCTGGAATTGGAGCCGAGAGGTGGATGGAGAGAGAATAGATGGAAAGAGATAAAGAGAGAGAGAGAACACGTCCAGTGAAGGACACCGGGTCGGGAGAAATTGGAATGTGGAGTTTCCTGGATATCGGAGAATTTATAACTTCTGGCCCAGGATTGATCATATGTACGGCTTGATATCGGTCGTACATATAGTTTCGAATAGCGCTGCTTACCCTTGGCCTTACTTCCATGGCTTGATATCGAGGGTCAGAGATGATTCCGATCCTGATTCCTCCCCCGATTTTTCGAAAAGATTGGATCAGAAGGCGACTTTGAGGCCACTCCAGGGACGTAGAGTAAGTATTGCGTGTACACTTAGATAGTTCCTGAGCCCCCGCGTTCCTCAGCGGCACCAGCCGTGGAATTACCTCCAAGAGGGATCCACAGTGTCGCGTGGTTCGGGATCGCAGTTCAAGTTGACATGGTGTTCAGATCACGCGCACTAAGTCAATTTGATGATTGGCGCCATCCGTACCACCAGGTCAAACCTAGACCTAGCGCGACAGCCACCGTTACCTCCTCCTGTGCGTCTCTGGAGTCTGAAGTTTTTTTAACCTCTGGATATGGATCGACCAGGGTACCTGTCATTCAAATTTTTTTTGCCTCATTCTTTTTTGAAGGGGAAAAAAAAAACGCAACAAACACTGGCCTTTTCTTGATCTTTCTCTAGAGTCTGACCGCAACAGGGAAGTTCCCAAAGGAATCAATTTAGCCCAGCGAATAACTGTACATGTACGCCGTGGAATGATAAAAATTTGTTTTTAAATGCCCCAACCGCCTCGGTGGCTGAAGATCGTCACGTAGGCAGGTAGGTAGGTAGAGCTGGGCTCGAAATCTTACCCTCTCAGCCAAGCCGTGAAATTAAATATAGTATATTGTCCTTGATGCTTGTTTGAACTACACCCTGTACAGGGAAACGGCTTGAGGATCAGCGAGCGCGCGTCCGTTCGAGTCTGACTCCGATATTAGAGCCGAGTGCAATCAAGGGCGGATACAGCGACTCGCAATCCCCATTTCACTGGGTCGAATAGGTCCAATCATTCATGACATATACTGCGTCGGTCCCAGATAGCAACGAGATATCGAGTCCATCCTTCCTGAGCACTTCCAATTTTCTAAGCGTTTCGGGGTCCGGACATGAACCCGGATCTGTAAGAAGTGAGGTGCCTGCGAGGGCGCAAGCTGCGGATTTCCATCGAGATTGCAACATCCTCAGATAGAGGGGGTAATCGATGGCGATGTTTTTCATTTGCTGAAAGCCGAAACAGATTTCAGATAATTGCGGTGACACCCATGTACCGCGCGAGCCGTCCAAGAGCGTCAAAAGGGAGCGGAAGGTTTCGTCCCCTTGTGACGCAGAGTCTGTAATTATGATGGCGAGTTCTGTGATGGTGGAACATTTTTCGAGGATCGTCGCGGTTGAATTAGGATCAGGTAAACCTCTGAGGCAGAGCCGTCGCAGAGGACAGGAAGAGCGGAGGAGGAGGTGTTCCAGGAGTGGAAAGAAAGCGGTATCTTCCTCCGTACAATATATAGCTGCTTCTTCCAAAACAGGAGCACTGAGGAAGTCCAAGATCTCCGCATGGGATACGTACAAGCGCCGAAGACGCGATAATTGGATGGTTTTATCGGAAGGTGGCCAGGGTTCGTCTATGTCGAAGTCAACGCGAATCCGGGCCTCGATAAGACTAGGGACCAGCTTTAGCATCGCCCGATGCGTGTCCCATGGGGCATCAAAATCGTAACGAGTGACGAGATTATGCGGGGGAAGGACAATTGGTACAAAGCGAAATCCGCTGTTGGCCCCCACATCCACCAGAGAATAAGCATTCTCGAAGCACTTGAGGGAATCCACACCGTTTTGGCTTCCTGCGCCGTCCCATTGCACCCATAGCTTGCGCAACACCGGAAGCCGGCCTGCCAGAGCAACCAGGTGGGGAACCAAATCTGCAGTCAATCGAAGAGTGAGTTCCTCCCAGCAATCGGAGTGGTCCGATAGGAGCTTGAATATCTGTACTTGGGGGCGCGCATCCTTTTTGGTACATCCGAAGAAATGAATCTTTAGCGTCTGGGCCCGTTGAATATGGGTCTCGATCATGGTTAAAAGATACTCCTCGTCTTGGGAAGAATCGATGCGAACCAGCGACCACAACGAAGGCTTTGAGATCGAAACTGCTCTCCAACGGCTGCAGACCTGTGTCAAGACCCATGGACTGTCTCTTACGTCGAGCACTGCCGACGACAACGTCCACGAAAAGATTTGACCAAGGATCTCGGGTGGCATCCGCCTCAGTGGAGAGATAATCGCTGTATTCTGCGCATGATACTCCGACAGGATTGCGCGGTCCTTCTCCAACTGCTTCAGCTGGTCCTGAAGTCGCGATATCTCATCGTCGAGGCACGCCAACCGGGGGCCTGTTTTCGATACTACCGCGCGGATATAAGCCAGTTCAGGCCCATTTGGTGGCTCGTTCGTGGTCATAAGCTTTTGGTGTCGTGCGAGGGTTTCAGGACTCGGAGTGGCACTTATATTCAGTTCTTCTGCCTCGGAGATGATGATAGCGCCGCATTCAGAACAGTTACGTGGCATCTGAGTTTCAAGGTAAGTACATGATAGGCCACGGGGGAGACGTGTAAGGTAGAACTAGGACCACCTTTGTGCCACTGAGTTTGAGCTTCCTTTAAGCGCGAAAACCTATCAGTTGGAGACGGCACAACAGGCGTGTATACGATGTTCTGGGTTGTGGATGGATTTAAGGCCGTTTCGAGGAAATTTGGGTGATAAAGCTTACCGCGGTACGATTCTACGAATGGGCGACGACAAGGAGTTTCGGACTGGAGAAGAAAAGTCGCGATCACGTGCGCCATAGCGACCTTTCACTTGGAACTGAAGCTCTTGCGAGGAGAAACGGTACACACACAACCAAGACATGAAAACGAGGGGGATCGCGGATTCGCGGGAACCTTCACTAGCTTCACCACAACACGTCGAAACCCGAGCGTCGTCCCATCCACGAGCAGTTTCATCTCGCCACGGGCCGCTCGAACGTTAGGCAGCGCTCGCAGGGCACGGGGCGCAGATTGCGGCATCAGAGAGTCGGAGAGTCGGGCAGTGAGAGCGCGGATGGATATGGGGGGCGACAAAACTCGGCGTTGGAGAGAAATGGCGCCGCAAGCCGCGAATGGCTAGCAGTGCGAACGAGCTCCTCCATTCCACATAGGCGCGCGCGCCGGGAAAAGCATTGTAGAGCAGACGGCACGATTCTCCGGGAGGCGAGCCTCACCGATCCGAGTCTTCTTTGAGAAGAGCGATGCTTGGGCGATACGCGGATCGCGCGCCATGAGGGCGTTCGGGGAGTCGCTAACGCGGCAATGGGGGCGGCTGGCGCCGATGGAGATGGTTGGCGTCCAAGTAAGTCGATGGAAAGCGACCGGAAAGGGACGAGGGTACCTGCGCCCGTCAATCGGAAGGAGGCGAGCACACTCCAGGGGAGGATACGGACGAGTGGGAAACCAAGAGACTCGGAGGAGTAGGAAGACAGAAGTGTAGGATTCACCAGCGCCCGTATCCTATCCTATCCGTAATTCAGTCTCCTTCACAAATGGAGGAAAATTGAGATATATGGTACTTACTACAGGTGCTAACCCCCCCCCCTGGTCATTCATTGCCTGGCGAGCGCGGGCCCGAATCTCCCGACGCCCAGCATCCTAAGTATTGACACTTGGCAACAAAATCCGCGCGGCGCCATCTAGCGCTAGCGTTCCCGCATCAGCCGACGCTGAAAGAAAAACACAGACGGAGACTTACCTGCCAGGCATACTCAAGGTTGCTGCGCCGTCAATTACGGGCCCGGGGAAGCGGGCAAGCGAGGCTCATACAACCTCGTCCAGGTCATACGCTGCGGCAGCCTCCTGCTCGGCCTTGACATTGTCGAGGCAAGTCCTCTCTTTCTTCCTGCGCTAGTTCAAAATCCGTTGTTAACGGCAGTCGACGCCATTTGTACGCGTGCGCGCTGAGAGCAGCCACCTCCCAGTCGCCGATATCCCCGTCGTTGCTGTCGAATTCCGAGTTTGACTCTTTCACTGTTCGTCTCGTCGCTTTCTGATTCAGGCGCATAGTCTTCCGAATCATCGTCCTCCTCAAGATCCGTGTCTAGCCAGGAATCCGGCTTTTCTTCTACCACAGGAGTCAAAATGCTGGGGAAGCGCCACGGCCAGGAGTACGGCTTGTAGGCCATGAAAACACGGTCACAGTGAACAGAACTGGCATGATGCTCGTTTGTTGCGAAGAAGGACTCGTAGCCATCAATTTCCTTTCTTGCTTTCTTGCTCTCTCTCTCAACTTTCTCTAATTTTCACAAGATCAAGAAACATTGAACCACTTAGACTCATACCGGAAATTAGACCTCTACGTCTGCATAGTACAAGTGAAGTCTCAGCCCTTCAAAATTATCCGAGTCGTGGATTCTCTCCGAAAAAACGGTAACAATGATCTGATCCCGTTCGGACGCCCGTACTGTTTCCTTCGCGCCGGATCCAACCTTCCACTTGCTGGTATACTTCCCGCAGGAAAGATCTTGGACCGGCCACCGCCGCGCTCGCTGCTCTGGCTAACCCCCGAGCTTCCTCTCATCGATCTCGTCTCTCAGCTCTCACCGTGACTGTACAAGCTCTCTATCCTCCTTCCTGGTTAGTACACCAGACGGAGCCTGCGTTACAAGAGCCATGACACTAGCCGGTCGAGATCCCGCACTGATGGGGGACACGGCAACCTTGTGCAAATCGACTCTACCAACCAATGAACCGCAAGGGCCTCGTATCAATCAATCGAACGGACGCAGCTCGATTCCCCCCTCTGCCATACACCCTCCCCACCTGGAGCGTGTTTCGTTTTGGCCATGGATCACTCCGTGGGTCCTATGCAAGACCGCGTCACAAGAGCCCGCGCCTCACGCCGCAACCTAGCCAAAATCATCTCGACCTTCCCTCGCTCCCGACACGACGACATACCAACTCTGTGGCTCAGCTAGTCTCAGACTCAGCCTACTGTAAATCTCCAAGCATCCTGCATGTATCTAACGATCCCTGCTGGTCTTCAGCTTCGCTGTGTCCATCATCCGGGACACCGCGCCTTAGCCTGCGAATGAACCCCAGGGCTCGTCTTATATCTCCTCGGAGCCTCAGCCCGTCGCCCGTCGTCCGTCGCACGCATCCTCCTGACCACAGCCCTTTCGCCGACCTCTGTTTCTCAAATCAACTCTTCTTCTTCCTGTTTTCTCTTCTCAAGAGCCAACCCCATCTCTCGAGGCTGATAATAGTCGATATGATATCTCACCACTGGACCACTGGCAGGATGCAGGGAAACAGCTGTCGTCTTCTCCTTTTCGAAATCCGCGCACCCTCCGATTTCGAGTCTTCCCGAGATCTCCGCATCGTGTCCTCTCCCTCCCTCCCTCACTCACGCACGCACGCGCCGTCTCCGGCTCGTATGTAGCCCGCGACGAATGACAGCCCCATTACCCCCTCTTCCTTCCTTCCTGAACTATATCGCAGATCCAGACAAAGCAACACATCACATGCATCCATCTACACGGAGGGCTCGTATTGTATCGTATATATGTAGCGAGCGAGCTCCAGCACAACAACAAGGAAAACAACCGCTCTACATACACACATACCACGTCTAGGTCCGTGTCCGAGCCCAGGGGATAACACAAAGCAGCCATAAGAGATAACCCATGGATAGATGAGGTCTAGATCTACAGTACGGTACCGGTGCGTACATATGATATGGATGCGTCCGTCTACGTGGGGCCGGCAAGGGGGTGGGGGGAGTGGAGTGGGGGGTGTCTCTATGGCTGTGGGCGGCACGGGAGGGCGTAGGGGCGTAGGGTGAAGATGGGGGGAGGGGAGGCAGGAGGTGGGTGGAATACGGGAGGCGAAGGCGGGTGGGGCGCCCTCGGCCTCGGCCTCCAGGACGCCGACCAAGAGGAGGCGGGAGGAAAGACGCGTCGAGATATCCCCGCCGCGTAACGAGCTGCCCCGCGTCTCTCGGGTCTCCACCCCACCCCACCCCACCCCACCCACCGCTGGATGATAGGATTGCGAGGTGGCGAGTGGCAAGAGTGATGGGAAGTGGGCCGGTCCGCGCAATGAATAGATAGATAGATCCTCCCCTCCAGGCTCCCACTGCATGCGGCCCACGCCCCTCCCACTCCTACTCGTACGCTCCCCGCCCCACCACCACCACCACCCCGCCGCTCAACACGCGCCGCCCCCCACCACCGCCACCACCACCACCGCGCCCCCGCCCCGCCCCGACCCGCCCCCGACCCGCCCCCGCTCCCGTCCCACGTCCCACGCCTCACGCCCTAACAAGCCTCGAGCTCGCGCGCGCCTGCACGGGCGAGCGGCGGCCCGGCGACTGTGCTTGTGCTTGTGCTTGTGCTTGCGTGCCTGTGGGTGTGGGCGTTGTCGGCCTTCCCGTCGTCGCTGCTGCACCGCCCGAACTCGAGTTCGAGCTAGGAGTGGAATTGGGAGTGGAGCTGGAACCGGAGGCGTCCCGGTGGCGCGGGGACAAAGGGGACAGCGGGCGCACGGCGAGGCGCGGGGAGGTTTGGGGCTGCGCGTGTGCGCTCGTGCCCTCAAACGCAGATCTCTTCTCCTTCTCCGCACTCGAGCCCTGACTTGAGGGTGGTGGTGGGGTGGACTTCTCCGCCACGCCAAGAGCAAGGACGGGGAGGCTGAGGACGGGCGGGGGGAGGGATATCGGGGGTAGGATTGGGGCGGGCTCGGCGGGGGGCAGAGAAGGGGTGAGACTGAGAGGAGCGCTCTCCTCCTCCTCCTCGTCCTCCTCAATCTCCACCATCACGTCGTTGATGACCATGTAGCTCTTCTTCTTCTTCCTCATCGGGGGCGCCGCCGCACCCTGACTCCCAGACAAACTCGCGACACGCGAGATCGACGCGGGCAGCATCTCGTGCCGATCGCGCTTGTAATCGTACGCGCTCGATCCAAACGGGGGCGAGTACGCCGCGGCCTCGGCGGCGCGGTACGCGTGCTCGTACCCGAACCCAGCCCCACTTCGGCTGCCCGTGGCCTGGATCGCGCGCGGACGCGACGCGAGGGGGAGCACGCGGTCGGGCTCGCCGTCGGCGGCGGCGCGCGCGGGGGGGTAGTGCGCGTGCGCGTCGAGGGGGGAGCCACTGCGCGAGTTGTCGGCGGAGGAGGCGGCGGAGGAGGCGGTCGACGGGGCGGGGGACGCTGCGGGGGATTCCGCCGCGAGGAGCGGGAGGAAGGCGAATGCGGGCCGGGCGCGGGGGGCGGGGGGCGCGGTGGGCGGGCGGAGGTGGGTGAGGGACGAGGAGGCGAAGCGGGTGGGGGCGGGCGGCGGTTTGGCGCGGCCCGGGGGCATGAGGAAGGGCGTTTGGTAGGCGCCGGGGGATTGCGGGGGCGAGGCGGGGGAGACGGGGGAAGTCGGGGACTCGGCGGCGAGGGGGAGCAGGCCGATGGGGACGGTCGAGAGCAGCTGTTTGCCTGGGCGGAGGTCGGGTGGCTGTGGGGCGTGTGGGAGGGATCGTTGGATTTCTTTCAGCTCGAGGAGTTCTCTGTACATAATCGTGAATAGGAGTTGATAAAATTTGATTGAAGACTGACTGGTAAGAGAGCTTTCGGGCAGGCTCTGTTGGGGTACGGTCCCACTCGTCTGCCCAATGGACCTCTTCTGATCCCTCCTCGCCGAATACAACACACTTGCGGCCTAGACTGCTATGCTCGGGGGCGGGTGATCCCGGGATGGAGGGGCATTTGAGGCAGCTTTTCATGATGGGACGGTCGAAATAGGCGGGGGAGTGAAACGACGGCAGTTTGATGACGGCGGGGGTTGAAGTTGAATAATCAAACAGCAGGCAGTCAGAAAGACGAGGAATAGCAGGAATAGCAGTCGGAGTAGTGGGGAAGTGGAGGACGGGCAAGTGGAGCTCCGTTGCGATGACGGCGGGGGTTTTCAAGTTCGGCGAGTGACTTCCAAGTTGAATAATCAAAGACGAGGAATAGCAGGAATAGGAATAGCAGTCGTAGTAGTGGGGGAAGGGGGCCTGGTCTCTGACGTTATTTACATTTTTCTCGGATGCAAGATGTAGAGGGGGCGGATCAACTCGGGGGCCCGTCGATCATTTCGCGATTGGTCGTGTGCCTATTTCATTTCGGCAGTGCGCACTGCATATGCTCCTCGCTTGCTGTGTACGACTACAGGAGCCCCCTAGCCATCCTGGCCGCGAATGTCTCTCCTCCGTGCGTTGGCGAATATCTCTCCCCTTCAAAACTCCGCCCTCATCGCGATACCCACGTCGGCCGAATGCGAATTTCGTGCTCGTCGGACCTTCGGACGCGTAAACCCGCGCGTTGTTGCCTCGTGCCCACTACCATCCCACCACGGCGGACTTGGACAATGGACCTTGGACCTTGAAGAGCTAGTATAGTTCCAGCCCATGGTCAGGACAAGTACTAATAGCAAATTAATGCACTTGTGGTCTGGTACGCCCCATTGGCATAAATATCGTTCAACCATAAATAACCATCCTTCCACTAGTTTTAGCTAAAAGTAGAGTATCCCGCGCTGATAGATATCTCCTTCGCGTACCTACTTCCTGAGTCCTGTCTGTTACTTACTTCCAAGTACACGCAGCCCTCAGCGTGTTTAAATTCCGACACTGAGTCCTTTCCCGACGGCGGAAATACCATCTGGCGATGTCAGCGTACAAGGAGGCACCGTGACGGCCGAGATACCGACACGACACGATTTTTCTCAGGTAAGTCCAAGCCTGAGGGAAAATGAGCCAACAACGAGCAGGTTCAAGCAGGACACGAGTCCCCCAAGCGACGCTTGCGGATAGGAAGCAGGGCCTCGAAGTGTGGTTTTTATGGGCAAGGCATAATTATAGTTTACATAGAAAGTTCCCATGGAGGTTGAGGTTGAGGTCGACGTCAAATGCGGCGAAAGTGGGATGTTCGAATTCGCCGCGGCTGGTGTCGGCTTCTTGTAACATATCTGAATCCCCGAAATATTCACATCGATGGTATACTTACCGTCTCGTGCTGAGTCGGGGCACCGACGAAGGATGTCCGGTAGGCAGAATTGCAATTGAACTGACCTTCCCATGTAATGATATAATTTCCTGTGGGTACTCCGATGGGGATCATCCTTGAACTTGACGTAGGGACAAGAGACGGCGAGGGGCACTGTGGTTGGTTCATTATACGAAAAAGAATAACTCGATATCTTGGTCGAGTTCGAGTGGTACGAGTCGCCGCTCGTATGCGCACTCGTTCGAGGGAGTTCCGCAATCCATCCCAGGAGTCAGTCTAGCTGCGTGAGGATTTGGAGCTCGGGGACGAGAGACGAAGTGATCGCTTGACGAGAAGTTCGTTCTTGGGTGTCTGTGACCGGGCAGAGTCGGAATCTGCGTCTCTACTGTTATGTAATCGCAAACGGAGAAATAAAGTACCAACTTCAGAAAAAAAAATGATGGTGTACTTTGAATTACATCCCTCATCCCACGGCCCCTGGGGACGGTGCAAAGAAATAAAAATAACCCGCACGGGTCCGGCTGTGAGAGAAGAAGCAGAAAAATAACGCGTCCGAGTCACCAGCGCCCCTCTACGCAAGGTCATTGTCAATACAGAGTTCGATTTCGGCAGCCATCGGCAATCCCATCAATCCGTGATGCGTTCAATTTACGTTCGCGCCATCAGTAGACATTCCGCACCATCAATAGGCGTTGGGAGCTGCTGAAGTTGTCGTGCCTCTCTTTTCCGATGGTGTCATGTACGTGCCTCCAAGTTTGCTTGAACATAGGCAGCACTTAAATGGGATTAACAAAAAACGGCGGTGCGGGACGAATCACGATTGGCACTGCGATATCGAGGATCCGGATTCAATTTCCAAACCACCATGTTCTCTGGCCACCTCAGCAAAGCTGCCCGGTATATATCTACTATTGAACAGTGAACACTGGACAGTGAGCATGCTGTATATCTGGCAACCACTGCATTTTCCTCCCCTTACAGCTTTCGTTGACGGAAGGCGACACTGCATATTTTCCGCGCTTACCTTCATAAAGCGCAGGCGGTCAGAACCAACCCCTCAACTCATGGCTTCGACAAAGGATTCAACAAAAGCTTCAGCGTCAACGATACCCGGCACAGCTACCGCTCCGAGCCAGGTCATTACGCTGTATTTTCAAGATATCGTCCGCATTACAGGAGAAACCTTGGTCGGTTACGTCGATTTGAATGTTGCATTGGCCCAGGAGGAACATATTGAGCAGCTCAGTATTAAGCTCAGAGGATCTCTAACGACGTACGTGCCATCCCACACGATCTCCGTCAATCTAAGGTTGAACTTTAAGTTGATTACAGCACAATCACGACGAGCAAAACCGTATCACTCACAGAGGTCGTCCCTGTGAGTAGGCGGCTTTTTCAGCCTCACCGTCTGTAATTTCACATTCCGAAACCTAACTCGTCCGTTTAGATCAATCCCTTTCGAAGCAAGGGTCCTCGTTCCCTGAGCCAGGATCTCATATTGTTTCATACCCTTTTCAATTCAAGCTACCGGAGAACCTGCCCCCATCCTTCCACTGCGCTCAAAGTTCGCGTGGATCAATCTCCTATTCCCTACAGGTCGTAAGCGACAGACGCGGCCTCTTTCGACTGAACCGCCGGATCCGCAGACTGATTTCGGTTGTGCCTGCGGCCTTTCGTGTTGGAGAGGCTAACCATTAGACTATTATGGTTATCCTCTCCAACATTTCGAGCCCAAATGTTAGTCAAGGAGTCCTTGAGGCAAGGCTGGACGGGTAACTGGAAGGATATCAAGGTGGAAGAGAAATTACGACGACAAGGGATTTTGGGAGACTACTCCGATGCCCGGGTAACTGTATTTTGCGACAGCACTTGAGGGGTCCAAGTCTGATGTTCTTTTATAGCTCACTCTCCCCTCTTTATCCTCTTCCCCAATCGCCACTCCCATACCATTCAGCCTCCACGTTATCACAGAGACCAAAGTACACCCCGTTCCGACCGCCCAGAGGATAAGCACGGGAAAATGCTGTTCCCAGAACCTCCAACGCGACCCTCTCAGCTGAGCCCGGTTCTGGTCCGTCAAGCATCAGTTCCCGTTCGAGGTAGAAGTCGGCTTGTAACCGATATCTTCGACCTTCAAGGGATTCGAGGTTCCTCACAGGAACAAGTTGTGCAGGCGACAGTCGACGACCCGGAGTGGATTCCGAAAGATGACAAGGACCGAGGAATCTGGAGATGCGCCGTTCACTTCAACTCCACCCTGATGTTTCCCTTTGCGCCCACGTCCAACACCCAGAATCTTGACTGGCAGGTTAAGACTATGTGTTATTTGTTCCCGTCCCAGAGTATCATCTAATTTATGTTGCAGTACGCGCTTCAGTTTGTCGTGCCCTTTCCTGGCTTCGGCAACGATCTCAAGATTCGGACGCCGTTACATCTCGGTGCTGCGTCGCCGTTCCCTCCTCCTCCGATCGGAGCTGCCGGAACATCGAGTTTATCTTACGCTGATATTCCTCCCGCCGGCCCACCTCCCATGCTTGACTCACCTCCGTACGTCTCTTTCCCGGGAAAACATAAGTTGTCTAACGGTCCAACAGTTCGTATTGGGCAGGCGAGGACCACGATTGGGGCGATGAGAAAAACTAAGCTCTTCGCTCTCCTCGGTTCGTCGATTGTGTATGCAATCTACTACGACAAAGATTTTTGCGATTTTTCTTTGATGGCACATCGATTTCGTTCTTCATCCGCTTTTCTCTCTGGCAGTGTTGCATATCCCATGATTGGGACTGCACCAAATGTCTGGCGAGGACTCCGCGCGCGGAATGGCACACAGGTTCCTCATGTACCCATTTAATCGTCCCCAATCCATCCGATAGCGGATCGACGATCTCGCCACAACTCACCGAGATTTGTGAAATCCCAAGCCATCTCAATTATCCCCTCTATCTCAAGCTGTTACAATCCCATTTGACCGCGAAGGGATGCGCACTCAAAGCCTCAGGGGCCGCAGTTCTTACAGAGACCGGCTCGGGTCCGGATCCCGAGACGCGTAGCGAGCTGGTGCCCTCCCGTAGGCCCGTGGAACAAACATTTTGGTCTTGGACAACGCAGAGGCGGTGGTGGACTGTTGGGCGTACACCAAGCTATGGGAGTGAATGTTGCCAATGGTATCTTCATTTGTAGCTCTCCGGATTCAAAATAAGCTGAAATTCTGAAAACAAATTGAGGACGCAGAAAATCTGGGCGTTACTAACCAGCTTCACTGGCGAGCCAAGGGTTGCATTTTCCGAAAGTTTAAAATTGCCCACGAGATGCGTCAAGCGACTTTTCGCATTTGGTATATACTATATATCTCCATAGCACGCACGACAGAGGTTTCAGGACCGCCCGGGGCCCAGGGGATTCCAAGAATAACTTGAACGTGAACAGTTGGTGAAGCAGATCGTTCTATTGGCAGGTAATTTAGTACTTTGGCCATCGGTACCCCGTGGCCCGGTCAATTTTTCTGGTAAATTCTAGATAGTTAGTGGGCGTTGTGGATAACCTTGACGAGGTACAAGTGAATGCAACAGTCATCTTAGACTGTCGACCTGTGGTGACAAGTATTAAGTATATGCGGAATTGCGAGAAGAAAATGTTGGGACGAGCAGAGAATTTTGTAGAAGGACTCACGATCAGTACCATGGATTTATACACACCCACCGATCCATGTCATCATGCGCCTTTGGTCCGGAAACAAACGAAAAATCTAATCCAGCCTGCTTGAGCGCATCCAGCCTCCCAAGCGTCGCAGGGTCTGGATCCGGACCAGAACCGATGAGAAGGTGAGTTTTTCTGAGTGCGCAATTATCTGCTTTCCACCGTGATTCCAACATGTCTAGGTAGAGGGAATAATCGACCCGGTTTTTCGTTCGGGAACCAAACGAGATTTCAGATAATTGCGGGGACAGCACCTCGTTGCGATTGGTGAAGATGGATAAGTGGGTGGTAAAGGTGGTGCTCGACTCGAGCTGGATTTCTTCGTCACCTGAATCGTCGTCTGAATCGTCGTCTGAATCATCGGGTTCGGTCATGATCGCGATTTCGGTAATAGAGGGACATTTCCGCAAGATTTGTGCAGTCGAATCAGCGTTGGGGGACCCTTTAAGACAAAGTCTTCTCAGAGGGCAGGAGGAACGTATAAGAAAGGTCTCAAGGTGCTGGTCAACATGTGGATCGTCCTCTTCCCCAACATGTAAAGCGACTTCTTCCAATGCAGGAGCCCTGAGATATTCGAGGATGTGCACATCATTTCCATGTAGCCGTCGGAGACATAATAAGTCGATAAATGCACTGGGAGAGTCCGGCCAGGGTTCGTCGTCGAAAGCAACGACGATTCGGCACTCGACAAGGTTCGGGGCCAACTTCAGGATTTCGCGATGTGTTTCCCAAGGGGCGTCGAGATTATATCGGGTGATCTGCTGTATGGGAAGCAGGGTTGGTACAAAGCGATAATGATTGTAAATCACAATGTCAACCAAAGAGGAGGCGGTCTGGAAGCAATTGATGGGGCTCAGTCCTACTTGACTGTCCGGGCCATCCCACTGCAGCCATAACCGGCGCAGCGCCGGAAGGCAACCTCGTAGAGCCGTCAGGTGTGGGGCCAATTCTGCAGTCAGCTCAACGAGGAGCTCCTCCCAGCGAGTTGAGTGTTGTGAAAGGAGATTGAACATTTCGATTTGGGAACTACAGTCATTTTCTGAGGCTCCATAAAAGTGAATTTTGAGCATCCTGGCACGGTCAATCTGGGTCCTAGCCATGACCAATGGATATGTGTCTTTGATACTATAGTCGATGACAACCAGCGACCAAAGCGAGGGAGTCGAGTTGGCAATCGCTCTCCAGCGGTGGCTGACGTGGGTCAACGTCCATGGGCTGTCTTTCAGTACGGACCATTCACGGTTCCATGTTTCATCGGCTGACGACAACGTCCACAAAAAAATTTCTCCAAGGACCTCGGGTGGCATTCGTCTCAGGGGAGAGAGAACCGCGGTACTCTGCGCATGGAACTCCGACAGCACTGCGCGTTCCTCCTCCAACTGTTTTAGCTGGCGTTTGAGTCGCGATATCTCATCGTCGAGGGACGCCAAACGGGGGCCTGTTTTGGATACGACATCCCTGATATACGCTAATTCAGGGCTATTCGGGGGCTCGTTCGAGTTCACGAGCTTAAGGTGCCGTGCGAGGGTTCCAGGAGTGGCACTGATATTCGGTTCTTCTGCCTTAGAGATGATGATGGCACCGCATTCCGAACAGTTACGTGACATCTGAGCTTCAAGGTGAGCACACGATACACTGGGCGAAGACAAAGGCAGGACCGACTTCGAACTTGAGCGCCGGTCGCGAGAAGATCTAGAATCTCGATGTGCGTCGGAGACCGCGTAAAACTGTGTAAGGGTGTTGGTGCATTGTCGATGAATTTGAGAGGCCTCAACCGAAGGCACGCTGAGTAAGCTCACCGTTGTAGATTCCGCAAGATTGCCGCAAGAGCTAACTAGGTTCGGAGCAAGCCTGTCTCCGCGCCGGCAAGCCGGCGATTCAGGCTTGGGACAAACTGCCAAAAAAAGACTATGTGTTCAAAACAGTATTTCTCTCTCATTTCAGTCCAGATTTCTATGGTTAGTGCTGATAATTTGTTCCTTAGATGCCATTCCATATATTGGTACACTTATATGTATCAAGTACTATACTTCTCTTGTGCTATACATGGGTTTCGAACAGGGGTTGCATCTTCAATTCGGATCAAACAAGTAAGATTATCTTGGAATTCTGGTCATTTTATGGGCTCTATCAATTCAGAATTTAATTTGGAACAGCTTGTCTTGCAATTTTTATCCAGAGAACTCATTAGTTCATGCAGGAAACATGATTTGTTCGCTTTGACCCGATGTGACACCAAGTGTGACAACATTGACCTATCCTCTGGGCTCGCCGTACAAAGAGTAGCAAAATATTGGGAGGAGGGGGGGGGGGAATCTGATGATCCACATGTCTGTACACACATTATCAAAAAAATCTTGGGCATGGAGAAAATCAATAACAAAATCTCGTCGGTGGATGACTAAGCAGATCAAACATCTCAGTTTATCCACTTTCGAGCCACATACCTTGCCCTCGCACTTAAACACCCGGGATAAATGACCCTCATTGTTTACAAGCCAATCATAATGATATGGCTTGCTCAGATATTTTATTCGGGCCCTAAACATGAGCAGATAGCGGCGATTGTATTTCCACTGATCTCGTGAGAAACACAAGTTGCACCCTCGGCTTCTAATGTACAGATCATTGACTAGGGTCGAAGGGATTTAGGCCGTTTTTGAAGCGGCAGAGCACGCAGAACACATTGCCCTTTTTTTACATCTTGGCACAAGCTTCTCAGATTGCCCTGCGAAGCACGTGCAAATCATGTGATGAGAAGGCGGCTTGTTCCGAACCTAAGAGCTACAGTACAAGAGCGCGCGGGGCCGCTTCGCGCCCCGGCACTTCGTCTTAAGTGTTGGAAATTGGAAATCGGCTTTTGAAAGGCTTGAAGCTGTTAAATTCGTCGCGTCGTCGCGGCTGTCCAATGGCGATGCCGTCCTTCGGCGCCAACCCTCGGTGATCTTCTGTCGGAGTTTGAAGGCTTCGGACAGACAGGTTATTTTATAAACAAAAAACAAAGAGCGCGCCGGGACCGCTTCGCGGCACTTCGACCAAGTCACTGCAGCGGTGCCGTCGGAAATGCGCGGTCGGAGTTTAAAGGCTTCAGACACGCTCAATTTTATAAAGAGAGAGTCTTAGTGAGCTAACGTAGAATTGAAACAAGATGCGCGATCACGTGCTCCACTGCAAATCCCACGCAGCGGCATTGGAGGACCCTGGTTTATCCTATAGTAGGTCAAATACTACGTTCGGACAAAATTTTCGATCTGGGCCACCTATGTCAGAGGAAAGTTCGGACAAAATGGGACGACAATGGACTGACCTCAGATCTAAAGTTCGGACATGGGTCCGCCGCGGAGCAAGGTCAGATACAAGTTCGGACAATGCTGTATCTCCTATTTCCTTTTTTGTACCCGCGCTGTGCACTTGCCACTTGGGAGCTCCAAAGTGGTCTCTGAACAATGTGAAAAAATTAATTCCTTGATGCAGTGGCTCCTGTGGCAGCCTGTGGCCGACTTGTGAATTTTCTGAACCTTCTCAGCCTTCACACAACCCTGCCAGTGGTACAGAATTACAATATCCACCAATGGACTCAGAAATCTTGCTCATCGTCGACTCAGACACTGAGAACAACAGGAATATAACTGCGATTTTTTTTGCGATTTTTGGAGGCCAAAAAACGAGTTTCGGGGAAAATTTGAGGTCAGAAACAAAGTTCGGACAAATTTGGGACCTAAGGTAGGTTGGCGGCGGAGTTCGGACAAAATCTGGGCGCCGGCCGGTGTCAAAAGTTCGGACAAAATTTTTTGAAGGGCCCAAATCCGTATTCGACCTACTATAGGATAAACCAGGGTCCTGGCATTGGAAACTACAGCGTGAGTACATGTATATGCAAAGGAAACGGGCATATAAGATGCAGTCGCTTCATTACCCTCGGGCTCCGGGGTTATTCGCGCGTATGTACAGCACCGAGAGCTCCTCGCGGCGGCACGGCTTTATCATGGATGTCGATTTGCGGTGAATGCGGCGTGCGCCTAGTCTGACTGTCGTGTCGGAGCGAATTCCGCTCAATGATTTCGATTTTCCTACCGGAAATATAAGCATGAGAGGATTACTCTAGTAGCTCCCCATGAGCATACAACAGCCATGAATATTTTGGAATCTTCAAGAGGATGCGTGCCGTGAAAGCTTTGAATCATTAGGCTACAATGTAGGCTACGAATTACACAACACAGATTACTCAAAGCGCATTATTATGAGCTCATGCGAAGAGCCCGACTAATGTTGCCCGCGACTCAAGTCGATCAAATCAAACTTTGCGTATAGCCACACTGTGCACCCCCAAAAGGTAGATATTTTATAGCCAATAAAGAGGCCTCATATAGGTCCATAATATATCCAAATGCCTTGGCGATTGGATGTTTGGTTGTGGAGAAACTCTCGAATCATTGTTTGACTCGACTCGACTCGACTCGACTCGAGTCGATCAATAAATCCAATATTTCTCACGAACGGTGAGGTATCAGCGGGAACCCTTGGTATATGTTATACACCCATTATGACCCTACGTACTTCATATATAATAATTGGAGTCGTACTCTTCAGTCAGATGTTATTTGCGATAAATTGAATTGGCCGACTTGAGTCGCGGGCAACATTAAGCCCGACGATGATTGGTTGCATTTTTCCATCACGAATGGCCTAGAGAGCGAAATTCAGAGGTTGGCGCAGAAATATTGTAACATTCCGGACAAACCTCGTGAATCAAAGAGATGTGCGCTCCGACAGTGTCCTCGTCCACACCCATTCCATTAGCGAAGGAGCTGTAATTTTCGGCGCCGTGCGTCTTGATCCCCAACGTCAAACGAACGAATTCATACACGGGTCGGGTTTTGTTGAGGAAAGGGCTGGCGGGAGCTGCACCTCGCTCTCCCAAGAGATAAGCACGCCGAAGACCGTCCAAAAGTGCCTCCGCCCGTGCTGCGACTTTGGAACGGAAAAGAGAAATCGAAGAGAAGGCGGCACCGGAATTCGAACAGGATTGGTTGGAAAAAGCATCGACGAGGACGGTGGAACTGGACGCGGCCACTTTGACCATTCGTTCGGCGGCATCCATGGTGCTGGTATTATTAAGGGCTTGCTGAAGAACCGAGCGGACCTTGGATGTTGTCGCGCACAACTCGAACTCGGTCAAGTAAGGACTAAAAAGGAGAACAAGCTCCTCGCCGACTATCTTGTTCAAGCCATCGCTCAGTTCGCTCTGGAGGGCGCGTAGATCCAAGGCTAATAAAAGTTTAAATGGGAGTATACATCATCATCACCCATGGCAATACATACCTTGGCAGAGGACGTAGAGGTAAGATGCAACCAGGAGGGACAGGACATCCAGAGAGTCGATCGTGGCACGACCAGAGATCAAAGCGAGTGAGCTTGAGTGAGAGTTAGTCTCAAGATACGAATGAACGTAGAGAACAACGTACTTCACAGCCTGATTATGCATCTCAGCCGATTGGATGTGCGTGCTGACGGGATTCGCTAGATATCCGAGCTCGGAAACATAGGCGGCTGTAGCGATATCAATTCCTTTAGCGTGGTAGTTGAGTGACGGGTCTGTCGCCGCCAGGGACGGTGGCAGCCCGCGGTTCATTTTCGGGTTGACAAGTTCCGTACATTGGGAGAAGAGAAGCTTGCCCAGATGGTGCAGCCCGAGTCTAGTCTTCTCCATGACGTTCGTCACCGCCATAGCCTGGAAATTGCCGCCATTATGAATTTTTCCGGTGCTGCTATCAACGAGGGGATTGTCGGTGGCTGGAATTCGAGTTAGGAAATGCTTGGCTTCATCTAAAGATGCACACACTTGAATTGCATTCCCGAGTAATCGTTTCAAGCGAGGTAAGTAAATCCTCAATCTGGGGGCCGATGAACTGTGGGGCAGTCCTTAGAGGATATCGGTCTTGCCGCAGAACACCTTCATCTTCCTCAATTGTAACCTCTTGCTCTGCGGTTATCGCGAATTTGGATCCGTCAAGAAGATCCCAGATGATTTTAGCGGACTCGATCTAACACAAGGTCAGCACGGGGCAGTGTCGAAGTGAGAAGATTCATTGACCTGGCCCGGATGAGGCCGTGCGATATCGTGGATGAATGGATCGAAAGATCCGCGACTTCCAGCAAGCGCTTCTGTGCCCATGGCCGTGCAAACCTGGGAGAGAAGTGCGAGGTGTACCGCGTCGTTGAGTACGAGACAGGCAACGGAGGCACTGAAGGCAGTTCCGTTCAACAGGCCGAGATGCTCCTTCGAAGCCAGAGGAATGGGCTCTATTTGGTGCGCGTCAAGGGCTTTTCTGGAGGATACAATTCTGCGGGCACCGAATGCAGCAGGACCGTCGAAAACTCGGATAGACGGGTTTCCCATTAAACAACCGGCGACATAGGAGAGGGGAGCCAAGTCGCCCGAGGCCGATATCGAGCCACGGAGTGGTACAAGAGGAGTGATGTTTGCGGAAAGAAGTTCGTTCATTTTCTCAACGAGTTCCCACCTCACCCCCGAATGACCCCGAATCAAGGAATTCATGCGGACCAGGATCGCACTACGGACTGGGGAAAGGATATTTTAGCACCATTTTTGAACACGACCGAAGGAAATAAAAACTCACCCCAACTTTCTGGCATGCTGGAAGAGTGTAAAGGATCTAAGAGAGGAAGGGCATCGGGAACCGCGGTGGAGGAAGGGAGAACGCCAGCATGTAGGAGTTGAAGGAGGGCATTTCCCAGAACCAATGGCTGGGCTGTCCGCGTGTCCGCGCTGCCACCGAATCCAGTTGACACCTAGAGATGATACGCGTCAGATTCGATGAAGCATCCGTCGACAGACTAGTTGATACCCCATAGATGCTGGATTTCTCCTCTACTTTCTTGTGAATTAGGGCGCGGCTTCGCTCAACACGATCTTTGACGAGAGGGGAGCCGTTTAGCTCCACGGAGGCGTTGTACCGTGCAGCAGCAGTTACTGCAGCTATGGACAGCGTTTGGCCATCGATGACTACAGGCTTTCCAGACCTGTAGGCTTCTAGTTCCCTGCAGGAGGCCAGGAATTCTGCCAGGAGCGTTACTGGCTTGGTAGGGGCATTAATGTCCGAGAGAGGCGGCATCGAAGTCCGAAGAGGGGAAGCAACAATGCGCATAACAACAGAAGTAGCGTCTGTGCGGTTGACGGCGAGTCTCTAGTCTCTTATAAACAGCCGCTAAAACAAAAATTGCTCGTACCTCGTATGTTTTAGCGAGTCTCGGATATGATTAGTGAAGAAGAGCAAGTAGGACTGGAACGATGGCAGGGGCTATAATGATAGGGCGAGAATGGTGAAGGTGATGATCAGCCATGGCTTTCCGAGTTTTGATTCCTTGCTTCAGCGGAATGCAGCGCAGTTGTCTGTTGAATAGCAAACAGCCCTCTAGCCTGAGAGATCCCCAACATATCGGGAGTTCGAGATGAGAGTGGTGCAGTGCAGCGTGAAAGCCCGAACGTTGAACGAGCGGAGTGATCAAAGGAAGCAAAACGCCGTGATGGCACAACGCAACACCGACTCCACCCAAATCAGGAAATTTCAACTTGCAAACCTGCCAACCGCTTTTTTAGTCGGCTCAATTCAAACCTACATTTCTTTCCTTCCAGTCTTTACGGGGACGATCCCGAGCGCACTTGAGCTCGGAGCGCCATTCACGATTGAATGGCTGTGCAATGTACTTAAGTGCCTTGATCTCTAAGTTAATTATTGTTGAAACACTGCCCTCAGGCTCCATAATTGTGTCCCATCGGTGCGGGTTGTATGTCTCAGGCTGAAACTACGCGACGTGGATGATACGTGTCGCGAAAAATTGAACTAAGAGTCACCGAACGACGTCTCAGGTCCCTGAGGCAGAATACACCGGAGGATTGATCGCGCACATCGTCAGGCAGTGATCACTCGGGCGGGTGTCCTCGTGGCTACTATATAGCGGATTCAAGTTGGCTAGCGGTTGACGTCAAACTGGCATCTCCCACAGCTAAAAGAAACAAATTGCCTGTCCGGACGTGAGCCATGGCACTCCGCATTAATATTCGCACATACCCTCCTTCATTCAATGATTATGGATGGACTGCTGTGGTGCAATTAATTCAAGCCTTCAACTTCGAGGCGGTTGGGAGTTGGTCGCGCCGGTGGGGCACCATTCCGATTGATTAATTCTCAGCCGCCTTTCGTTCAAAGTCGGGCTCCACCGGCGGCCGATCCAGGGGGATTGGGAATCCCGAAAATTATAAGGTCAGAAACTTTTTTTGGGTAGCTACATAGGTTGAACAAGACCAACTTGACGCTAATTTTGACCATACCGACAAACGCGTCCACTACGCGTTCGATAATCGGGCGCTTGAGAGGGAAACTTGGGAGGGATATCAGCCGGACGCGAAACAGACGGACAATCAGTCGTTTTGGAGATGCTTTGATGCAGGATCTGGGTAGATTTTGGCTGGAGCAGCCGAAGCGTGCGTCTTCTGAAGATATCTGACGAATTCAAGAAAAGTTAAAGTAGGAGTCCGGACACGATCGGTCCACAACGTGTATGATTTACAGTTTTGACCTACTCTTGTTCACCTTCCTCGCCCCTGGGCAGCCCAGTGCGGCCATAAACCCGCACGAGTACACCCCCGCCATCCCATTCGCGAAGGCGGCGCAGAACTCGCGAGCGAACAATTCGGCGGTCATTGCCTTGGGGGGGCAAGAGGATTCGAGGCAGGGGACGAGGGCCTTTGTGTAGATTTCCGGCCTGGAAGACCAAGCGGGTAGGGTACACGAGAACGTGTGGGGAAGCACGAGTGGGGGGCGGAGACTTGAGAGGAACTCGGAGGGATAAGTGGAAAACGCACTTTGGCTTAAAGATCTCGCTCGGACATCGGGCCGCGCTCGCAGCGAAAGTGAGGCTGAATGCGAGCAGGGGAAGGAGGAGCATGCGAGGAAAACTCGGCCAGTTGGCATTCGAACCAATCAAATCGCAGCACAGGAATGGCAGGCCAGCCTTATATAAATATTCGTGCGGGAGTTATTCCCGGGACACTCGAACTCTCGAAGAGCCCTTAGCCCTGTTCTACCACTTCGAGTCTACGAGTCGGAAATCCGAATGAAAGAGGAACTTGAACAAGAAAGGAAATTGCGGAATTGATGGCAAAATAAATTCCTTCTTTCCGTTCACCGTCTCTCATGGAACCTCAGGCCTCGGGCTCCGCTTTACAGCCCATATCCGAACACTAGGACTATAAATCCCGTCGTAGAAGAGCAGCCGGACTCTTGTCTGCGCTGACCTCCGGGGGACGATTCGAGCGGAAAACGACAAGACAAGACGAGCTGTGAACTAGTGACCCGCGATCCCTGGCAGTCGTTGATGCTCGACACGCCCCTCGGGCTTCGGGGTCATCCGCGCGTACCTCCCTGGACGGATGAGGTGAAATTTGAATAGGGTTACCGAAGGGCGTTCGTTGCTCGTGTTCACGGGCCACGGCGCACTACTTCACGTTCTCCACGCTGATCTACGCGTTACCCTCGCCTACGGGACCCGTGATTGACGCAGACCGCAGTGACCCTCGGCGACGCGCGGCCGGTATCCTACAAACCTCATCCGCATGGCGTGCAAACCAGGTGAGCCTTGCAAAGTTTTTTTTTTCAGTGTTGGGCTGACTCTGTGGATGGAGGGGAGAAGGAGAACTGTATTGCGAGTGCGGATGGAGTTTGTTGCGAAGCGAGATAATGCGCGTCGCGAGATTCAGGCCCGCGCCCGGCAGGCGATGAAAGACGAGCGAGGGTGGTGGTTAACACAACACCTATGGTGCAGTATTTCTCAAGCGTCCTCCAGTCGTGGCCGTGTCTGAACTACTACTTCGACAGGATGCCAACCCTTGTAAATCCCACCCTCGTCGTACGATATGAAGGGCACAATGCCTTTCTCCACCGTCTTCGGCCTCGAGTCTCGACATTTCTTTCTGTCCCATACAGTACACACCGCCCTCGTGCGTGCTCACCCTTCTCCAATCAAAGGGTAGATGATCTGCGGAGGCGTGTCCTGGACGGATGTCGATTTGTAGTGAATAGAGTTGTTGAAAGGTGCCGCTCGTGCCCACGGGCCGCGGCGCACACTATTATCTACGCTGATCTACCGTTACCCCTGACCGTGATCGACGCGGACCGCAGCGACCCCCGGCGACGCGCGGCCGGTATCCTACACATTTGTGGTAAGTACAGTATATCTCAATCTTCCTCCAGTCGTCACCGTGTCTGAGACATTGCTTCGACAGGACACCGGCGCTCATAAATAGGCGTTTCTCTTCATCTTCATCGCGGCCGTCCGCGTCTTCCTGCCGTGGATACACACCTGTGCGCAACAAAGGGGTGATCTGCGAGGCTCTGGTCCTTGGTATGACTTTCTAGCCGTTTTTACTCGACTTGGACCCCGTCCCTCTCCACCCCCGGCAGCCACAGTATACCCTTTCCGCTCCCCGAACGCCCGCGGTGCCTCCACGAGGGGCCTCGTGGCGCGCGATCCGCGTATGGCCCATTTCTCAAAGAAGATCGGACCGGCGAGGCTCGCCTCCCGGAGCATCTTGTCGTCAGCTCTACAATGGTGTTCCCGCTGCCCGCCGCGGGGCGGGCCGTCGCGTCAGAAATCCGAAAGCGACCCTAAACAAGAAGACCAAAAGCGTGGAGTAGCAGTTCATGTCGGTGCTGCCGGCCGTCCGGGTCTTGCGACGTCCTTGCTCTTCAAAGGAAATACCCGACGCCGCTTTCTTGTCGCCCCAGAACCCATCCTTGCTCCTACTGCCCGACCTTCCACCCTCCGCGCCGTCGTGCGGAATCGTCTGCCTTCCTCCACCCCGACCCGCTCGTCATTCCGCCCCTGACTTCATGAAATCCAGCGCACGGATGTACACCGTGCATTCGGGCCCTTCGCGGAAGCACATACTGGCGCCGTCGATATCCCCCAGCCGGTGCGAGTGCCAGCGGCGCCGGAAAGCCCAACTCGGAATCCCGAAGATAGAATTCTTGATCGTCGCCCTACGGCTCGCAAGGACAACGATGTCGCGAATGAAGCAAAGGAGGTCCCGCTGTGAAGATGTGTTTGCTCGCCCGCTGCGAAGGGCTCCCTACACGGATGTTGCGACAGAACATCGCTCCTCCGTAGCCCTCTCCGCGGCTCGCAGTGCGTCGTCATCACTGAGTTAGGTGTCCGAGGGATCGACGTCGGTGCGTCTACTCCCAGCCGGCGCGAGTGCCGGTGGTGCCAGCGGAACGCAGCACGGAACCCGAGGGAAAGCTCTTTATCGTCGCTGGCGTCGCCCTACGGCTCCCAGAGGACAACGATGTCGCGAATGAAGCAAAGGAGGTCCCGCTGTGAAGATGACTCCCTACACGGATGTTGCGACAGAACCTCGCTCCTCCGTAGCCCTCTCCGCGGCTCGCAGTGCGTCGTCATCACTGAGTCTGGTGTCCGAGAAATCGACGTTGGCTCCGGCTCCGCTCGTACTTATCACCCGCGCAGCGTCCAGCCTCCTTCGTAGCACGAGCAGCGGCAGCGGTGCGCCTCTCGCCTGTGTATGCACTCGAGCTATTGGCGGAGCTGTGGATGGGGGTGTATGATGTCCGTGTACTGCTGGGATACCACGTACCGGAATGCTGCTGGCGTATCGAATGCGAACGCTCAGCGCGCAAGCGCCAGAGGCCGCTATACGTATCTCGCGCCCGCGCGTACGTCGCGGGCGGTTCGACGGAAGGAGACGAGCATCAACGGCTGGTCTACACGGATGCTCGGTGGCGGGCCTTCGTGATAGCATGGGAGAGGGACAAGGACCCAGGATGCATACATGGATTTCCATGACAAAACACTTGGGAATTTACTTTCAGTGCCCGTTTGCTTTGCATACTTCGATACACGAATTTATGCTTTTATTTTCTATACTGTATTGCTGGGGGACCATTCTTAAAAGTGTTCGGGTCTTGGTTCAATGGCTGTGGTGGTGTCGTTACGGCACACGTGATCGCGCATTTTCTTCTCTTCCTGAGTTCCTTGTCGTCGCCCATTCGTAGCATCGTACCACGGTGAGCTTTAACACCCGAATTTCCTCGAGACGGCCTCCTCAAATCCACAACCCAGGACATCGTATACACGGCTCTTAACCGATAAATTTTCGCATAAACTCAGCCTGCAAGGTCGGTCCTGGTTCTGTCTTTCCCCCCTGGCCGGCCATGTTCTCACCTGGAAGCTCAGATGGCACTTAATTGCTCGGAATGCGGTGCTATCAGTATCTCCAAAGCAGAAGAACTGAATATAAATGCCACTCCTGAAACCCTCGCACGGCATCAAAAACTCATGACCACGAACGAGCCACCAAATGGGCCTGAACTGGCTTATATCCGCGCGGTCGTATCGAAAACAGGCCCCCGGTTGGCGTGCCTCGACGACGAGATATCGCGACTCGAGGGCCAGCTGAAGCAGTTGAAGAAGGACCGCGCAGTCCTGTCGGAGTATCACGCGCAGAATACCACGATTATCTCTCCACTGAGGCGGATGCCACCCGAGATCCTTGGCGAAATCTTTTCGTGGACGTTGTCGTCGGCAGTGTTCGACGTTAGAGAGAGTCCATGGGTCCTGACATATGTCTGCAGCCATTGGAGAGCGGTTTCGATCTCAAAGCCTTCGTTGTGGTCGCTGGTTCACATCAATTTCCCCCAACACGACGCGTATCCTTTAACCATGATCGAGACCCACATTCAACGGGCCCAAACGCTGAAGATTCGTTTCTTCGGACGCACCAAAAAGGACTCACGCACTCAAATACAGATGTTTAAGCTCCTATCGGACCACTCCGATCGCTGGGAGGAACTAACCCTTCAATTGACTGCAGATTTAGTTCCCCACCTGGTCGCTCTGGCAGGCCGGCTTCCGGTATTGCGCAGGCTATGGGTGCAATGGGATGGCTCAAAAAGCCAAAACGGTGTGGATTCCCTCAAGTGCTTCGAGAACGCTTATTCTCTGGTGGATGTGGGAGCCTACAGCGAATATCAATTTGTACCAACTGTCCTTCCCCCGCATAATCTCATCACCCGCTACCATTTTGACGCACCGTGGGATACGCATTCGTCGATGCTAAAACTGGCCCCTAATCTTGTCGAAGCCCGGATTCGCGTTAACTTCGCGGGAGCTGAACCCTGGCCACCTTCCGATGAAACCATCCAATTATTGCGTCTTCGGCGCTTGTACGTATCCAATGCGAAGATCTTCGACTACCTCAGTGCTCCTATTTTGGAAGAAGCAGCAATACATCATGAGGAGGAAGACAATGATTTCTGCACACCCCTGGTACCCTTCCTCATCCGCTCTTCCTGTCCTCTGCGACGGCTGTGCCTCAGAGGTTCACCTAATCCTCATTCGACCGCGGCGATCCTCGAAAAAATATCTACCATCACAGAGCTCGTCATCCTAATCACAGAGGTTGCGTCTCAAGGGGACGCAACCTTCCGCTCCCTTTTGACGCTCTTGGATGGCTCGCGCGGCACATGGGTGTCGCCACAATTATCTGAAATCCGTTTCGGCTTTCGTCGAAAGAAAAGCATCGCCATCGATTATCCCTTCTATCTGAGGATGTTGCAATCTCGATGGGAATCCGCAACTTGCGCCCTCGCAGGCACTTCACTTCTCACAGCTCCGGGTTCATATCCGGACCCCGAAACGCTTAGGAAACTGGAAGTGCTCAGGAAGGATGGACTTGATATCTCCTTGCTATCTGGGCCTGACGCAGTATATGTCATGAATGATTGGATCTATTCGACCCAATGAAATGGGGATCGTGAGTTGCTGTATTCACCCTTGATTGTACTGGGTTCTAATGTTTGAGTCAGAGTCGAACGGACGCGTGCCGCTGATCCTCAAACTCTTTTCTTGTACAGGGTGTAGTTTAAACAAGCGTCAAGGACAATATAATAATTTCAATTTCGAGGCTTGGCTGAGAGGTTATATTTTGAGCCCACCTCTACCTACCTACCTACGTGACGATCTTCAGCCACCGAGGCAGTTGGGGTATTTCTGGGCACTCAACAAATTTATGTAATTCCATGATGCACGGTTATTTGCTGGGATAATTTGATTTCTTTGGGAACCTCCCTGGACTTTTCTCTTGCGGTCAGACTGTAATTTCAACTTCTCGGAGGTTGGTACAGTCGTTCCGGGCCGCATTCCGAGTGATTGGTCAGCCGCGTTCTCGAGTACATCTTCCTGACTCTTACGGACACACAACGCCCTCGAGTGTGCTCACCCCTCTCCAATCAAATCGTGTGGAAAGACAAGAAGAGACCTTGACCGACTTGAAGAAAGGAAATTCGATGGCAAAGGAAATTCTTTCGACTTATGAGCCTGCCGCTTCATGGAACGTCGCCCGTAGAGACCATACCCTCGGCCCAACTGCATTCTTGGCTAGGCACTGAACTCCCGGGGGAGGACCCATGGAGGCAATGTAGCACGACGCCCGAAACAGGCTCAGAAAACGACGAGCAGGAGGGCGCCTGAAATGACGCCGCTTGTCGCTCACCACAAAATACTAAAAGGCGCTGGGAGTGAGAGGACCTTGCTTCGCCAAATTGCACGACTCGTCGAGGCGGAGCAAGACGCGGCCGCGGCGTAAAACGGCGCTCATCTACGTGTACCGCTCGCCCGCCTGCCCGCTTCCCCTGGCCCGTGATTGGCGCCGCAGCAATCCCAGTATGCCTAGTGTGCGAACCAGGTAAGTCCGTCAGTGTTTTTCTTTCAGCGTCGGGCTGATGCGGGAACGCTCCTAGCGCTGTACCGCAGGTACGGATGGCGCCGCGCGGATTTTGTTACCAAGTGTCAATACTCTGGATGCTGCGCGTCGGGAGATTCGGGCCCGCGCTCGCCGCGCAATGAAGACCAGGGTGGTATTAGCACCTATGGTAAGTACCGTATATCTCAAGCTTCCTTCATTCGTGAACGAGACTGAATTACGGATAGGATAGGATACGGGCTATGAATCCTGCACTTCTGCCTTCCTACTCCGTTATTTTCGACTCCGGGCCTCTTGGTGGCACGTCTTGTCCTCCCACCCGTCTGCATCCTTCCCTTGACATCCTGGAGCGTGCTCGCCCCTCTTCGATTGACGGGCGCGAATAATCTCGTAACTTCGGTCACTTTTTCTCGACTTACTTGGATGCCAACCATCTCCATCGGCGCCAGCCGCCCCCATTCCCGCGCTACCGTCTCCCCGAACGCCCGCGGTGCCTCGTCCTCCGTGGCGCGCGGTCCGCGTATCGCCCGTCTCAAAGACAATTCGGACCAACGAGGCCCGCCTCCCGGAGCACCGTGTCGTTTGCCCTACAACGGTGTTCCCGGCGCCCGCACCTACGTGGAGTGGAGGAGATCGTCCGCACTGCTAGCCGTCCGCGGTTTGCGGCGCCATTGCTTTGCCCTCCAAGCGAAGTATCCGACGCCAGTTTCCTGTCGCCGCCCCCATATTCATCCGCGCTCTCACTGCCCGACCCTCCGTCCCTCTGATGCCGCAATCTGCGCCGCCTGTCCTGCGAGCGTTGCGCTAACGTTGGAGCGGCCCGTGGCGAGACGAAACTGCTGGTGGACAGGCCGACGTCCAAAGAGGCCTAGTTTCGACGCGTTCCAGTGAAGCTAGTGAAGGTTTTCGCGAATCCGCGATCCCCCCCCCCCATTTTCATGCTGAGAGGGCTCTCATGCCATGCTCGACACGCGCCGGCGCCTCGGGGTCGTATGATACGCGTACGCGGTACAGCACCGGGCGAGGATATAGCTTTGTCTTGGACAAGACGTTACGGACGTTTCTTGTCGCCTCCGTGCTTCCACAGACCCTCCGTCCCTCTGCGTCCCCGGGATGTCGCCATCCACCCGCCTCGTCGTGCGAGCGCTGCGCTGTCGACATGAATCCGGCGGCGCCGCGGTGACGAGAGGAAACGGCGTGTCTCGCCTACCTGAAAGAGGCTCAGATTCGAAGAGGTCGTGTCGGATCGTAGTCCCCTCTCCATCCCGCGTCCTTTGCCACCCGCTTGCGGCTTCTCCTCGCATTGGCATTCCCCGTGTTATAGTTGCGATTCAGATCGTCGGGCGTCGTGTACACACACTCCTTTATTGCTGTATGCCGACACGGTAACAGCTGGTCGACGAACCGGCGCGTCGTTGCCGTCCCGACTCTACAAATCCCGCACAAGTAGACCGCGCATTCGACCCCTTCGTGTACGACCAGAAGGACGTGGCTGGTCAATTTCCTGTGCGTCTACATACTTCCAGCCAGATGCGAGTGCCAACGGCGCAGGTAGAAGTCGCGAGACGGAATCGGATCCGGAGGAAAAGCTTGCGGATCCTCGATGACGTTCCCCTCAGGTTCGTGCAGGACAACGATGTCGCGAATGAAGCAAAGTAGGACCCACTTTGAGAATGCGCTCGCCTGCTGCGAACGGATCCCTAAACGGGTGGTGCGACAGAACCTCGCTCTGTAGCTGTAGACCTCTCCGTGGATCGCAGTGCGCGACCATCACTGGTGTCCGAGGGATCGACGTCGGTGCGTCTACTCCCAGCCGGTACGAGTGCCCGCGGAACACAACACGGAATCCCGATGATAAGTAGGCTTCTTGATCGTCGCGGAGGACAACGATATCGGAATGAAGCAAAGGAGGTCCCGCTTCGACGATGTGTGCGCTCGCCCAGTACCTACACGGCTGTTGCGACAGAAAACTACTTCGCTCTGTAGCTGTAAACCTCTCCGTGGCTCGCAGTGCACCGTCATCACTGAGTCTGCTGTCCGAGCGATCGACGTCGGCTTCGGCTCCGCTCGTACTTATCACCCGCGCAGCGTCCTCCCTCCTTTGTACATGTACGAAGGCTCAGCGCGCAAGCGCCAGAGTCCGCTATATGCGGACGCCGCAGGCGGCTCCATGGAAGGAGACACGCATCGCGACTAATGCTCGGTGGCGGGTCGATACATACAAGAATCTTCATCGACATACGCTTGGGAATTTACTTTCAGTGCCCGTTTGCTTTGCATACTTCGATACATGACTTTATGCTTTTATTTTCTATACTGTGTTAATGAGGGACATTTCTTAAAATTGTTCGGGTCTTGGTTGTATGTGTACCGTTTCTCCTCGCAAGGTAAATTCCAAGGTCGTTACGGCACACGTGATCGCGCATTTTCTTCTCTGGTTTGTCGTCGCCCATTCGTAGAATCGTACCACGGTGAGCTTTATCACCCAAATTTTCTCGAGACGGCCTTCTCAAATCCATCCACAACCAAGAACATCGTATACACGGCTGTTGCGCGGTCTCCAACTCCTAGATTTTTGCGCTTAAAACTCACTGGCACAAAGTTTGTCCTATTCTACCTTACACGTCTCCCCCGCGGACTATACATGATCATGTACTTACCCTGAAACTCAGATGCCACGTAACTGTTCTGAATGCGGCGCTATCATCATCTCCAAGGCAGAAGAACTGAATATAAATGCCACTCCTGGAACCCTCGCACGGCACCAAAAACTCATGACCACGAACGAGCCACCAAATGGGCCTGAACTGGCTTATATTCGCGCGGTAGTAGCGAAAACAAGGCCCCGGTTGGCGTGCCTCGACGATGAGATATCGCGACTCCAGGGCCAGCTGAAGCAGTTGGAGGAGGAGCGCGCACTCCTGTCGGAGTATCATGCGCAGAATACAACGATTATCTCTCCACTGAGGCGGATGCCACCCGAGATCCTTGGCGAAATCTTTTCGTGGACATTGTCGTCGGCAGCGCTCGACGTTAGAGAGAGTCCATGGGTCCTGACACAGGTCTGCAGCCGTTGGAGAACAGTTTCGATCTCAAAGCCTTCGTTGTGGTCGCTGGTTCATGTCAATTTTATCGAGGACATAGCGTATCCTTTGACTATGATCCAGACCCTTATACAACGGGCCCAGACACTGAAGATTCGTTTCTTCGGACACACCAAAAAGGACTCACGCCCTCAAATACAGATATTTAAGCTCCTATCGGACCACTCCGATCGCTGGGAGGAACTGATCTTTCGATTAACTGCAGATTTGGTTCCCCACCTAGTCGCTCTGGCAGGCCAGTTTCCAGTGTTGCACAGGCTTTGTGTGGAATGGGATGGCTCGAAAAGCCAAAACGGTGTGGATTCCCTCAAGTGCTTCGAGAACGCTTATTCTCTGGTGGATGTGGCGGCCTACAACCAATATCGGTTCATACCGATTGTCCTCCCTCCACATAGCCACATCACTCGCTACGATTTTGATGCCCCATGGGATACGCATCGGGCGATGCTAAAGCTGGTCCCTAGTCTTGTCGAGGCCCGGATTCGCATTGACTTCGACATAGCCGAACCCTGGCCACCTTCTGATGAAACCATCCAATTATCGCGTCTTCGGCGCTTGTACGTATCCAACGCGGAGATCTTGGACTACCTCAGTGCTCCTGTTTTGGAAGAAGCAGCTATATATTATATGGAGGAAGAAACCACTTTCTTTACACTCCTGGAACATTTCCTCCTCCGCTCTTCCTGTCCTCTGCGACGGCTCTGCCTCAAAGGTTGCTTACCTGATCCTCATTCGACCGCGACGATCCTCGAAAAAATTTCCACCATCACAGAACTCGCCATCATAATTACAGACTTTGCGTCCCAAGGGGACGAAACCTTCCGCTCCCTTTTGACACTCCTGGATGGCTCGCGCGGCACGTGGGTGTTACCGCATTTATCTGAAATCCATTTCGGCTTTCATCGAGATAAAAACATTGCCATCGACTATCCCCTCTATCTGAGGATGTTGCAATCTCGATGGAAATCCGCAACTTGCGCCCTTGCAGGCACTTCACTTCTGACAGATCCGGTTTCATGCCCGGACCCCGAAACACTTGGTAAACTGGAAGTGCTCAGGAAGGATGGACTTGATATCTCGTTGCTATCTGGGCCAGACGCAGTATATGTCATGAATGATTGGATCTATTCGAACTGGGCATAGTAGTGAGTCGCTGTATTCGCCCGCGATTTTGTACTCGGTTCCAATGATGGATTCCTATTCATCCTCTAACCATTTCCCTGTACAGAATTCGAACAAGTGTACATAGTTCAAACAAGCGTTATACACAATACACTATTTTCAATCTCACGGCCTTGTAAGATTTTGAGCCTGGCCCTGACGATCTTCGGCACCAGTGGGGAATTTCTGGGCAATCCATTTTGAATAAATCTCCTGAGGACTTGCGGCTATTTACTGAGCAAATTTCTTTCCGGGATCCTATTACTAGACTTTTCTCTAGCGGTCAGGTTGCAGACGACTGTCTGTCAAAGTTACGTAGGTATACCGGTAGGCGGGTATCTGTTCAAGTTGAAGAACGGAGTTAGCCGTGCTGATCAGCGCAGTCGAGTTTCGCTGATGGCGATTATCTCAGTCTGGTGTCCCGGCCGAGGTCGCGCAAAATTCCCTTGGTCTCAACCACCATGGCGGAGCGGATCACCCAGCCGATGCGCCAACAGATGGAGAAGTACATACTTGCCCTCCAGGACGAGATAGTCTCGACATTCGAGGCCCTCGATCCCAATTCACCCCCATTCAAACGTGACTCTTGGATTCGACCCGAGGGAGGCTCAGGGCGGTCGTGCATCTTTGCGATTCCCCCGACCGAGGACGAATCTGACGTGGCCCACCAGTCGGTCTTGGAAAAGGCTGGGGTCAACATTTCCTTGATACACGGTACTCTCCCTCCGGCTGCTATCCAACAGATGCGGGCGAATCACACATCGATGCCCGAAAATCCACAGGGCGGCCTTCCCTTCTTTGTTGCGGGACTCAGCATCATCGTCCATCCCCGCAATCCCTACGCCCCCACGATCCATGCGAATTATCGCTACTTTGAGATTACCGAGCTAGTGAGTGACGACGCGACGGAGCCCAAACTCCTTGCGTGGTGGTTCGGCGGCGGGTCCGACCTCACGCCGTCGTACCTCTTCGAGGAGGACGCGATCCACTTTCACACAACGCTCAAAACCGCGTGCGATGCCCACGGCGCCGTCCTCTTCCCCGCCTTCAAGAAGTGGTGCGACGAGTATTTTTACATTCCCCACCGGGCGGAAGCCCGCGGCGTCGGCGGCATATTCTTCGACGACCTGAACGAAGGCCCGCATCAGCGCTTAGCAGACACTGAGCCGCGGCCGCGGACGCCGGCGGAGATCTTCACCCTCGTGCAAGTGCTCGGAGGCGCGTTTCTCCCGTCGTACATGCCCATTCTCACTCGTAGGCACGCGATGTCATACACGCCTCTGCAGCGTCGATGGCAACTTATCCGCCGTGGTCGATACGTCGAATTTAACCTCGTTGTCGATCGCGGTACCAAGTTCGGCCTCACGACGCCCGGACCCAGGATCGAGAGTATCTTGTTGAGTCTCCCCGAGGTGGCGCGATGGGAGTATATGACTGAGCTAGGAGGAAATGGTACAGAAGAGGGAAAGCTGATGGAAGTTCTGAGGACGCCAAGAAATTGGCATGAAGTGCAGTCATAAATGTAGGTCTCTGTAAATGTTGAATCCCACAGTTTCGGAAAGCAGTAGTCTGTTCCTCAAGTCCCAAGTCTACAGGCTTTCTCGGCACGTTATTTGAGGGAGATGAGAGATGGGAAAGAGCCGGAGACGAATCCGTTATGCTTCTGATGTGCTTATCCCACGCTTTAATAATTCAATAAGCGCTTCTAAAGCATGTCTGAAGCGCTGTTAAAGCGTCTACTCTGATTGTCCCTAATAAGCTAGCCTCACCATTCGGAGAGGCTATCCACCAAACGTTGAACAAATCCAACAAACCAAATCACTCAAATGTCCGCATACAAGTCGTTCGCTGTCGTCGGGGGCGGAAGAATCGGACTACCTATCGTCAAGGCTCTCGCTGCCCAGAACGCCTCTGTCATCCTACTCTCGCGGCCAGAATCTGCGATTAAAGCAGTTCCATCGGGAGTTCAGGTCGTCAAGGTCGACTACAACGACGCCTCGGCAGTTGCCGCTATATTCAAACAACACAAAGTAGATGTCGTACTGTCGACGCTGAATACAGGCGCCGCTGCAGCCGATAAATCCTTGGTCGAGGCCGCGAAGCAAGCCGCAGTCAAACTCTTCGCGCCTTCCGACTACGGATTTTCAGCGGATGGTCAGACGAAAGACTTGCTCGGGGCCAAGAACCGCTTCGCAGAGTCTTTGAAAGCGGCCGGCATTCTTTCCGTGAGGTTTTATGTGAGCCTGGAACTTCTACGAGAATTCCGAGATGACTGACCATCGATCCAGGTTGGATTGTTTATCGAATCCATCCCATGGGTCACCGGATATGCCGAGCATGGCAAAATAAGAATCGTGGGCAAAGGTGAAGTGCCCGTGTCGTTTACGGCTACCGAGGACATTGCGGGTAAGTTGTGGATGCATACCTGCTGGCTATAGCTCGATACTCATGAATGGAAATTCACAGGATTCGTAGCACATGTATTGACGACCCTCCCGCCCTCGGAGCTTGAGAACCGCGTCTTCCGACTCGAGGGCGATCGGGCCAGTTTGAACGATCTCGGGGCGCAGTTCAAAACCACAGTGGAGTATGTGGACCGCATCACAGGTGATGCAGGCGATGTTAAGACTCTCTTGTTGAGTTACATGGACACTGGAGCGGGCAGCACGGGCTGGGACGAAGGAATTAAAGCAGAGGGGTCGGGGAGCAAGGCTGCGGGGAGCTCGAAGGCCTTCTGGCCGGGCCACACGTGGAAGACGATCAAGGACGTCCATAATGTGTAATTGAATCGAGTCAATGAATTCATGTTCGACGTGTTCAAGCAGTTATATGGCCTCGATCTCCCTAGAGTCCCTCATTCTGAGTCAGATTCCGAGTTCATTTTCTCATTCTGCCTCGTTGTTTCTTTAGCTGGGCCTTTCACTGACTGGGGCTCAGAGACTCATCCGTGGTCCTACTTGGGTATCATGGAGGGCGTGAGTAGGATATGAACCGAAGTCCGATGTGGGCGTTCGGTTTTGAGTCACGTTTTGCCGTTTCGCAGGGCATTGCCGCGTTTGTACAACGCCTGACAACGCGACAATCGAATTTCGAAATGTTAAAAGTCTGATGTCGTCTCGTAAGGTGGACTTGGAGAAACCGCCTGAGGGAAGAATCGATGCGCAAGCAGGACAACGAGGGCGGGAACACACACAGAAAGAGTTTGAAACGCGGTGACCTTGACAGGTCCAAGATCCCAAAAGCCATGGATATCCGATATCTGGCGCAGATCGTGAGGGCAGTGAGGCGAAAACTTGACCAGAGTCGAATTCCGGAAGCCTATAGCCTCTTTGCAGTCTCTTTGCAGAGAAAACAAAGGGATATTTCGTTAGAAGCGCCCGAATCAAAGCGTTTTGGACGACCATGAGATGCTTTTGAAGAGGAAAACATGTCTTGGACTTGGGAAAGCTCGCTAGTGGTCACTGGTCGGAATCGCTTGCGATTGATGGGATCAAACTTGCACAAAACCATAAACAAGGGCCAAGGCCCAGAGGCTCCGAGTGGGATTTAGACCTCTGGCTCCTTTCATCCAGCTTCTTCGACAACGCAGAAGTCTACTCACTGTCAACTTCTCTTGAAAAATTGTCTCCCGGGACCAGACTGGCAGAACGCCACACTGTTGGGGGGAAAAACTCGTCTTTTCTTTCAATGTCAGTGTTGGACCCGTTCTCCATGTTCCTCAACGTAGGGTGTACTTACTTTAAGCCTTAGATGACGTCCCCTTTCTCGAAGCGCAGCGCCGGTATTGCACGAGAAGAAGACACGTTTAAGATGAATGTCGACTCGAATCCAACGCTGGTAACACGGCATCGACAGCTACTGAACTCGAACGAGCCCCCGGGAGACGCAGAATCAGCGTACATTCGGGCTGTTATATCGAAAATCCGCGCGCGTCTGACACGACTCTACGACGAGATATCGTACTTCCATCCTAGGTTAAAGGAGCTGGAGGAAGAACGCGACTCGCTGCGGGAATATCGCGCGCAAAATACTGCCGTACTCTCTCCAATGAGGCGAATGCCACCCGAGATTCTTGGCGAAATATTTTCATGGGCGTTGCCGTCAGTCGACGAAGCATTGGATCGTCGATGGTTCGCCGCGCAAGGCAGCCCTTAGGCGTTGACCCACGTCAGCAGCCGCTGGAAGGTCATTGCCATCTCAATTCCCTCTTTGTGGTCGCTCGTCGTCATCAACTACACGAACGAATCTGTTTATCCGTCGGCGATTACGATTATCAGGACCCAACTTGAGCGCGCCCGGACGCTCAGAATTCATTTCTATGGTTCTGAGAGATATGACCTTTGTCCTCAAGTTGCGCTGTTTAAACTCTTGTCGGAGCACTCCGAGCGCTGGGAAGAGCTCAGCGTGGGTCTGACGGCGATTCTGGTCCCGCACTTGGCAGCGCTGCGAGGCCGCCTTCCGGTGCTGCGCAGGGTGTGGATACAATGGGCGGGCGTGGAAAGCCAGAGAGGAGTCCAGTGTATCGAATGCTTTGATAATGCTCCGGCTCTCGTGGATGTGGGGGCTAACAACGCGTTTCAATCGGTCTCAATTTTATTTCCTGCGCATCAGCTTACCTGCTACCGCGTCGATGCTCCATGGGAGATGCATCGAGTACTCCTCAGGATGGCTCCGAACCTCGTTGAAGTTAAGCTTGACGAGGATTTCGAAGACGCTGACTGGCCGGATCCCGGTGAACCGATCGCTATGTTGAACCTCCGCCGTCTCTTTGTATCGGATTTGCAGATTTTGGACTACATCAAAGCCCCGGGTTTGGAAGAACTAGCGCTATGGATCGATGAAGACGATGGTCCGTATGGGGTTCTCCGCCACTTTGAACCCTTCTGCACCCGTTCTTCGTGTGCATTGCGAAGGGTCTGCATCCAGGGCAGTCCCGACACAGATTCGACCGCGCAAATCTTGCAAAAACATCCTTCTGTCACCGAAATCGCGATAGTACTGGTACCTCCAGGGGATGGCGAGGAGGAAGAAATCCAACTCACCTTCCGCGGCATATTCAGCACTCATCTCATCAGTGTCACCCACTATAGCGCGGCGCTCTTTCAACACTTATCCGAAATCTCATTTGGCTGTCAATCAATAAGCAGCTTCGAGTACTCCCTCTATCTAGATATGTTGGAATCAAGGTGGAAAGCAGAGGACTACGCACTCAGAAAAACTCGCCTTCTCATCGGTTCTGGCCCGGATCCAAACCCTGCGACGCGTCGGAGGCTGGACGCACTCAAGGAGGCTGGATTGGATATTTCATTGGTCTCAGGACCAAAGGCGCAAGATGGCATGCACGGGTGGGTGTACGCAACTCCATGGAACTGACCGTAGGTCCTTGCTAAAATTCTCTGCCTACTTCTCCCAATATTAATGCGTATTGCCTATCATCACAGGTGCCTCACATCCGACATTACTCTCGTCTTTTCCTGAGCCTCGGCAACGAGATCTGCAATACTAAAATATGGGAAATGTTGGGCCAGCGATTTCTTGGAGCAACGAGCAACGGACAAAGCTTAGAAAAACAGATTTGATTTAGTTCGCCAGACCACTGGACATAGAATGTAGACGAACTTCAAATATCAATACGATAGTCGCAAATACCCGCATATGCATACTTACGAGCCTTCCGCTTTGATTTGTGTAGATTCTTTCGTCCATGCTGTCGACGCAGCACAGCCTCTGGTTGGGGATCATATCGAAGGTGAGTGAGAGCAACAAGTATTGTATCTCTTTTCCGACGTGTTATTTCTTCTATGTATGCCGACAAGGCTCTTGAGACTGCATATATACCTGACATATCTGAAAGAGCCATTCATGACGGAAGGTCCTTTCAAATCTCTGTGAACGCGTTTATTGCTCTTTGAAAAGAAAAGGGCAAAAAAAAAACCGAATAGCAGGTACCCTGGTAGGTCGTGGTTTGACCTGGTGGTACGATTCGAAGAGTGAAAGCAGCTGACGATCGCGACTTGATGTGTTCGGATCACGCGCATCATGCAACCTCAACTTGAACTGCCATCCCGAACCACGGAGATAGCATGGACCACTGTGGATCCCTATTGGTAAGTAGGTACTTAGGTAGGCAGAATTACACGGCCGGTCCCGCTGAGGAACAGCCACCTTCTGATCCAATCTTTTCGAAAAATCGGGCGAGGATCGGAATCATCTCTGGCCCTCGATATCAAGCCATGGAGGTAAGCTAAAGGGTAAGCAGCGCTCTTCGAAATTATATGGACGACCGATATCAAGCCGTACATATGATCAATCCTGGGCCAGAAGTTATAAATTCTCCGATATCCAGGAAACTCCACATTCCAATTTCTCCCGACCCGGTGTCCTTCACTTGACGTGTCTTTTCTCTCTTTCTTCTTTCTATCGATTCTCTCTCCATACACCTCTCGGTTTCAATTCCAACATGATGATTCCCTTGAACATCCTTGTGGTCTCGCTCCTTGCCTTGTCGCAAACTCTCGCAGGCATGATTTATCCCTCCCCGATTGGTGTGGTGTTTAATGGACCCAATCCACCGTCCAGCTCCTGTGCACCATTGGCAACGAGCGTGCGACTCGACCAACGCCACGGATCTTGGTGCCGATATCCTAGGTGTCCAGTTTGCCCTGTCGCAGATCAACACCGTGTACGCGCCGTTTTCTTCTTTTCCATTGCCCTACTCACAACCCGCCTCTCCCTCACAGCTCCGGAGTCAATGACCCCGCCCCCGTCTTCCACGCGCAACTCTCTCTCCTCGATGCCAAGAATGTGGCAAGTAACATATCGAGCTTCGCGCTCTTCCCCACCTTCGAGAAACCCCCGACCGCCAGCATGATCGCCCTCCTGATGAGCTCACTCCAAGACGTGCAGTCAAATGTTTCGACCATCACGCCGTGAGTACGAGTACCTCCAACCTGATTGATATTCATGGGGCGTGTGCTTTCTTCGTTAGGGCCGCGTTTACCTCGACCATCGCGAACACAACTCAGTTCCTGGAGAAAGCCAACCAATCCTTGGCGAACGCCATGAGCGTTGCGCAGAGTTTGGATTGCACCGCTGCCTAATAATGCTATCATTGGGGTTTCCTTCCTGTCGATTTGTGTACGGAGAATTGAATCTTTTTCTTCTCGAAACCCTTGTGTGCACCTCCTGAGGAAAATATCCACCCCGTGGTACGAAAGTAAATAGGAAAATCTCAGCTTGGAGTCTCGTGGACGAAAACCAGGAGTTCGTTGTTTTCGAGATCTTGTTGAGCGATTGCAAAGGTTAATTCCCAATTTAGAGGGGGCTGAATTCGGTGTAAAGACATGTTTGTGTGTTTGTGTGCTTCATGGTCCCGGTATAAAGCCAAGTGCAAAGACGTTTCCTCGCGGTTGTACGCTTTCTGCATGGCTACAAAACACAAGGACCCGACTGTAGGTTTCCTTCCAGAACGCGTCAGATATCAGGACCAAATAATGGATACGCCGATTACCGCCGGGAGCACTCGTCGCGCCAGGAGCGCAGAATTTGTCGGGTTCTGAAGCAAGAAAGAAATAATGGGCGGATTTGGGGTGGTACGTACTGCTCACGACGTTTGGGGTCGAAAGCCGCTTCAATATAGAACCGAGGAGTAACAAAGTCGACACCAAATTACATGGGATTGATTTCTACCGTGGAAGGTGACGGCCACGAGCGAAACTGTTTGGTAGTAAGACGTACTTGAGGTGCGCGCAGGGAGATCGGAATGAAAGGTGGAATCGAATTGGCAAGTGCAAAGATTTGGATTGAGTTCGGAAGAGGAATCGTAAGTCAAGTCATACGATATATGGGCACGAAGAAACCACAGGACATGGCCAATTAAAGAGACTTAATTTCAGCGATCGTAGATATCTCGGGAAGCCTTTCATTCATTCTCAGTGCATCGAGACCAGCCAGGTCCATGGTGTAAAGCGCGTAGTCGATAGATCAGAGTAAGATCCAGCATCCAGAGACCGACTATTAGAGGGCCGCAACAAACATATAGCCGCTAATCCAGGAACAGTGTATCCAGAGTACAAGCAGAGGTAAGTAGAGTTGAGCAAAGAGTCTCAGTCTCATGGAGGTTAGAAGAAAGGAGGCATAGGCTCCATAATTGATCCGATTATCTCGGATATACCCGTTCCTATTGCCACTTGATTGCCACTCCGACATTTCTCGAGGACACTTTCCATCCAGTCATCGCTTTCTGGTACTTCCACCGATGCTGGTCATTTATATGCATTCCACAGACAAATTATACAGCTAGGTCCACATTTCTTGGATCTTGAAGATTGATTTTATTATGTCGGATCCAGCGTATGGTTTCGTAGCCCTCTTACTGTGCTAGTGCTCATCTCATGATAGTCCTGGCCCGGCACCACGACCGCCTCTAACCCTACCTTTTAACTCGCCACCTCCACTATCCCGTGGTGTTCGCTCGCGGACCGCACCCCTCTACGGCCTCGGATGGCGAAGTTCTTATGCGAAAATCCTCAGACGCCACCCTGTCGACTGCCTCGCCTCGGTCTCGCGGGAAGCCGTCATCCCGCTTTGGGTTAAACGTGGGTACATGGACCGTTTCGACGGGTGCGTTTTCAATTCGGCCTTCAGTCTATCCGGGTCTCACCTATTGGCATTCTACTCAGCAAGATCGAATTCGAGCCGCGTTATGTCTTCAACCTTACCCTTCCAGAAGATGATAATAATCACATTGTCTGCTTCATCACGTTCAACACTGACGCCAAGTCGCTCGCGGCGCTCTTTGGGCCGGACGGCGAGGAGTTTGTGAAGGCGGCGAGGGAGGTCCTAAAGATCGATCCGGAGGAGGAGGAGACTTTTATGTGGTATCAGTGCTCGCCAGGTCTCTGAAATGAATGAATTGACCTCGCTGGTGGACGTCGACAGTCGAACTTTTAGTCCAAGGTGGATAAACTTGAATGATTCGCAGCGAGCAGGGTGTATGGGATGAATAGAGAGGTGCGAAAGTCCTCGAAGAGCGATTTGATTGAGTACGGAGGAACCTGCGCGGTTTCTTGGTTGAAGTCGATTTGCATAATTTTAGAGGAGAGCGGTGAAAGGCGGAATGCTGGAGCCCGGTGGATTGGTGCTGGTGACATGGGTTCCCATATATTCGCTGAAGGAGGATGAAGGAAGCTCCGCCCGAACGACGACTAAATAATTGTCAAGATCGAGATTCGCGATGCGAGGGAATCGTCGGGTAGAACACGGCCGAGTCAAAGATACAGACTCGGTGGACAGTGACAGCTCACCCTTCCCCACCAGCACCAGCACCAGGGGCGTTGTCGCTAGGAAGTATACAGAAAGTCGCGGCATTTTGCATGGGTAGGGGAGGATACCGAGTCGATGTGCTCGTAGTGGGTACAGGATCCCTCAGACGGGCTCGCCACGGTTTTTGCTGCTGCGTCGTCTCGCGTAGGGTGGCGGCTGCTACGGATATCGAGCGATACAATAAACTCGCGGATTCGGAGAACAGTCAAAGCAGAAGCAGAGAGAAACGCGAGGTCGACTAGTTCCGATTCAGAGTTCCCATACGGCCGGTCGGATATAAATGCAGAGGTGACAACCAGCGGAGATGCGAAATACGTGCGTGCCAGAGCTACATAGGCCCAGTGCATCTTGTCTTGTCTTGTCGCCATCAAGGACTCGGAAGGTCTAAAGAATGTGCGCGCGGACGATGCAGGTAGGTGAAAGAGCATGGCTCGTAGTCGCAGTTTGGAGGAGACGCGGCGAAAGATGGGTTCTGGAAGGAAAGAAAGGGATTTTCACCTCAGAGCATGACCGGAGTTTTGCGAGAAAATCCACGACGACTATGGGACGATTTCGAAAAGCAGACTTCACTTGAAATCTTGAACTTTGCAGACGTCGACGCTGTCTCGAAGGTCGAACTTATAGCTCAAGGTGGATAAATTGAACCTTCTTGGGCCCTCAAACAAGGTCCAAGTGGAGTTCAAGCCTGTGCCAACCCATCCCCAGTATCTTTTGAACAGACGCCCAAGTCAAGACGGTGAAGAGCAAGAAAGGAAATTGATGGCTACGAATCCTTCTTCACAACAAACAAGCATCATGCCAGTTCCGTTCACCGTCTTTTTATGGAACCTCGACCTTACAAGCCGTACCCTTGGCCGTGGCGCCACCCCAGCATTCTGACTCCCAAAATGGAAGAAAAGCTGCATACCTGGCTAGACACTGACCTCGAAGAAGAGGACGATTCGGAGGACTATGTGCCAGAAAGCGACGAGACGAACAGTGAAGAATTGGAATCCGACAGCAACGATGGGGGTATCAGCGACTCGGAGGTGGCTTCACTCAGCGCGCACGCCTACAAATGGCGTAGAGCCCCATTTTCAACGGATTATGAACTAGCGCAGGAAGAGAGAGAGGACTTGCCACGTCAAATCGCGGAACTTGTCAAGGCCGAGCAAGAGGCTGCCACTGCGTATGACCCCGACGAGGTCGTCTCCCTTATAACGCAATTCTATGAGCTCCTAATCGAGATGGGTCATTGGCCTGAAGGCAGCCTCCGGTATCCGCCTCACACTAATCCCCCGGTGAACGAGGCGTTGGCCGTGGAGCTGGGCTATTCCCCCTCCGCGATATCCATCATGCAGCGCCTCCCATACTCGACCGTCGCCGCAAGCCACAGCGACCAAAGCTACATCCTCGGCTGCACGCGATGGGCGGACTACACATCGGAGAAAAACCTGCGCGAGGGGCGCCACCCTTACCCATATGGGGTCATCTACGGCTGTTCCGACCTCGATCCCTGGCTGCTGCCGCTCATGCTCCCGAACCGCGACGGCTGGAACGTCATGCTCGACACGAAGCTCGGCGTCGTCCGCGCGTACTGCGACGGCCCGCCTGAAGACACCATCGAGTGGCGGCGGCACGGGTATGCCCCAGACCTCACAGATGAGGCGCGGTGGATGGAGTACCGACGCTCCACCATCGTGCGTGCGGCACACTACTTCTCCGAGCTCCTCTACGCGTACCGCTCGCTGTCCCGCCTACCCATAATCGACCCGGACCGCAGCGACCCTAGGGAGGTCCCGCAGCGGTATAACAGCTACCATGACTGGCTTTCAACGCAGGTGCGCTTTGCTTCGAGAGATACTGCGCTGGTGGGGCTAATGCGGGTACACAGGAAAAGGAGGAACGGGAAACGCTGCTGGCGCTCTATCGCGAGTGCGGATGGCCCGACCGCTGGCAGCGGGCGGAGTTCGTTGCCAAGTGGGATGCTGCACACAATCAAATTCATGCCCGCAGTCTGCAGGCGATGCAAGAACAGCAGAGTGAAGGCTAACGTGTATATGTAGTACATCATCTGACTCGATTTCCTTTTGACAGGACTCCTGCGCCAGTAAATTTTCTCCTCGTACGACGTTCCTATCCACACCCCTCGACCCTTCGATCAAAGGGTGTCGGAGGATCTAGTCTTCGGTGCGACTTGTAAAAAAAAGTCGCCATCTCTTGCCGTGGTCAACGACATGGTGTGCCTTCGCCTTCCCAGTGGTTCCAGCAGCCTCCGCAGGTTCTTTTCCGCCTACGCCTGCAGCGCTTTGCCCTTTGGTGCACGCGCTCCGTGTGGATAAGTGAGAACCTGGAACGGCTTATCCTTCTCGCCTTGATGCGTACTCGTTGCACCGCTACGTCGAGCGACGTGGCGTCGAAACATTACCATCCGCCCTCTGCCATCCCATTCTCGCCCAGCGCCCTTGTTTTGTACGATGGCGGATCCCCGATTGATCTAGCTTGTCTCCCTCCCCTATCCTTCACTGCATCATGGCTAGGCTTGAAATCCGAGACTGCAAGATCCCACATACGGCTGCCGACATGTGTACGGTACACATATCCGCGCCGCACTACAAATGTGGGGGGTCTAGACGTTCCCGCTGGCGCCAGAGGATGTGCGCGCTTACGCTCGCGTACCGCGCCTCCCGAACTTTCCCCACCGCTGCTCACAGCATCAGGCCCAGTACGTCACCTCGCTGCGGCTCACCGTGCGCAGCGCGACGTCTCCTTCGTCCAATTGTCAAGTCTCGCCTATCGAGCCGCCGACGGGGCTCCGTATGTTCTCACCGCTGGTCAATTCTTTGGTCAACTCTTTGAGGTCAACGACAAGCCAGAGGTACTGTAAAAGTCTTTGCGCCGGCGCCAGAGGATGCGTGCGCTCAGGCTTCCCACTATCCATGCTGCGGCCCCCGAGCTCTCCCTGCCTCCGCTCAAAGCAATATCGGGCTTCGTACACGTGCGCCGCCTCCTTCTCTGTCCAGATATCAAGTCCCACCTGCAACGGTATCGTGCTGCCTACGGTGCCCCGTATGTTCTCGACGCCGGTCAACTCCTCGAGATCGACGACAACCCGGAGTAAGTAGAAGTCCCCGCAGCGGCGCTAGAGGCTGCGTGCGCTAAACTCACCACCCTCGTGCCGCGCCTCCCTAGCTCGCCTCGCTGCCGCTCAATGCACCATCAAAGCCCGAACGGCTTCGGACACCCACCCCGCAGCGGCTCGCGTGTGCACACCGCGTCTCTCTTCCCTCGCCCCACCCGCGTAGCGTCCCCGTACAGCGGCGGCCGCATTTCGCCCGTGCCGGTACTCGAGGCGGGGTGTGTCCGCGCACCAGAATGACGTGGGCGTATCGATTTCGCTCGGCGCGTAAACACCGAGTCCGATGTGGGACGCCCGTGGATCGATGGGGTGGAAAGAGGCGGACGTCATGAATGATATTCGCGGATGCTCGGTGTCGATGTGGCTTTACGAGTGCACTGTGTATGGGAGAGGACCGGGATTACATTCAAAACTCTGGGCGAAGCTTGTTTACTAGTACGACTTAAAGGTTTTTGTTCCCCGCCTCTATTTTACGGGTACATTGGTGTTCAATAATTTATGTCGCGCGTACTTACCTCGGATTGACCTCGGAGGCCTCAGACTGGCCTCAGTGGCACTGCAATGCACGTGATCGCGCATCCTCTTTATCCTCCACTTAAGACTCGACATTGGTTCGTCGTCGAATATAACCATTGCAACGCCGAGCCTCAGGTTCAGATATTTCTTTCTTCTAGACAGCTTCATAAATTTCGCCAACAGTCCAGCCTGACCAAGCCATACCTTCTTGACCCTCTTCTCGGCGTTCGCGACGGTCCGCGACTAAAACCATTACAGCGGTACTGTATCCATACTACGTCCCCCGGCCCATTGCCACTGTGTACTTATTCGAAGTGCAGATGACATCCCGTTGCTCCAAATGCGGCGCCCTTACCACCCTAAAGGCAGAAGAACCAAAAATCAGTGCCACTCCTGAAACCCTCGCACGGCACCTAAAGCTCATGACCACGAACGAGCCACCAAATAGCCATGAATCAGCTTATACGCGCACCATTGTATCGAAAACAGGCCCGCGTTTAGCGTGCCTCGACGGCGAAATATCGCGACTCAAGGGCCAGATGAAGGAGTTGGAGGAGGAGCGCGCACTCCTATCGGAGTATCACTCGCAGAATACTGCGATTATCTCTCCCATGAGGCGGATGCCACCTGAGATCCTTGGTGAAATCTTTTCGCGGACCTTGCCGTTAGCAGCGGTCGACGTAGGGGACAGTCCATGGGTCTTGACACAGGTCTGCAGGCGCTGGAGAGCAGTTTCAATCTCAATGCCCTCGCTGTGGTCCCGGATTCACATCGATTTTTTCAAGAACATCGAGTGTCCTTTGACCATGATCGAGACCCAGATACAACGGGCCCGAACACTCAAGATTCATTTTTATGGATCCATGGATAGGGACTCGCGCCCTCAAATACGGATGTTCAAGTTCCTGTCGGAACACTCCGGTCGCTGGGAGGAACTTATTCTTCAATTGACTACAGATTTGGTCCCCCACCTGTCAGCTCTTGAAAACCGCCTTCCGGTGATGCGAAGCTTGTGGATACAATGGGATAGCTCAGCAAGCCAGAGGGGCGTGAACTTCCTCAGATGCTTTGAGACTGCGTATTCTCTGGTGGACGTTGTCGTCTTCAGCGAATATCGATTCATACCGGTTGTCCTCCCCCTGCATAACATCACTCGCTACGATATCGACGCCCCATGGGATACGCATCGGGCGATGTTAAAGCTAACCCCGAATCTTGTCGAAGCTCGGGTCCGCGTCAACTTCGATTCCGAACCCTGGCCAGCTCCCGCTGAAAACATCCAATTATTGCGCCTCCGCCGCTTGTACGTATCAAATGTGGAGATCTTTGACTACCTCAGCGCTCCTGTTTTGGTAGAAGCAGCTCTGGATCATAGCGGGGAGGACACTGAACTCTGCCCCCGCCTTGAACCTTTCCTCATCCGCTCTTCCTGCCCTCTGCGACGGCTTTGCCTGGCAGGTTCACCTGATCCTCAATCCACGGCGGTGATCCTTAAAAAATATTCCTCCATCACCGAGCTCGTCATCATAATTACAGACGCTGCCCAAGGGGGCGAAACTTTCCGGACCCTTCTGACACTCCTGGATGACTCGGGCGGTACATGGGTGTCACCACAGTTGTCTGAAATCCATTTCGGCCTTGACAGAAACAAAAGCATTGCCATCGATTATCCCCTCTATCTGAGGATGTTGCAATCTCGGTGGAAATCGGCAGCTTGCGCCCTCACAGGCGCTTCACTTCTTACGCGTGCTGGTCCATGTCCGGACTCCGAAACGTTGTGTAGATTGGAAGAGCTTAGGAAGGATGGACTCGATATTTCGTTGCTATCTGGGTCGGACGCGGCAACTGTCATGAATAGGTTGAGCTATTCCACTCAGTGGGGATGGTACGTTGCTGTATTCGCCCTTGTTATTGTGTTTAGTTTGAATTTTGCAAACAGAGTCGAACGGAGGCGCGCTCACTGGCCCCGAAACCGTTTCCCTGTCCAGAGGTTTGAAGAGTAGTAGATAAACGCATAAGAAAATTACATTCAATCTCACGGTTGAGAATAAGACTTCGATCCCAGCCCGAACCTTCAGTCACCCAAATGATAGTGAGGCAGTTGGCCTCAATCCGTTTTTGTACAAATTTCGGCTCCAGGACGTTGGCTTTTTTTGGGAGATGTACATGCTGTCGGTTGGCGCGTGTTGTTTTTCTCTACGTTACAGGGTAATTGACCATTGGTTTTTCAGCCTGATTTTTTGGAGGAGGGAATGTAGTGAATCCAGGTGGACGGAGTAACGTTCGACGAGAATTAGGAGGGTGGAGGAGATGTATACTACTTAGATGCCAAGATTGAAAGAATTCCTCGACTCGACTAAACGTCGTGTCAAGTCGGAGGCAGCTCAGTTTACGACACCCGCTTTGCCGCAGCAAAGAAACTCACAAGGCTCGACTCAAGATTCGAATACCCGCTGAAAGTTCCGACAGAGTATAAATTGTTGTCGCGGTTTATAAGAAATGACTGAAAGACAGAAAGTAGGTAATACGTGTTTCCGATGTTTACAAGCGAGTAGACTAATCGTAATGTTCTCCCTCCGTCGCGTCGTAATTGACAATACGGAATGGCACAAGTCTCTAATCAGTGTCCGGAGCTGACTGGTAACGCTGACCAGTGACGAAGCCCACTCAATTTGAGTACGAGGCTAGTATTCTTGCACATACATCTTCACGATCATGGGCAGACTTGAACCGGTGCTCGTATCGCCAAGTACAGTAGGTCGCAGGATCAAGCCTGCGGTCTTGGGGACGATGCTGCCTTTCGGCACACCCGGCTCAAATTCGAAGGTACGGATTAGCGTGAACAGCATGACCTTGATTCTGTTATGATGAAAATTTAAGTCAGTATTCGGGAGCAAATGAGGGAGAGCTCGTGCGCACTCAGCAAGTGAAAATCGGAACCCGATACCTGGCGACGTTCAATGGTTTAAAAATCTTAGAAAGGTACGAATAATGTGCGGGAAAACACTCACAGTTGTGGGGCCCCGCGAAGAAGGTGAAAAGGTTCGCCCATACACCTGGGATTGCATTCACTGCCTCTGGAATATTATCCCAGCGTTCAGGTCTGTCAAATCGTCATCAGCTCAAGTAAACCTCGTCTTCTACTTCATAATGCCTACTTGAACTCGAAGGCATCCTCACCCCAAATTTCTTTGTCGGTATTCACAGCCAAGATTGGGATATGCATCATCTGGCCCTTGGGTATCCTGAGAACAAGTCGTACGTTAATGTCTCGTCTTCACAAAATCAAGCGAGCCAAGTCGTCAACCTACGGCAGGCTGTTGTGGGCTTTACCCTCCTTGTCGATATAAGGTTTAGAGAGCGGCAGGACGTCATCCTTCATTGCCCTCCGCTGGGTAAACACGGCCGGCGCATGCAGACGCATTGTTTCCCTGACTAGCCAAAACCTAAGACACGGAGGATGGTTGAAAAGGTGGACAACATACCGACACTCTCAAGATAGGGCAGCGAATTAAGTTCATCCATGGTTGGATTTTCCGTGGAAAGGGTGAGGAGCTCTTCTCGAAGTTTCGCCTGAATGGCAGTCTGGAGAGAAAGTGCGTGCAGGGCCCAAGCCACCGCCGCACTGATGAGGTGTTGGGGAAAAAAAGATGAAGCAATATCTACATGGCGACATGCGAACGAACCTCGTAGTTTCATGCCCGGCGAGGAGGAAAGTCGATATTTCTATTTCGTAGTGAGGCAACTTCGTCAGACGACAAAAGAACCCAACACTTACGCGCAATGACTTCAGCATCACTCATGCGCTGGCTTTCCGGGACATTCGCAGACAAATTGGACTTGAGGAGGACAGACAGCAGGTCTTTCCGACCGTGCGAGCCTTTCTCTCCTTCTGAGCCATTGAGAACGGCCGTACTGTTGGTAACGATCTGGCGCCCAACGGCGTTCATCGTAGTGCGCGCCCGCTTCAGGAGCTGAGAGCCGGGGACTGGCTATAAGTTGATGAGATGAGACTAATCGAGTCTGTGACACTAGAAGATAGGAAAGACATACCAGCAGTTTTAGAATCGGGACAATGGACTGTGCAAGCCTGAATCCGAGATAGTTTTGAGCTTGCGGAGAATGGAGCAGATTAGTGAAGGCCTCCATCAAGGGCATCGAATTCGTAATTGAACCCTGCATGGTATAAGAATTTGGTATATGGACCTCAAGTTGACAGCGAGAGGATTTCTCACCTGCCTGCCCAATCACGTCTAAGGTCATCCGTCTCAACCAGTCTAGAACATCGATGCGGGCTGAACCATTTTCCTGTGCTACTTGATGAGCCCAAACATCACGCAACTTGGTGGAGAGTTGAGCTATGTTTTGCTACGAAAGCTGAAGAGCCACACCTGAACTGCCTTCTCCACAAATACTTCTGTCAGGAGCCGAATTTGCGCAATACTGAAGGCTTGATTCTAAGCAGCAAGTCAGAAAACAGAAAGCCTCCCTCGCAAAACCCGACTTGCCATAATTTTCCTCTATTTTTCCATTGCAACATTAGAAGATCTAAATGGATCATAGATAAAGCGTGGATACTTGCTTGGCGTTTATGATCATCCAGTTCGACAGTGAGGATCCCTTGGAACGGCTCAGCTCGATATGAGAATGGCGACACAAGTCGTAGACCCACCCTTGCCCAACAAGCGCCTTCTAGAATCCAGGTTAAACGTCGCCTTCTGGTAGATCGAACTGTTGGATACTATATGGTTTACAGCCTTGATATCCGAACTGTGCAGCTCGCTGATCTGTCCTTGAGATCAGTATAAAGAGAAGCAGACAGCGGATACTGCGAACACTAAAAAGTCCCTTTAAGCAAAACGTGCGACCAAATTCATTTCTCCATCTTTCAGTCAAGGATGCGTCGTCCTGGAAACAATTGAAGAGAGAAATGCATTACGAGAGGAGGTATTTACCGCCATTTCTTTAAAGTTTCCGAAGAGGAAGCTTGGATTCGGCGGACCAACCATGTGCCGTAGTGGGGAGGTAAGCTTGCGGTAGAGGAACTGCCCCACATAGAGCAGCCCGTAGCAGGCAAGTGTCCCGATAATCGGAAATAGGATCTGTGAAATCATTTGAGAGGTCGCAAGAGGCTTGGAGATTCCTCTTGAGGATTGAGCTTTTATCAAGGACTCGCAGGGACGTCTCACGCTCGGGAGCATCGTAAAAATTCACGGGAACATGTGCGTGCATCGCGGACAACTCCGCGCGTCGCGGCCAGAGAAGACTTTCGAGGCGACTCAACGACGACTCAGGTCAGTCGATATGACAAGGAAGCGTCCCTCCAATCGGAGAAGTATGGCGATCCGGTTTGGTGTCCAGGCCCCAGGTGCTAGAAATATGCAGCAGGAGTCTATTTCCATTGACGTCTATACAGCAGCTACAGCCGGTTTTATCGGACCCGCTCTCGATATTTGTCGAGATATTGGGCTGAGCTTCTTACCGGCGTTAGAGTTAACATTTCAATGTTGTTCAGAGTCAAGTATCGTGTTCTCGCGACTGGCGCAACAGAAACCTATGAAACGGCTATCGTCAATCGAGTGTTTTTTAAGAAACTGTTCAATGAGGACTCCCGAGTCGCGATAGGCCGCATGCAGAGATATTTGACATCCGATTACCAAAGAGATACCGTAGGCGAGTGAGGGTCCGGGATATACACAAGTCATTGACCGAATTTGCAGAGACTGAGCCATCAACCTCCGTCGGCGACACCTCCATCGGCGACACCTCCATCGGCGACCTCCGTCGGCCTCGTTGGTGGTCGCGACTCAGCAACTGTAAGTAACATGGTTTGACAGATCTCGCGCGACGGGCGGAATAAAATGAAGCCCAGAATTCCGGTCATGTTGTATGGATGGCAAGTTCAGGTTGTTTCTGAGAAGGACTCCAAGTAAGGAAATTACTAGTCTCGTTTACCAGACGTTATAGGGCAGTCGCTCGCTGCGCTCGCGGGCAGGAGGAAGAGATATATCCAACCGGAGATACCGGATCCACGGAAATTGTTCCGAGGCAGAAATTGATGAAAATTTGATTGGGGAACACTGCCCTATAACGTCTGGTGCAGTTTGGTTGGTAGGGGTGCGATCGTGTCACACTTTGACTCTCTGGTACTTTTCTCTTTCGTTCTCATCCTCCGTTGCTCCGACGGCCATTAAACCTTGAAGATATCATTTAGACAACCTCTGAAGGCTCTGGGCATACCATGGGCAATTTAATACCATTTATTTAAGGCACAGTGACTTGAGCAATATGGGAGGCCTTCATGCGTTCTTTGACCCCAGGAAATGTCCAGACCTTGAAATGATGTCCCCATATGCATTACATACATATATTGACTGCTCTACATTATTTTCTAGGCACCTAGGAGACCTGTAGAGCACTTTGGACCGAAGCACCTTTTAATCACACTCTCAAATATGGATATATCACGCGTCTTTCGACCTCAAATTGACTGGGATACTTCCAAGGAATCAATCAATTATTTTGCACTGTCGATAGCACGTATTCACGCTCCATGTCGATGCATTCATCACTTTTACCCCATATGATTGGGGAAATACAGGATTATCCATGGGTATTCGGTGTCTTGGCTCGCTTTGAAGCTACAGAAGCATTGGATATATCCAAACCGGTCGCTTACACTTGAAATTGCCCATATAACGCTTACTGTGTGCCCTTAAGATCGCGACGCGTTTGAAGTACGAGTTGTGACGTTTGTGACTTACATCACGGATCGCATCCTTTTCGATCAAACTGCACCAGATGTTAGGGCGGTGATCTCGCGGTTGTTTTGGCATCATTTTCTGCCTCAAATTTGAAACTCCGCTGATCCCCCGCCCTAACATCTGGAGCCGAGATTAGGAAATTACTCGCAACCGGGAAATTCCGAATCCTTCTCATCCTTGAAAACTCGACCCTACAAGCCGTACCCTTGGCCGTGGGGCTACCCCAGCGTTTTGGCCCCCGCATTGGAGGAAAAACCCGGATACTTGGCTAGATACTGACTTGGAAGAGGACGATGAGTCGGAGGACTATGTGCCTGACTCCGGACGAGACAACCACTGAGCGTTGAAGACTCGGAACCGACAGCGGCGACGAGCATATCAGTGACTCCGAGGTGGCTTCCCTCAGCGCACACGCCTACAAATGGCGTAGCTCGCCCTGTTGCACAGATTCTCAGAAAGTGCGACAAGTCAGGGAGGACTTAACTTGTCAAGGCCGAGCAGGAGGCTGCCGCAGCCCGCTAGCGTATAACCCGTTTCCCTCATAACGCAATTCTACGAGCTTTTAATCGAGACCCATTTCTGAAGGCAGCCTCCGGTATTCACCTCACACTGATCCCCAGTGAACGAGGCGTTGGCCATGGAGCTGGGCTATCCCCCTGCCATGATATCTATCATATAGCGACTCCCGTACTCGACCGACGCAGTAAGCCACGGCCACGAAAGGTACATCCTCGGCCGCACGCGATGGGCGGACTACACATCCGACGGGCGTCACCCTTACACCTACGAGTACCTCAATGGCTGCCCCGACTTCGACCCCTGGCTGCTACCGCTTATGCTCCGGAACCGCGACGGCTGGAACGTCATGCTCGACACGAAGCTCGGTGTCGTCCGCGCGTACTGTGACGGTCCGCCTGAAGACACCGTCGAGTGGCGGAGGCACGGGCATGCCCCGGACCTCACGGATGAGGCGCGGTGGATGGAGTACCGGCGCGCACCTCTCGTGCGCGCGGCGCAGTACTTCTCCGAGCTCCTCTACACATACCGCTCACTGTCGCGCCTCTCCATGATTGACCCGGATCGCAACGACCCCCGGGAGGACCTGCAGCTCCATCCCAGCTACCCTGCCTGGCTTTTAACGCAGGTGCGCTTTGCGAGAGATACCGCGCTGGTGGGGCTGATGCGGGTGCACAGGAAAAGGAGGAGAAGGAAACGCTGCTGGCGCTCTATCGCGAGTGCGGATGGCCCGACCGCTGGCAACGAGCGGAGTTTGTTGCCAAGTGGGATGCTGCACGCGATCAGATTCATGCCCGCGCTCGGCTGGCGATGCAAGCACAGCGGGTGTCTCGCATGACGTGAGGGGCACAATGCTTCGCTCCTCAGTGTCTTGACCCCAATCTCTGCGTCGTCTCCTATTCGCACTGTTTGTCTCTTCGATCGGGCGACTCGTAGTTCTGCAGAGGATCTCGTCCCTGTTGTGACTCTATCTCTCGACTTGGACCCCACACCTTCCCATCTGTGCGCCCGACCCGTCCCCGCCTGACCGGCCCCCGAACACCCGCAGCGCTTCGCCTTTCGTGGCGCCTAGCAGTGAGTACTGCTTCTCCGACGTCTGCTCCCCCGCTGTTGCGTCATCGGAGCAGCGTCGGCGTCGGATCATCGCCGTCTGCCGTCCTTTCTTCCCTTTAGATCTACACGTGTTGCGACCCTGTAGCGCGGTGGTGCCTCTCGGATGTGTAGCTCGTAGCTTGTGCGGGTGTGTGTGGAGCCGTGGATAGCATGGACTTGGCGCAGTACGGCTGGAATGTCGATTGCATTGGAACGGCGCGCAAGCACCTCTAGTCCGCTAAGCGATGCATCCCGCTCACAAACTATGCGGCGGTCGCCGGAAGACGTGGACGGATAAGGTCGAAAAGGGATATCGTGGTTCACGAATGGTATATGTATGTCGCTGAGGGTTTTGCTTTTCGAACAGGTGGGGGATGGTCGGAATAATTAACCAGTGGGTTGCTCAGTATGCATCCATCCCTGGTTTCGTACCCCTGCCTTGTATTTATGTACTTTGGGTATGGCTCTACTTCCGGAATTGGTGCACGTGATCGCGCATTTTCCTTCTCTTTGAATCCATTGCCACCAATCCTGTCCTTGTCGTCAAAACCTTGCAACGGTGAGCCTCAGGTCCAAAATCGTCCCTTTTATGGGATGGCGTCCGAACCACAATTCTACGCACAGTCCCGGCCGAGCATTGAAGCTCCTCTCGCGAGCCGCGGCGAGCGACCATCCGGATCCGCGACTAAAATCATTACTACGACGGTATTGCTTTCTAATGTCCGCCCGACCTAGTGTGTACTTAGTTGAAGTGCAGATGACCTCTCGTTGCTCTAAATGCGGCGCCGTTGCCGTCCCAAAGGCAGAAGAATTCGATTTGACCGTCACCACCGCACCTGGAACATTAGCGCGGTATTTGAAACTCATGAACACCAATGAGCCCCCGGAAATCCCTGAATTAACTTACATCCGGGCCATCGTGTCGAAAACAGGCCCGCGTCTGGCGTATCTTGACAATGATATATCGCGACTCAAGGACCAGTTGAAGCAGTTGGAGGAGGAGCGCGCACTCCTATCGGAGTATCACTCGCAGAATACTGCGATTATCTCCCCACTGAGGCGGATGCCACCCGAGATCCTTGGTGAAATCTTTTCGCGAACGTTGCCCTCGGCAGCGCTCGACGTAAGGGACAGTCCATGGATCTTGACACAGGTCTGCAGGCGCTGGAGAGCAGTTTCAATCTCAATGCCCTCGCTGTGGTCACGGATTCACATCAATTTTTCCAACATCCAGTATCCTTTGAGCATGATCGAGACCCATACTCAACGGGCCCGAACACTCAAGATTCATTTTTATGGATGCACGAACAGGGACTCGCGCCCTCAAATACAAATGTTCAAGCTTCTATCGAACCACTCCGATTGCTGGGAGGAACTCAGTCTGGAGTTGACCACCGATTTGGTTCCCCACCTGAACGCTCTGCGAGGCCGACTTTCAACACTGCGCAGGTTGTGGGTGCAATGGGATGGCCCACAAAGCCAGATGGGAGTGGATTCTATCAAGTGTTTCCAGACAGCTTATTCTCTGCTGGACGTGGGAGCCTTGAGCGAATATCGCTTTGTCCCGACTCTTCTTCCCCTGCACAATCACATCACGCGCTACGATTTCGACGCTCCCTGGGACAAACATACTGAGCTGTTGAAATCCCTTCCAAACCTTGTCGAGGCACGCATCAGCGTCGATTTTGACGACGACCCTTGGCCGGATCCCGGCGAAACTATCGCTTTATTCTGTCTCTGGCGTCTGTACGTATCCCATGCCCAGGTCTTGAACTACCTCACGGCTCCTGCTTTGCGAGAAATAGCCGTATATACAAGCAAAGATAATAGCCTACATATCCGCCACATCGAACCCTTCCTGATCCGTTCCTCCTGTCGTCTGCAGAGGTTTTGCTTTAAAAACCTACCTGATGCCCATTCGATGGTGGAGGTTCTGCAAAAATGTTCCTCCCTCACCGAAATCGCACTCATAATTGGCGACGAGGACATCGACCTTCAGGTGGCCAACACCGTCCTTGCCCATTTGACCGTGTCGCCTCTCCACGGCAGCGCGGTGGTGCTGCCACAATTATCCAAATTATGCTTCTCGTGGAACCGGTCGGCTCAGATTAACTTTCCCCTGTATATTAGGATGTTGAAATCCCGGTGGAACACGGTGGACCGCGCGCTCAACGTTGCCGAAATTATCACATATTCACGTCTCAAACTGGATCCAACAACGCTTGGCGCGCTGGATGCGCTCAAGAAGGATGGGTTAGATCTTTTGGTACTATCCGGGTCCACAGCGCTGGCTATGGAGAAGAGTTGGCTGTATGAAAGTCAATGGAATTAATCGGCGAGGACTGTAAGTCATTGCATCCACCGGTAACAACGCCGAGTCACTGAAAATTAGAAATCAGAGCCCGGACGCATGGCTAGCTAAGGACCTCAGACCGTTTCCTGTGGGCTAGTACACATATATGAACATTGGCCCAGATAAACCCGTCACATGAAGGACAGTTTGGACCGAGGGTCGGAAATCCCCGGTTCTACTCTCACTCTTCCAAGTTCCCTCCAAATTTCAACGTTCCAGGCGAAAAAAAAAATCCAATGCATATAGATACATCTAAGCTAATGCGATCTCATCTAATCCAAACTGTATGTACGTGCTACAATAATTATTGTGTCTAAAAGCGTCGTTCGTTTCTCCTTGACAACGCAGAGTCTATGCGTGAAGTGCACGCCTGGATCGCTCGCGAAGGACATTGGTATAGTATACTTCAGTAGCAACAGCTTGAGAATGGGGGCCACCGAACGGATCAAGTGTCTAGGTGCAGTGCATATTTGGATCGCCTGCGAAGGACGTGCGCATACTTCAGTAGCAGCTGAGCGGTCGAATTACGGAAGTGCGAAGAGAACAAAAGGGTGAGCAGACGCACCCAATACACCGCCATCATGACGAAGGAGAGGCCCGCGAGCAGCGCCGATCCGGGTCCGAGCCCCAGGTTGGTGAACAAGGCGCGGCCGAAGAGGCTGCGAGTACAACATGAGCGGGGAGGGAGGGAGATGAGGATCCCTGAAGGAAAGACACTCACGGAAACACGGACGCGATCGACGACCGGAAGAGATCGTTCGCCGCTAACACCGGGACCTGATAATCCGGGTACGCAGCCGTGACGTACGTGAGGATGCTTTGGAAAATGAGGAAGATGCCTGGTAGGTACAACGCTGCCCCTATGACGGGGACAATCCTAGGGAAAAAAAGCATGTAAGTAAGCGTTGTTCACCCGGTGCTGCAGACAGTCTGACTTACCAGGGAATGCTGGCTTTGGAGGCGAAGCCGAAGATCAAGACGCTCGTCGGAATAAATATGCTCGCCATAAGACCGATCTCCAATTTGATTTCGGGCGCCACTGTCTTGTTCGCGGCGGCGGCGCGGGCGTATCGCGGCGTGATATGGTGCATCTGATACAGGCAGTAGAAGGTATACTGGGTGTCGTCTGTGAGCGACAGGACACGGGAAGATAAGTGCGATAGCCTACCGTTGTGGAGCCCGTCACGAGAAAGCCGAGAAAGGGCAGGCCGCTCACGCCCTCATTAAAATGATAGATATCGGAGAAGACGAGGGGGAAAGCTTCAAACCAGAGGTAGAATATCGCATCTATAAATCGGCGCTGAGTACCGACGGTACAGACACAGGGGACGACGCACATATAAACCCAAGATAGATGTTGGCAAACATGAGCACGGGCTCAATCGCGAGCGTGAACGGGCGCACGAGGGCCTCGTACACAACCTCGCGCACGCCGCCCACCTCCTCAGCGCGCTCCGTCGCCGTCCGCAGCTTGGCGTTTCCCGTCAGCGCACGCAGGCGCTTTGCGCGCCGCAGAAGGATCGTCGGCCCGTGCGTCTCGGGCAGCAGGAGGGCGAGGAACGCGAGCGCGAACCCCGAGATCCAGAGCAGCTCGAGCATCGGCCAGCGCCACGACTCCGCCTGCGCCGCGAAGCCGCCGATGACGGGGCCAGTGATGGGGCCGGCGACGGCGCCCAGGGCCCAGATACCGATCACATAGGGCGACTGGCTCGATGGGTAGATATCGCCCATGGACGCGCCCTGGGAATGCGTCCGTTAATTGCCGGAACGTTTTAGACGCAGCGGGAGAGTTGACGCACCCCGGTGGCTAGGGCGGGGCTGCCGAAGAACCCGGTCAAGAAGCGCATTGCGAGGACGGTGTTCATGTTCTTCGCGGTGATGATCGGGATCTGACATACTACAAAGAGGAAGAGGGTCCCCATGTATACCGGATTGCGGCCAAGCAGGGGAAGCTCCTGGAGGGGCGTCAAGAACATAGGCCCAATACCGTAGCCTGGATGACCAGGACTCAGTACACGGACGCGACGAGACTCGAAACACATACCAAGGACGTATAGTGTGAGGCCAAGCGTAGCCATCGTGAGGGAGACATGGAATTCTGCCATCAGGCCTGGGATCGACGACGTGTAAATGGCGGAGCCAATGTACACGCTGAAGGTTAATAGACTGATGCTCAAGGCGACAAAGGCACGCTTTCTGAAGGACCAATTTCTACATGCGGCAGAAGAGTGAGCATGCTCAATAGTCCATGTCAGAAACGGCAAACTTACCGTGGGTCGTCAGGATCGTCCTCTTCCCAATCTATGAGGTAAGGGTCTGTCGTCTCGTCAGCCGTGACTGTGCTCTGTCTTTCAAGGTCCTTGTCTTCAGTGGCCGTGTCCAGTTCTGTTGCGACCGGAGTGGTCGTCCCCGACATTTTTTTCTTTTCAGAATCTTCACAAAGCGTCGGCGAACCCGATCTGAGCTCTTTTTCCTTTCGCTCCGCCGTGGTCAGGAAGCGCGTGGGGACCACGTACCCGGCGCGTTGGTCACCGTATGGCAACCAGCGACCTCTCGACACATAATTGACGACTTGGCCAAGAGTCGAGTCTCGGATTAGGTCGAATCCCATTGTGTAATCCGAGGCTGAGCGAGGGTTCCAAAGACGAGACGGCCATCTTCATCGCCGTTCTTTATACAAACCTCTACAATTACAAAGAAATTGAGACGGATTAGTGAGCGGATTTGTGAGGCCGCAGGAACATTGATAACGCGCCGCGGAACCGCTCGGTAAGTATGATTCACGATCGCGTATATTTCCTACCTGCTCGGAACACCGCTTGGGGAGAATTGCGGCTGCGAATCTCACTCTACCGTACGTGTTTCTGTCGCGATGCTGGCGCTGAAGATAAGCTCAGACTTGAGCCTGTAAGTATCCGGGTGAGTTTCATATTGCACGATTGGCCCCTCAAACCCAGAGTGAAATGCAGCATGATCTATCTGCCTTGCAGGCTCCGGCATGCTTTATGGTAGGTTTAGGAACGTGCAAGGTGGACGTCAAGAAGAAAGGACATAATAAATGATCCGAGGTCAACCCGGACTCAGTCACTTTCAAACTTGTTCAAACTGTTTTGCGGCATGGCTGACGGTTGAACGAAGCGGTCGTATGATCCTGAATTCGTTACTGTCGCAAAGTTCTTGCCGGGGAGGCACAGACGCAGGGTGAATATAACAGTTACAACATTGTCAAGACGGGTGAAAAACAAGTCGAATTCCGACGTTTATATCAAGTCTCAGCACCAGCGGGCATGGTTAGCTTCCTCGCTGCAGCGCCTTCCTCAACTGTGGCAAGCACAAAATCTTGCTTTACAACCTTGTGGCTTGTGGCTCCTTTGAACCCCCTCGCGCGCGTCACCTCGATGTCCGTTTCAGTCGTGGTGTCCTATATATCCACACGATTCCTTTTTGAAAAAAAAAAAATTCAAACAGCGGGACGACGCACGACGATCAAGCTAGTCTTCACTCCGAATACGACATCGCTGGTAATGTATGGGTCGCCTTTGAAATACAGAGCCGTGGTAAGTTTCTCGAATCCCGGCGCCTGCGATAGAGTATAGTTAGAACGTTAAAAGTCAATCCGGTGCCATAAAGCGAGGTTACCTCGAGCATCATGTGGAGATGCGCAGGGCGAAATGCGTGCCGGCCGAGCGCTTTGACCATCCTACCTACGGTTCCATCACTGGGGATGGGATACGAGACCGGGACGATGGCGCGGAAGAAAAATGACCCATCCTCCGTGGTATGGAGGCGGCCGCGGCAGTCCGGACCTCCTCGCTGAGAGTACTGCAAGTCCGCAGAATGTCAGGGAAATTTCTATGGAACAGATGAACCATAAAAAATCAACCTGGACATCATACAACCCATGGCCGTCCGTCTCCCAGGTGTCGATGAGGCAGTTAGGTATCGGATTCCCTTTGGTATCGAGGACCTTGCCCTCGACCCACAGATAGTCGCCTTTGCCTTCCGACGCGATACTCTCCCCGTTCTCGACTGATATACGTGAGTTCTCGTCGCTAGATAAAAAATAATGTGCTGACATTCCAAAGCGTCCGCGGTAAAGAATGGGCCAAGGACCGTCGATTCCGTAGCACCTGGTGGCTTGGCGTTGTTAATAGAGTCAACGAGAGCCGATACACCCAACGAGTCCGAAAGAAGGATGAACTCTGGCGGATTTAAGTAAGATTCAGCGCCATAGATTCTCGCTGGCATTCAGACTCGACCTTGGCGGATATCAGAGCATTTCTGGCCTGTCTCTGTGAGGAACTCAAGCGCGGTCCTATCCTACCGATCAAGGCCGGGATAAAACAGAATAAATGGGCCCTACATCCATTCCTCCGTTGTGATGGACGTCTCTCGAACGAAATCATGCAGGTGAGTGATCTACATCAATGAGAGTTAGGGAACGAAATCATCTGGAAGAGTCTCTGATACCAAGTTCTTGAATACGAATTTCATTCTCTCATCCGGGCCTGCGGGCCATAAAGTATGAGATCCCTCCGCGTCAGAGACAGCGTATGCGTACAGTTTGAGTTCATCGCATGCACATTCTCTGTGATAGACTCGGCCGACATGTCCAGGATTTTTGGAAGTTTCGACAGATCGATTCCATGCTGAGAGGCCTGCTTGCCCGCCAGCAACGCCGCTTCGGTCTCAATGTTCTGGGTCTCGGACATCGTTCTGCGACGCTAATTCACTGGGTGTCGATACTGTGGAACGTTGTGGTGGGTGGGAGGAAGCTCCAGGAATCGTGATCCGCGAACATTCTTAAAATGGAATTGCCACAACCACGACCACCTGACATTCGAACCACGGCACGCGTCGGTGACTTTTGAATCACCACAATCCGTGTGAACGCATACTGTACCATTTCGACCGTAAGTTCAGGTGACGGGTGACGGGGGGTCGTGAACTGAACCTATTAGGTATAGGTGACGGTGACGGCGGGTTTTTATAGCCCAAATAGGCTAAAAAATGTGAAAATTTCTCCTCCGGCGGTTGCCGGATTACCATAAATGGCAATTTTACCATGATTGCCGAGGAATGAACATCGAAAAAAATGAACATGTGCAGTGACGGGTGACATACCGTGAACCTACGGTCGAAATGGTACAGTATGCGATTCAATAAGAGTCTGAATTGAGTTCCGAGTACATAGGAGCGTCAGACCACGTCGGGGAAATATTAACATTACGAAGATCGTACCCTCCCGGCCACTGGTTCAACGAACCGAAAGCAAAAACGCTGGGATCCTGTACGTCGGGAGAATTAGAGGATGAGAAGTAGGGAAAGACATAAGACGAAGGGTCCACCGGGCAACTGGGGGCGAATGAAATGCCAGAAAATAAGCCATCCGACGCTCTCGCTTGTGCGGAAGCAGAATCGAGATCCCAACCGTATGCCGCGTGTTCGTCGTTGCGCATGTACTTGTTCGGTGGTGAGGAATGATGGGATTCGAGCGCAAGGGCGAGGGATGAATCGCTGGTGACTTTCGTCGCCGGCTGTATGGGGTAATATCGAGCACTGGCGTACCCGACTCTAGGAAATTCCGGCGGAAGTGAAGGATCTCCCCGAAGAGGCGGGGAATGAAACACCGGAGATGTCGTGCGCGATAGAGAAAATTGGTACGTGACAGATCGGATGGACTCGTCGTTCGCGCGAGGGGAGAAAGGAACGGTGTCAAACAGCCTCTGCGTCTTCAGAATATCTTGTTCGATGACGCACTGGAAAAGCTCTACAAAATAGGATTAGCGTAACATCCCTCCACTATTCTCGCAACTTACGAGTTGTGCGACACAAGTGTCGCCAAAAGCGGGGAATTAGTTGGGTGCTATATGTGTGGCGTATCGGGTCGACAGACGAAGTGGACACGAAGGCCAGTTGTGTGACCTCTGAGTGTGCAACGACGCCGTCGATAAGCACACGAAAGTGAGAGTAATGCTGCGAGGTCGAAATCATTCGTGGTGTTGAATATATGAGTAGAGGATCGTTATCAGCTATTTCCGAGGGATATTCCAAGGAGATGCGGTGTAAATTATTGCGTGAAGATTTGGTACCGAGAGGGGGGCAAGCTGATCCATAACGAGGGTGCATAGGTGGTGAGATAAGTTCGATGGTTACAAATGTTCTGGGAGGTGTGAAAGGCGTAATCCAGTTGTCCGAATTGACGGCGTCGGTGATATCGGAAGTCGAAGAAACAGGTGAGGAGGCTGTCAAAGACGGTGTTAACTCGGTGGTCAGCGATGAACTCGACGGTGTGTTGGGTTCCATCGTCGAATCGCCCTCCGGTGAATATTCACGCCGTGATAACAGGTTTAGAACTGGTGAACAAATTACACGACAACCAAAAAAAAATGAACTGTTGGCTTACTCCGGTTGTCTGCACAGGTATCCCTCATCTGCTGCAACCGACTCCCCACCTGTTTCGCGGTCCTTCGCTTTCCGGTCACAGAAAGAATGTGATCAGAGATGAATTGATTCCGTTTGGGAAAACGGCGAAGCAATCGGGTATCGCCTAAATAGCTGCTTGGGCGATACTTATCGAGTGCTACGCCGTGCAAGTCAACTTTTTGTACATTTTCATACCAAACACCGGCAAACCTTCCACGAGAGCAGTCTCAAGTAACGGGGGCCATATCGCCTCCTTTCGTTCCTTCGTCTTCTTGTAAGACTTACGCCCAGGTATTGGGCGCGCCATTGTAACCAGTTTCGGGGAGAGGAAATCGGGAGCCGGAGGGGGCATGAATTGGAGGACGAAACAGAGAATAGAGCGGGCGGGCGTCCTTATGACAATGAGACTCGAGAGGGATACCATACTATTGAATTGTCGCTTGCAATTCACAGCCAAGGCTGACGGCATCCGCTTCAGTTTCAAGTTTCCGTTCAGGGTCCGCGTTAGCTAAGTGCAGTCTTGTCTGGTTTTCGTTTTGACAGCCAGAGCAGCAACTTCTTCCCATAAGGAGATATGTCGCTCTCCTTGTACTTTCGCCACAGGATATCCGGTGCCTCGATTTCTAGTTCTGCCAGTGGGTTGAACATAACTGAAACCAAACCGAGACGTATCCGAACTTGGAGGCCTGAAATCGAAGTCAAGGCGGTACTCAGGACGGCGCTTGGCCCGAGAACAAATCAATGTAAAAATATCCGGAGGGTGATGGGGGACGCATCGTATGTACCGTACGACGTACGTCGCGGAAGTAAAAGAGCAACTTGACCAATTTGGGACATGATACACGTGATCTGACATGACCTAATACTGAAAATCACCGTAAATAGAAAGTTAGCCGAACGCTCTACTCAGCCGCCTCGTCGTGCGGTGTACATCTACATTTTACTATTTATTTGCGCGCAATACAACATGGCTCCTGCTGAACCCCAAGAGGACTCTTCTACAGACGATGATGCGGCGTCGCAGACAACGGAGGATGACCCCCAGGTTCCGGAACCTCCAGCACCACTCCCTGGACCCAGCGCACCCACTGCGGGCCCGTCTATATCCACCAGTCGTGAAAAGCCAAACTACCAGCTGCGGCATACGATACGGGGCCACACTATGTCCATATCTGCTGTCAAGTTCAGCCCAGATGGGACTTTGCTTGCGTCTTGTGGTCTGTGCGACCCCTCGTTCGTCGCGCTTCACACTGTTGACAGAGTAACCTAGGTGCAGAAAAAATGGTCAAAATATGGTCCCCGTTCACCGGTGAACTCATAAAAAATCTGAATGGACACACGCAAGGCTTATCGGACATTGCATGGTCTTCCGACAGCATCTATCTCGCGTCCGCATCCGACGATACGACGATCCGCATATGGGAGGTCGATTCGGTCTGCGCTTTACCGTTTTAATCCTAAAAATATAAAATTTACTGGAGACAAACAGGGCCTGACACAAAAGCAGTTGAAAGGGCACACCAAGTGGGTGTTCTGCCTCAACTACAACACCGCCTCCAATCTCCTCGTTTCTGGCGGTTGTGATGGCGATGTGAGGATATGGAATGCAGCAAACGGTCCTTCTCTCTTGGGCGACTTTCCTTTCTCGCGTTGTTGATTCCTTTACAGGAAAATGCATGAAAACGATCCCAGCCCATCTAGACTTTGTCACGGCTGTAAATTTCAATAGAGACGCCACATTGATCGTCTCTTGTTCCCTGGACGGTCTTATGTATGTCGGCGACTTACTTCATATGCGTGCGACGATCTCTGATGGCAGCCGCAGTCGAATATGGAATACGAGTGACGGGCAGTGCCTCAAAAGCCTCGCTGAGGGAGAAACTGCCGTATGGTAGGCATACATACCACGATTCTTTCTAATTCTCACCTCATTCATCAGCCAACACGCTCAGTTTTCGCCCAACTCGAAATACATCCTTTCCACTGCGCACGACAGTGCAATCCGGCTTTGGGACTACCAAACTAGCCGTTGCCTGAAAACGTACACCGGGCACACCAACACGAAGTACTGCATCACAGCGTGCTTCAGTGTCACGGGCGGTAAGTGGATCGTTGCCGGGAGCGAAGATAACAAAACGTATATATGGGACCTCCAAACGCGCGAAATCGTGCAAGTCCTCGAGGGCCATACTGGTGAGTTGTTGCGTATATACAAACGTCATCGTCCTTTACCCACGCATCTCCAGATGTGGTGGTCGCCGTCGCGGTTTGTCATCCATCCATGCAGATCCCGCTCGAATCGGTAGCGCTAACTGCACATTTCCCACTAGACTCATCCTACGCAAAATATGCTAGCAACAGGATCGATAGACTCAGATCTCTCCATCCGCATCTGGTCAGATCGGGACCCTGAGACATAGGATCGCCTTCCGTCTCGTTAGTTTTAGTCTACGGTAATTTCTGTATTTTATTTCTGATACCTATAGCATGTGCATTTACAAAGAAAAACGTGGAGAGAACAGCGTCCAGAGTGACGAAAGGGAAATGTATGGATACAATGCAACGTTGACAAACTAGAAACCAACGAAGGAGCGGAAGTAAACGGAACCTACTTGACGGGCTCGGCGGTTAATAAGTCTAAAACGAGAACAAGGTGAGTACAAAGTCTTTCAGGGGGACGACGGACGTACCCTTGGCAACCTCTTTATCGGCATCCGTCAGACCGGAATCGTGCGCCTCAAGGAACGCGTCGACCTATTCGTCGCGGAAGATCAGCAGGCGATCGAATACCAATGGAAGTGGCACAGACCTCATCCATAACCTGGTCGTCATTCTCCCCACCATCTACGTCCTCATCGCTCTCATCTTCGTCATCCTTCGCATCGTCGATAGCGAAGGGTGTTCGCTCCATAAGCGCGATGTTGGCGGCGTGGAGCATTGGCAGAGGCGAGAACGTGCTGTTGCTTGAAGGCAAAGATGATCCCTTGTCGCCTCCGACGTTGACGTCGACACTGAGTGTGGACGACGACGATGTCGTAACCGTCTTGGTGCTCTCCGCCGAGAGGCTCGACTTCGACGCGGAATGCCGCATTGACGGCGTGAGGAGCGATTCTCGCGCCTTGGGTTCCTCGAGCTTCGTGTATCGGCCGATCGAGGGTCGGTGCACCACCTAGAGGGACAGATGTAAGCCCACGCGGAACCCTAAAAGGTAGAAACGCACCTGGTGCTTCCCAATGGTCTTCCCGATTTCATCAGTAAACATATTGAACATCTTCTTGTTGTTGTCTGTTGCGATCGTCGACCAGATGTCGCCCAACAGGCCACTGCTGGACACGGGAAGCTCCATCTCGGGAAGAGGTTCCAGCCTGAAGGACGCGGACAAGTCCGTCTCGAAGAAAGACTCGAGGACCTCATCCGCCAGTACGACCATGCGGAACCTGGAATGAAACGATATCTTAATGACCACGGACGAAAGAAGGGAGGGATAAAACATACGTAGCCAGATTGAGATAAGGCTGGTTGGTGGGAACAGTCGGCGGCGTCTCCCCACCCTGCTCGTTTATCTCTGTCCCTTCCGGCTGCGGCAGCAGCGCATCCCCGTACTCGAATGCGTTCGTCATAAATCGACTAACAGCCCCTAGATACGCGTCGCCCACTTCATATCTGAAGATAAACTGGAAGATACGTAAGCCACGGGGAAATCTCAGCGAGCAACACTCACTAAGAATGTCTCCGAAAGTGTCAACACTTCGTCCTTTGTGAGGTACCCATCTTTATTTTTGTCGTGCAAATTGAAGAACCACTCTATGTTTTCCATCAGGTCGTTGAAGATGACGCCGTCCAGGCCCAAGATCAAATCCTGTGACAAACACAAAGACGATTAGGGCATACTCTGGTATGGTAGCATGGTCCAGCACACCTGGAATGATAATGCCCCCCGATGTGTGGTGTCCCAGAAGAAGAACAACCGGTCAATGAACTCATGCTCCGCAATCTCCCTATCTACCCGTCGCTACGAGTGAGAACACCATTGAGCCGCAAGATATTGCATCGGGATATTGTACTGACCTGGAACCCATTGGACACTATCCGCTCGTCGCGTGCCCACGTCGCGATCTCGCTGAGGAAGAACTGGAACGTCCTCAGCTCGATGCGCGTCTCGGGCTTCTCCTCCGTCCCGACATCGCCGGTGGCGACAAGCGCAGGCGCAGGCGGTGCGTCCGGCGGCGGCGGCACGATGCACATCGCCTTGTACAGCGCGTCGTAAACAAGCCCCGCCTGTTCCTTGCTGAACCGTCCGAGGCTCTTGAGGTTGCGGATCGCTGAGCGTTTGGAGAAGGACTCGATGCTGTGGATGATCTCGGAACGGAAGCGCCTGCGCTCGGACAGGATCATATCATCGGTGATGACGGAGAACTCTCGGAAAGATACCAGGAGGAGCTCCTGGAAGCGTGTGATGGCGCGTGCACGAGGGTCCGGCGAGTTGGGGTGGGCAGAGTCGCCGAGGGAAGCGAAGTAATCGCGCATGAGGCTGAAGTGCGGTCAGTGGGATACTTTGGGAGCGAGAAGACAACGTACTTGAGGAATCCGCCGTCGTCTTGGATCTGTAGGAGCTTTTCTCCGTTGATCTTAAGGATCGCTAAAATTCAAGGGTGAGTTCTTAACTTGTATTGGGCGAGCCACGAGGAAATACTAACCAAGCCTGTGCGCGAAAAGTCAGTTTTCGATTCTGAAAACTTGCAGAAAGATGCCTAAACCACTCACCCAACTTGGAAAAGGACCTTGGGTCCCATGCAGAAGAAGCAGTCTACTATCCGGAACGCGAAGATCATGGGCATGCTGTTGATGTACCTATCCAAGAGGAGTCAATGCGACAAGAATTGGGGCGGTAAATAAACACTGACAAACTCAGGAACCATGGTAAGGATGCTACCGATAGTTGCACGTCGACGTCTTGGAAATGGTCGTGTATGATAGGTAGACACCGCTGAACAAGGGCTTCAAACACGCGTTGGTCAAGCAGGGTCCCGTGCATCGACGGACTACGTGCTGTCAGCACAAGGAAAACCGTGTGTCGAAGGGACATAACGCACGCGTAGTACCCAGGGAGAAGACGGTCGCAGAGCACCTCGAGCAGCCAGAAGGCCTGTTCCTCCGACATATATCTAAGCGCATCAGCGAGCCATCGGAGCACCGTAGCCAAGACCCCACACACATGAGAATAGCAGCGGCGAGGATGTTCATGGCTTGGCAGTACCCGAGCTCGGGATTCTTGAACGAGTACGCCTGGAGCACACGTCGCAGCGCGCTGATACCGTCCTGAGACTGGTATCCCGCGTACTCCGGCAGACTGCGGTGCAGGTCCTTCTCGATGTCCTCCGTGCTTGTGGTCGTGCGACCCGTGTTCTTCTCGAGCAGCTGCTCGTAGAAGCCCGGATTCGAGAAACGCAGGTAGATCGAACCCGAGAGGGTTTCCCACATCTCTCCGCGCAGGCGATTGGGGAGGCCGACCTGCACGAGCCGGGTGCATTGGGGGTAACGGAGGAGCGTGAGGTTGCGGCCGTGAACTGGGCGCAAATCCTGTCAGGGTCACAGACACAGATCCAGCAGCAAGCCGCACCTCGAAGATATTGGGTCCAAAGTTTGATTTTGGATGCCTCGCGCAGCCTGGGGAACAGTGAGCCGGGACGCCCGGACACGGCGAAGTGAAACGACCCACTTCTTCGGATCCCCGGGGAACTTGAACTTGAGCCCGAGGCCGCCATGGTAAGTCGACTCGCGGGGAGTTGGGTCGTCCTTCTCCTCGCTGATCAAGCTCCCGTCTTCTCGCTCGTTGTCGGCGACGTGCGAAGTCGTCGAGACTAGCGCCTCAGAGTAACAAGTCTTCACAAATCCCTTCACTGCGCGCATCTGGCCACGCTGCAGCTCAATCTTCAGGGCATCGCGTAGAAGTGAGCAGAAGAGATCTGCGGTCGGTCTGAGCGACGTCAATTGGACGATCTGCAGAAGATGGTCAATAATGCGTCCAAGGCTCTCAATCGAGGCCAGAATAAGATCTTCAAAGCAGTACGGCGAGGTGCGGTGGAGTGGCCTAGCGTATCCCGCCCGGAATAGAGGATGTCCTTCCGGCTCACTGAAGCCCCAAAGACTAATCTGAAATTTCGCAGGCGCTTTACGCGTCCCAACGCTTCGAGAGTATTCCCCGCACAGTCCCAAGCCTCTACAAGAAAATATAAACGCACAATTTTGGCGCCATGCCACGTTGAGAGGCTTAGGGCATATATGCCCGCCCGTGCATTCAGTCGCTCCACGCGCCGGATCGTCGAGAGTGGAATCGTGAAGCGCACAGATTTGCGGTCCAGCGATGCGAATGCCAGATACGGCGCCATGATGTATAGCTTTCCAGCCTAGATTCGATGATTACACAGTGAGCCCACGGGCAACTGCGGCGGCCGCTGCACGACTCACGTAGGCGTCCTCCTCGCCCTGAACACCGAGACTCAGGACGGCGTTGATGTCCATCTTCTCGACCTCCTGCGCGGATGTCTTCTCGGTGCCATCGAGGGAACCAACGGACGGCAGCGAGAAGAAGATCTGCGTGAGCTGCTCCTTGGTAGGCTCCTTGAAGTTCCGCAGCGCGGTGGAAATGGTAGACATCCCTGGCCTGTAAAACGAAGCTCCAGAGCGACTAGAACGCTAGTAGAGGACCGGACAGTGACACACGAAGACTCGGAAGAGCAAGGCTCAGCAAGCACAGGCCGGTAACAAACACAAGTAAATCCCTAAGTTAACCCCATAAAAATATTCGCAAAGATACAGAATGCGTAGTAGATACAAGCAGAAATTTAATACAGTCCAGGAACAGTGGCCTGGGTCGAACGGGGAAAGAAGAATGATCCAAGGTCCGTCAAACACAGATGCTTTTAGTCCTCGACTCGTAAACCCTCTAATTGAAGGCGGTCTCGAGCAAATAGTCAGTATGTAGACGGTCGATCATCTAATCGAACGCGCCCTCGAGCGCATCAAACCACCTCCTGCGGTATGAAGGTCAGTGGCAAACATGAGGAATATTTATTTGCCATATATACCTTGCTGGTGGTCGATCAATCTGGAGATAATCAGCTTTTTCAGCACCAGCAGGCCAACGATAAACCCACGCACCCTGTATTTTACATTCTCACCCTCGGGCCCCTCCCGTAAGATAGTTATCCTGTTCCAGTCCTGCCGGGCCTCGTTATGCCCACAGTGATCGAGCTGGCGCAGATTCGGGCACAGCTGCACGAGCTGCATGATGACGCCGTGCATTCGCTGCATGTTGAGCGTCACGGCCGCCCACAATCCCTGCCCGCGGAAGACCTCGAGCTTCGTAAAGCGTGGGAGCAGGTCGAGCCAGTCCTCCTACAGGCGGAACACAGCAACGATCAGCGGGATTCGTGATGACGATGGAACACACTTACCAGGCTGAAGTGGCCATAGCGCGACGGCATGGAGAGCCATGTGAGGTCAGGGAAGAGCTCCGCGAGCTCGTGCAGTGCAGCCAGCTCGCCGAACGCATGTAGTTTCACCCTGCGCACGCTCCCGCCCTGCAGGTTCTTCAGCTCGACTAGGGTCGCAGGGTCAAGTTGGTAGATATCGAGACATTCGATCGACTGGCAGTCGAGCATACCGACGACTTGGATGTTGGTGCGCAGCCGCCTAAGCGCGGGGAGCGTCCGGGGTGACATGTACACTGGGCCAAGGGGTAGCCAGGAGAGGTCTTCAATGGTGGGATGGTCGTTGAGGAAGCGTACGAAGCAGGGATCGATGGAGCGGATCCCCCCCGATTGCAGGAATAGGTTGAGCCGCTTGAGGTGGGGGAACTTGCAATCGGCGAGGCTGGAGATCTCCATCGGCATTTCGATGTACTGTGCAAGATGGCTATGAGCCTCAGAACACCTAGAAATGCGCGAATGATCACCTCCAGCGCGGATAAGCGGCCCAGCATGCGCTTCAAGTGGATCGCGTTGGTCGGCTTTATCCACGAGTCTCCACGCAGAGATATAGATGTAAGGTTGGCGAAATTCCAGACCTGCGGTTGGCGTCAGCATGCCTGCTTCCCCGGACCATCGCTACATACCGGATACAATGCGCTTTCCGGATCGTACGCCACGCCAGGGGCATGGTTCCCAAACAGGCCCCATAGCCCAAGGTGTCGAAGCGTCTCTTTCCGCGAGAGCACATCGAGGATCGCATTCTCATGTCCGGGCTCAACGGTCGGGAGCGCGGGCGGGTCCACCTCCCAGGACCATGTAAACGTGTGCAGCCGGCGCATATGCCCGAGCGCCGTGCAGATGTTACGGACACGCCGTTCCTCCACTATGTTCGCCACCTTTTCGTCGGTAACCCGGTCAATCAAGGTCTTCGGCACACGGTCCGACGCCGTCTTGTTAGTACGCTCGCAGATGTATACCTCGCGGATGTTCCGGGCGAGGTCCGCGCGGCGCGCGAGGTGCGCCCACATCGCGGGGAGGAGGTGACGCGTGCGCAGGACGCGGTATTCGGTGTGGCGGGGAATAACAAGTGTGCTGCTCGCATGGCATACTAGCGCCAGAGAAACCAAGTCTCGGTGCTCGAGGTCGGAGATAATATCATCGAGCAGCTCCTGAGGAAGGCGGAGAAAGCCGGGGTATTTGAATGGATGGCGTTGGGTGACTGTGGGCATTTCTTGGGAGGGAGGGCAAGCAGAGTGCGCTGAAGAGGAGATATGAACAAGCCTAGTTGAGAACAAAGTCACCATCAACAGTTGTTTGGGCTTGATGACGTTGTTCCCATTTCTGTCTTTCCTTTGTTCTCGTGACTTTCAGTACAACGCTGCCATGAACTTTAATTCCACGCATTGTGCTTGACGTACCGCCGATTCATGTCCACAGACAGATGTCGAGCTACAACTCGATAGGTGTGTATGGAATTGTCAAACTTGGTGTTTGGGTCTTGAAATCGATTTATCTTTTCTTTTTCAGGGTTGTTGCCAGTCGATAAATTGAGATGAATGGAAGACTCGAATGTCTATCAGAAAGGAGGGACGAAAGAAGGACGGGCTGGAGGGAAAGGAAACTGTAAAAAGGAAAGCGTACGGTGATGTATTAACGGTAGTCATCACGGTGGAATAAAATGAACAAATTTAATTCGTCGAGATAACCCAAGCGGAGAAAACTTGGGAAGACGTACGTATATGTTCTGTGAACCTCATCAGGTGTGAACTTTACTGCTGGCGGACTGGGTCGAGAGATTTTTCAAAGCATTCATTGAAGCCTTCGTTTTTTTCTTTGGATCGGAACGAAATCAAGTCTCGTCGAACTGGAGCCGCCGGAGGAAACAGGCGGTTGCGTCCCGGGACAAATATCGACAGTGGACCTTCAGTTGTTTGGAATCAAGAGGGGGCCGAGAATTACACGAGGCCGTGGAAACCAGTGCGACCTGCGTATATCACTACGTCGGGGACAAAGGCCCGGGAGCCGATAGTGGGGACTCGGCCAACCTGGGGAAAGATAGTATCCATCCGGGAACTTGAAGGAGACCTCAGAGGAAGACCCAGAGTCTGTCTCAGCCTGAGGACTTCGCACAGAACAATTGTGATTATGGGTGAGCTCGCAGCGGGAGCCAGCCAGTTTGAGACCAGTGAGCCACTCAAGGGTGGAGAAATCCGCGCTGTGGTGTCACTTAGGAGGATGAAGGGTTGTGGTAACTTGTACTACTACTAAGACTCAGAGGTTGACGAAGCCCCAGACGCGGTCACGAGGTAAACCAAACAGGAACAACGTAAACGAATTGTGCCTTCTTTGGTTGATTGTTGTCTCTGTTGTCTGTTGGTCTTAAGTCCGGCCGTCTGAGTCTAAGAGCAATCCGTTGACGTCGATTGGTTCACAAGTCAAGCATCTTACCACCATGATCAGGCTAAGCAATGCTGTACCGCCGGCAGCCCTAGGTGAACTGTTTACACTACACCGTGTTCTCGCGGCTAACGAGATTTAAAGCGCTAGCGGCCCGCAGACACGACTACGCGGACGAACTTCCGAGCACTCCGCGACCGCTAATGTACGCCTGCGTATCGACAGATTTCAGCGACAAAGCAGAGGCGGATGGCGGCACGACTTTGTTAGTCCTCGATCGCTCCCCCCAAGTCATTAACAGTGGTGCAAAATTGTCGATCTCGTATAAGCGCAATGGGAACGTGCTCGACTGGGCAGAGAACTTGGCTCTGAACGACGAGGATCAGGGCCTGGGTCTGCGCACGCTCAATATTCTCTCCCTCTTCCTGGAGCTCAGTCTTTTCCCTCAGATTCTACCCCGTTTTACAACGAGACCGGGGTGGAAAACCAACGTCCAATTCGACACGCTCGCTGATGGCTCGCTCCATCTCGAAAGCCACATGGAGCTCGAGACACCCGCTAAAGAGCTGTTGGAACACATCACATGGAGCAGAAAACTCCAGCCACCACCGTTCACATTCCCTGGTCCGTGAAGCTTTCCTGGACGCCCGACATCGCGGTGGCCGTGGCGTGGCTGCATTCCGAGGGTATCTTTTGAGGTGATCTCAAGTCGGACAACACTGTTCTTTGCACCGACGGCCATTGCAGGCTCATCGACTACGTCCCCGGAGCTTTCACGGAGACTTGTCAGTGATGTCCGCCTGAGTGTGCTGCCCGTCAAGAGATACATACACCCACGGCAGATCACGACGTATTCGCTCTACGACTGCTGTTATGTTCCTTGGTCGAGAAGCTGCCAACACTCGAAGAGTACTCGCGGGCGACTGCAGGCAGGGGGTCAAGGACGTGCAAATGGTATGGGGAACTGGTCGACCTCTGCCTCCGGGATCAGCCACAAAACCGCCCCTCGGCGCACCATGTTTATGAGACGCTGATTGCCCACAACGGCCACAACAAAAGCGACTGATGTCGTTGACGATTTCACGACTATCACAAGTTTTACACTGTTCTGTATGTACGCAGTAAAGCATCATAGAGTTTGCCTAACACTTAATCCGTAGTTGGACAAGAATCAACCGTGCGACTCACGGCAAAAAATCTTGCAAATAACTTACATACATCAAATTAGAACGGAAGCAGCCGAGTCACGGTCTGCCTTACTAAAGTGCTCAAGTCGAACCACTGCCACTAGTGTGTTTCCGTCATCATTCCTTCTTACTTTCCTCCGTCCACCACCATGAGCTTCTGTAAAGACTGTATCAGCGGTGCGCAGATCCGTCTTCTTGCATCTTTTCGTTCTAACCAGCCCAATAGGCGTGTCCCACGAGGGAACACCCGAAGGTGTGTAGAGTGAGTAGCTCGGGGACTATAAACGAGTGCTCATTGGATTCCAGGCAAAATCGAGACCATCGGCGGCGTGGAGTGCTATGTCGCGACGCCCACCGTCGACTACCCCAAGGAGAAAGTCATCCTGTTCCTCACGGACGTCTTTGGCTTCGCTCTGCTCAACAGCCAAGTACGCATTGAAAATTTCCTCTCGGACTTGGACCTACTGACGTGGAACAGCTCTTGGCCGACGACTTTGCGCGGAACGGGTTCAAGGTGTGTTATGTGTCTGCGACGCAATAAATTGAACCGGGAGCGAGTGAGTTCTGGTAGGTCGTCGTTCCCGACTATCTTCACGGCGATCCGATCCCCGCGGCTGCTTTGGAGGCCGTGAGCACCTCCACTTCTCGCACGAAGTGCGATTAACGCTCTAGGAACCCAGGGAAACTTCCAACGGTTGCACCTCCAAGGATTAATACTCGTTGCTAATAGCAAACTTTAGTGGCTTAATCCCAATTGCTAATAGCAAATGCTTAAGGTGATTACTATTAGCAATGAGGATTAACCTAAGATTATCTATTCAATACCCCAGGATTACTGTCAACCTCGGGCGGGGGCTTAATGATTCGCAAGGATTATTTCGGATTATCGACACGGAGGATTATGAGACCGTAGGATTATAAGGATTAGAGCCTGTTCGGATCATCCTGAAAACTTTGGTTTTCGAGGATTTACGGACCTGGGCCCGGTGAGCCGATGAGCCGATGTCTCGCTTGTTGCTAGGGTGACTTGGCAATGATTCAGCCTATCATTTGATATGGACCTTCCTCATCGTTGCAGTGTCGTTGCCCGCCGCCCGCGGACCCCTCCCGCCCTCCCGCCGTTTGATGCAAATGCAAGAACTCCAGTGTCAGCTATGATTTCGAATCATAAACTACTCTACATATATCTACTGGCCCTTATATTGATTGCATTCGAAGTGCGCCATCATTTGGGTCACTTTCAAAACCCGAGAAAGGTGTTTGGGAATGGGGACGATGAGGAAGGGGAGTTCATCATTGGCATACAGACCGCATCATGTGGGTCGGAGTATTTCCGGATATCAGTGATGATTTGACACGCGCAAACCATAACCGAATGCCGCGGGGCCGAAATCCTCGAAATTTTGGAAAGCAAAGTTTTCAGGATGATCCGAACAGGCTCTTATTGACTACGAGGATTATGAGACGGCAGGATTATTGAGGATTAAAAACTAGTAGGATTATGGGGTCGTTGTACAGGATTACATTGGGGATTATTCCTACCGCAAGGATTACGAAACGGCGACGTTATCGACGGGTCAGAGTGTCGGCTATCGAAGCGGCTATGTGGCTTCTCCAGGTGATTGATTGTTTGTTAGAAATTTCACTGTGAAATGGGATTATACTGGGATTATATATGATTAATCGGCGACGAGGATTATCGTCTGAACAGGATCAAGTACTACCAATAAACAGAATTTCACTGTGAATGAAGGCATGAAAAACGCACCAAGAGGATCTACGTAGCGTTGGGCTATAAAGGTAGGTCTACCAAAAGGTCAATCAGAAGTCAATCAGATTGCGTATCGATGTTGGCGCACCTGCCACCGAGCTTTGTCATATACAACGTATCGCGGACACAGAAAAGATGGAGAGCGAAAGAGTCCACTCGTGGGACGCGCAGTCAGCCTGTAATCGGTGGCAAGGTGATTGGGAGTACCCGTCTCCACAACTGAATGGCAAGGCGGCGGTAAGAGAGCACTCATGGCTACTGGAGCTACGCGTAGTCAACTTTCTATCGAGTGGCCAGGATAGATGATGGTGGCAAGAGGAAAGAGACGACGGGACAAAGCGATGTTTAACATTGTTTCCGCCGTCACGTGCTCACGTGATTAAAGCGCTGGCAGGGGACGAAAAATAATTAGACTCAGAAGGAGTGATAGGAGACTGTCCCTTATGCGCAATCCTAGCTATGCCAAGACTTCTGGGTCCAATTCCCCGCACATTCACTGTAGGGCTGTTCACCGTGACCATGGCCCCGGCTCCACGGCACCCGTGGCACGGGTCCGTGCCCGTTCCGTGGGGCATTTTCTTTGGAAGTCAACGGCACGGCCACGGCACGGGCTTTCGCCTCCACGGCGGTGGTGGCCATGCAACGGCTTTTTCTTCTGCCATTAGAATGGGATTCTCCTAGACACTGAGCAGCTTGACACGTCCCTGTAGGCCTACTTGACGCCTCCTCGCAGTCTTATAGCATTTTACTTTTACAAAATCCAAAAATTCAATCAACGATTTGGGCAATAGCCGAGAATGATGGCGGAGTTCCATCCTTCTCCCCTTCCATAATTCGTCGCACCACAGGTATTAGAGCCCTCTTCTAGCATTTTTAGAATACCAGATGGGGGTCATTCGGCTTTGTAATGGTATTAATGGCCATATGGATGAAAATTATTTATGGATTGGTTCCAACATCAACCTCTGAGAATAAGCTACAACTATTCCTGGTGCATCATGCTCTGCTGTTGCGACAGAACACATCATTTTTTCGGGCGGCCGTAACACAGTTTCGCTTAGATGTGCAAGTTCGAAGTCAGAGACTTGGATGCTGGTCAAGCTGCATCTCCGCCTGGACTTCAAGAGATTCGGAGTTAGTTACAAATGTTGTAACTGGCCCTGACAATTTTTTTTCCTGCCATGCCAACCCGTGTACTGTTTACGGCCGTGCTGTGGACCGTGCTGTCCTGTCCAAGGTTTCAAACTTCATTCCACGAGCCATGCTCCATACGGCCGTGCCGTGTAAAACCCGTGAATCCCACGGCTGTGGCTGTAACGGCACGGCGAACAGCCCCACATTCACTAGCACATTGGTGATGTCTGTGGCTTGGCTTAAAGCCATGAAGCAAAGCAAAGCCAAGCCAAGTCAAACTGGTGGCTTCGGGTCCGGGAAGCCATGGCTTTGACTTTGTGGTACAATTATGATAAGGAGCAATGTTTTGATGTTCATGAGACCATTCATGTGGTTTTTTAGGAGACTGGGAATGCAGGAAACCTCACACATATTCAACTGGTAGATCGAGCACTTACTAATCAGTTCCATGCCAGGTTGAATTTATGGTTCTCGGGCATCAGGACAGCCTGATTGTGCCTGTACACAAGTTGAAATCAATATCTTCAGCCTCTCTCTTTTTTTTTTTTTGGCAGTACGATAGGGCCTCCGGGCAATTAACAATCGGTTAACCCCCGGCAGCCTCGTAAGGACGGGAGGAATAAGCCTCCCAGTAAAATAATTTTCCACCCCTGAGGAAATGCTATAGGAAATGCTATTTACGCACGCCGCATGCGGCAGTGTGGGGCTCATCACCATACTTATCCGACCACTACGGGAGGTGTCGGGGATCTCCGTGATCCCAAAGGTGCAATACCCACTAAAACCTCAGCTTCGTTCAGCCAGTTGTCTGGCAGAGTTTTCTCATCATTGAGTGTGCCTTTCCAGGTTTCCAGAACGAGAGAGGGCGGCAGGGAATACTGCTTCCCAAATTTAAGCTCGTTTGTTAGATTTTTGTCAATTTCTAGGTGTTCATTTATCGTATGTACCCATCTATTATATATTTCGTTCTCGGTTGGTGGTTCACCGTCGCGTCCTATGACGCATTCACACCGGAGTTTCCATATCAAGTACAGAGACTCGGTTATCAAGATGCGGTACAACCCTGCCGTTGATCCTTCGGGTCTTTTTGTCTCAGGGGCCTCAAAAATAGCTAGGCAGCAGCCAAGGATAATCCCCATTGACAGAGTCGGCCAGTCTGGATGCTTTTTGGACCACAGGTCTTTAGCCAGTTTCCAAATTTGATCTTGGCCTGGGCGTCTGCATTTTAGAAGTATGTGTTCGAGATCCTCTTCTTCGTCGCAATAATGGCATGTTACTCTGTCCTCACATTCCGGAATATTCTTCCAATATTTTCCGATCCGATTTGCGCCGTGCATTGATTTCCACAAAAAGGTTCTTACTTGCCTGGTTACATCCTTGCTTCTCAGGGACTTCCATATTGTGGCCGGGGTGGGTACATTCGAATATTTCAGCTTTATCTTCAGTCTCTCAATAAATATAAAGATGCTTGAGTTGTTTTACAGATGAATAGGACCAATTTTCTAACCTTTTCCAACCTCCAAAACCGTGGGAATGTTTTGATCTACAGCCATGGCTTGGGCCAAAGCCATGAAAAGCAAGCCATGTTCAAATTTCTCCAGCCAAAGCCACATGAAGCCAAGCCAAAGCCAGGGTTTGAGAGCCAAGCCAAGCCAAAGACATCACTAAATACTAAGTGCATGCACCCACATTCAGCCTGAGCATCACATGAACTAGCACTTTATGGTGTGTTTTGGTCTATCCCAGGCCCGAACCTGTTTCGCGTTGTGCGCAGCTGTATTCTGTACAGACACGGATCAGCATAGACACCCATTTTTACTTGGGAGTGGGTCATCCACAAATTTGAGTAACTTTTTCTTCGTTGCTACACTCTGCTTTCATTTCTTGGTCTTGACCACTGCTTCAATTCTTCTGTTCAGTTCTTGGCAACTTGTTGTCATCAACCCGCCAGGTTTTGAATCCTTCCGCCGCTTGGAACGTCTCGGTGTATTAGATCTAGAGTATCTAGATCGAAAGTGTGGCTCTACCGCACATCTCTGCTCCCCATTGTGTGAAGTTTACTCATTCTTGTCGTCTTCTTTGTTTGATATATCAAAACATTTACCACAGAAACGTCGTCTTCTCTCATTCCTGCCAGTTAGTGCATTCAACTCCTGGCTAGGCTTCTCTCTCTCATCCCTATAAGTATTATTTTTATATGCTGTTTCGGGTTGTAGTGCAACTCGCGGGCAGAGCCTTCTCTTCATTTGCAACAACATGTACTCGGATACCTTATGTAAAGGATCCCTGCTTCCCGGTTTTTTTTTTTTGCACATCTCTACCTTCGCTGTCTGATGTTCATAATTAATTACTGCTCGGTGTAAAATCTGAACTCGGAAAACGAGCACACCTCTCCTCATCTGCCAGTGCAGGGAATCGGATACGGATATCCTGCATCTGATATCCGGATGCATTCTTCGCTTCTTGTCGCATTCACATCGGCGAGGTGTGATTGACCTCCTTTGAGGATCGTGTGACAGGCTGAGCGGAGAATAAAATGATTTAGGATGCGAACTTCCGACAGATATGATCACCTAAGATCTGCAACAGTCGTGCGGATAAAAACCTATAAGATTAGAAGGTATGACCCGACCCCGAGTTGGACGGGAGTCTTCCGTTTTCATTCTAAGTGGACGAGTCAACAAACCTGCATGGACGAGGTCCTCACCATCAGGTCGAAGGTTGCATCGAGAAAGAATATGAGAACTGTTGCCTAGAGGAAGGGTGGTCTCAGTTAAATGACATAGGGAAACAAAGAATAAGAATAAGGATGCCACGGAAAGTTGGTTGAAGGAGGAGTGCCGGTGCGCACGACCTAGAGGAGAATAAAAAGCAAAATAGCACCGGTCTGAGTCCATGCGGATCTCGCAGGAAAGACACGAAGAATGCAGACGCGGCCCTCCATTACCGGGTAGATGGAAGGGAGGGTTGAGCGGGTGTGTAATGCTAAAGAAGAATTCACTAGTTAAGAAAGCTTGGAACTACGTACCTCAGGCAAAAACCATGAAGGAAAGTCAAAAAAAAGGAATGGTCACCCTGTAATGTCCCGAACCTGGGTCGAACGGGGATCTTCCGCTTTCATACTTTTAGCGGCCCCAGCACGGACAGAAGAGGTCCCCCTATCCGGTTATGTGAAGGTTGGATTGAGGAATAATTAGAGAGGTGTTATTCTAGAGGAGGTTCAAGGTGACGTGAGGGCTCACCAGAAAAGAGGAAGCATCTGCACAAAGACTTCTGGAGGCATCGAAGGATGCAAGTCAATCCTCGAAAAGAAGAGATTACAAACAAAAGTCCGAATGGAGGAGAGCAAAAAATTGCCTGGAAAAATTAGCGACCCGACCCAGAGTCGAATTGGATCTTCTGGGTTTCTGGAAGGTAAGGTTGACTTTAACTGTGTCAGACTGTGGGGTATGAAAGAGGCGCGATTAAGTCCAGACGAGGAGAGCGGATCCTAGGATTCATGTTGTCGGAATTTTCAGCAAGGCCTTGACGGGAGATAAAAGGTGGCCCAGAAGAGAAAGCTGCCAGGTTGCGTACTGGCCGAGTTGCGTTACGTCGCGGGCGAGTTTCAAGCTAGGATTTCAGTGCGGAGATATCAAAGGAGTACGCGAGGCCCGAGGCAAGTATTTGGTGTCAACTTATCTGAGGAATTTAAGAGACGAGGATTTGGGGGCAGCAGACAGACAGAGTCTCAGTAAGGTGCGCGAGATGAGAGTTGGGGACAAGGAACCTGCATGGCTGTGATGGCCGGCGGTTCGATCCGGGGCAATAGTTGATTGATTAGAGCACCACGCTTTGAAAAAAGTGATATCATCAGATTTGATGTGATGGTCGGCATCGCGCCGAGAACCTTGTCGAGGAGAACTCCACTGTTCTGAGGGGAAACTAGGTTAATTCCACTTATAAATGAATGTGAAAAAGAATGTGGAATGTAACCAGTACTCATACACTGCTACTCGAACCAAATTCAGTCAAAGACAGTTGAAACTTGAAAGCCCGGGAAAAGGTTTTGCAACACCCTTGCTCGATTTTTCTGCTCCTTCATGAGGGTCGGAAGGAGGCATTCAGATACTGTACTGTCAAGCATATGAGATCTCTGAAGTCGATTTTTCTTCCGAATTTTCCGATGGGACTCGCAATTCAAATCAAAACTATCGTGATTTCTGTGTTGATTGTATTGAATGATAAAGCTTCAAGACACATTATCTTGTTGTTGTTAAGTCATATGCATTTCATACCTCCTAACATACCCACTCAAATATTGGCACTCTTGTAGTCCTCAGGGTTGCCACAGCGGGTCTCAGGCTGTCGAACCAAGTTGATCTCAGGGGCATGTCGAGCCAACTCTTTTTGGACTACAGGCTATAGAGTCAACGACGGAAGCTACAACAAAATCTATGTCCCCAGAATCCGTAAACCTGATTTTACCGGGTCGTTTTCGTCGTCCACACCTTTCTCTGGTGTGCCCGGGCATCTCGGACATCTCGAAATGAATGGATGGGCCCAATATCTACGGCCCGGGTATCTCCAGGGCATTGTGGGGCCTCTTTTAAACTGAATAGGAGTGTCTGACTCGCCAATGGTCTCTACAATTAGACATTCGCCTCCATTATACTCGATAAAATCAGAAAAATAGCAGCCATGCAATATTCCTGTCACAGGGGGTCGCTGGAGGCAAAATCAATGTAGTATATAATACTTGAAGGTTTCAGGCACTTAAAATGCGCAAGGTAGCACAACCACGCAGAACGCGTCCGTTTCAATCCTATATGTTCGTTTAACAGGTGAGGCGGCCATCACTCGGCAGCTGATAGCATCATTTGTTTCAAAGCGTCGTGTGTGTGACATTCATTGCATTCTCATCATGGGTCTGACTCTCAGGCTCTTGAATTTAATTTTAAATTATTATTTTTTCCTCTGCCAGCATTTTAATCACGTGAGCACGTGACGGCGGCAAAACATTCCTTTGTCCTTGCTTTGTCCTGTCGTCTCTTTCTTCCTACCACCATCTACCCTCGCCACTTGATAGCGAGCTGACTGCGCGTCGCTCCAGCAGCCATCAGTGCTCTCTTACCACCGCCTCGCCGCCTCGCCATTCACAGATATTCCCTTTTACAATCACCTTTCCACCTTGCCACCGATGACAAGCTAACTGCGCGTCGCACGAGTGGACTCTTTCTTAATATTTACTGTGTCCGCGATACGTTGCATATGACCAAGCTCGGTGGCTGGTGCGCCAACACCGACACGCGATCTGATTGACCTCTGATTGACCTCTTTTTAGATCTATCTTGATTCTTTATCGCCTAACACTACGTAGATCCTCTTGGTGCGTCTTCCATGCCTTCATTCACAGTGAAATTCTGTTTATTGATAGTACTTGATCCTGTTCAGACGATAATCCTCGTCGCCGATTAATCGTACATAATCCCATTTTATGGCGAAATTTCTCGCAGACAATCGATCGCCTGGAGAAGCCGCATAGCCACTTCGATAGCCGACAGTCTCATCCGTCGATAACGCCGCTGGTTTGTAATCCTTGCGGTAGAATAATCCTCAATGTACTCCTGATCATTGTACGCCCCGATAATCCTACTAGTTTTTAATCCTCAATAATCCTGCAGTCTCATAATACTCGTTGTAAATAATCCTAGTGTGGTCTCTGAGCCGGGTCTTATAATCCTCATAGTTGGAAATCTTAAATAATCCTTGCAAGTCGTTAATCCCCCACCCGAGGTCAAGAGTAATCCTGCTGTATTGAATAGATAATCCAAGCTTAATCCTCATTGCTAATAGTAATCACCTTAAGTATTTGTTATTAGCAATTGGGATTAAGCCACTAAAGTTTGCTATTAGCAATGAGTATTAATCGCCATCACTGATATCACTGAAACTTCGACTTTGGCAAGTGGTTTGCGACGCACGGCACCGCCGACACGCGCCCGCTGCTCGACAACGTCGTCGCCGCGCTCAAGGCCGACGCTGCGACCACCTTCGGCGCTGTCGGGTACTGCTTCGGCGGCCGCTACATCTTCGACCTTGCGTTCGATAACGTCATCGTCGCCGCCGCGACCTCGCACCCATCCCTCCTCCAGATCCCCGCCGACCTCGAGGTGCGCCTTTCTGCATGTTTTTATTGTTATTCGGGGGCTCATGGCTCGCAGAAATACGTTGCGACCTCGAAAGCGCCGCTCCTTATCAACAGCTGCACGACGGACGACATGTTCCCAATCGACGCCCAGGCTAAGGCGGACGAGATTTTTGCGGGCTTCGCGCCGGGCTACAAGCGCGAGTTCTTTGAGGGCTGCACGCACGGGTTCGCCGTCCGTGGCGATCTAAGCGACCCCAAGGTCAAGGCAGGCAAGGAGGGCGCGTTCAAATCCACTGTCGAGTGGCTCCTCCGGCATGTCTAAATGGTTGTGTTGTAGCAGTAGAAAGTGTATGAGGCGATATATAAGAAGTTCCACAGTTGTTTTCGAAAACAACTGGAATATTTCGTTGCTATTTTTTAATTGGGCAGCGATTCGAGGTTGAACCAAAAGCTGAACATGTTACTAGAGTCACAACACACCCCGATACCATCCATACCCAATATTTAACCGACGCCCACCGACGGATACTTCTAATCCTCGAAAAAGGCGGAAATGTAACATGAAAAGGGTTGAACTTGTGTTGAAATGGCGAATCGGCCAAGATTCGTGTTATGAGGGTTCCTTTGTACAAAAATACATTTGCGCGCGCGAATGAGGTCACCGCGCGCGCGAAAGAGAATTTGGCGCGCGAACGAGAATACTGCGCGCGAAAGAAGCCTGATTTGGTAATTAAAGAGTAAAGACCTCAGCCTCGACATGCCTCCTACATAACTATTTACCTGCTATTAGAAATGGCCGTAGGCGGCAGGTTGAGTGGCAGGACAACGACTCAAGGATCAAATGGTGATACGATCAAAGGCGCCGTTGATGTGCCCACCGCCCAATAAAGAGCTTACCACCCCAGACTGCTTGAGATTCAGGGTACTCCCATTGTGATAGGTCCTCAAGGCCTCACCTCCGATAGCTCAGAGCCATTGAATTTTGAATGTATCAAGGCCTGTCGTCGTTTTTGCATTTTATCTATATTATCTTATCTTATCTTATTATACCCGACATAACTTACCTTAATAAGTACATTGCTCTCTAATTCACACCGGGAAGGGAGGCACGATGCGCATGAGATCGCGTTTGCATCGTCATTACTATTTCTTGAGGAAAAAAGTCTGATGCATATCTCCCTTAAAAGCTGCCTCCCATGATCGGAAGGCGGCAGTGATGAAGGATCAAATGAATCAAAATGCGATGCGCCGCCTGATGCGCCCCCGCCGCCAGGTAAAGGCCGCAGATGTAAGCCTGGACCATGGAAGTCATTTTAGACTCTCCCCGCCAGCTCATTTATGAATTTCTAGCGCTCATCCTAGTTGGGCCTATCTTATCTTTGTCTATCTTATCTTATCATATCTGACATACCCCCACTGCGGACATGGCACCTTGCCAGTACCCCATGGTAAGAAATGAGGGTGAAAACATACTTACCTTGTTTTATATCACCAGGTTTGGTTGGTGCTTTTTCGCGCGGGTCGAAATGTCTTTCGCGCGCGCTAAGCTTCTTTCGCGTGCGCCAAATACTCTTTCGCGCGCGCAAATTAATTTTTGTACAAAGGAACCCTCATACGTGTCCACCTTTCGTTCGAGTTGTATCAAGTGACACTGATCTCAAGATTGATAGAGTCCTATCTTCATTTGCGCATTTCCACCTAAACAATCCGGCAGTCCCGACGGTTCACCGCAAAAAAGAACCCGATAAACTGCCAAAACTAGCGAAAGGAGCACAGTGCACCGGTCACTGCAGAGAAAAATACATTCACGTATGGAAAGCCAGAGCACCACGCTCGTTTGATGGCCGGTGATTGCCTGATCGGGTAGTGGGACTGATGACACCGGCGACCAAACTGCCAGTCAGATGTACATTCTACTAATTCTGCGATAATTGCCCTACGGGCGAAGCCTGGACACCCCGTTCTGCAAACTCTGAAACTACCGTATCACACCAGCTGAATTCGTCAAGTAGGGTTATCGTGTAAACGGTGACATGGGATCGCCGGCGATGGCCTCCGAAGTACTGAACAGGCTGTCAAGTAGATACTCCCAGTTTTGCACCTCCCTCCCATACCCCCTGTGTGTTGCAAAGAGTGGGCGTTGTAGTGCACGAATAGGGTCGTTCACAGTAGCCCTTTTTCCGCTCCTTTTTCTCTCCCTTTTTTCTCACTTCTCGGTTTTCCTTCGTTTTTGGCCGGTTTTTTTTTTCCTTTTCAACTTTTGTATGTAAAAAGGTTCAAAAAGGGAAAAAAAGTCAACCTGAAGTCTAGAAACAACGGAAATCGAGTGAAAAAGGAGGCAAAAAAGGGAAGGAAAAAGGGCTACTGTGAACCCCCCCGACAAGATCTCCTTTTTGTCTCCCTCTTTTGCTTCCTTTTCCTTGCATTTAGTAGATACTAGAGCCACTGTAGGTTGACCATACATTCAATTCAAACTCCATCCTTTACATATATTCTGATACCCAAATGCTAAGTAGGTGATAGGTTAATCCAACTATTCTCTGAGCTTGAAACAAAAAAGGGAGTGAAAAAGGAGCTGAAAAAGGGCCGGAAAAAGGGAACCGTGAACGACCCTAATGTCACCTTGCAGGTGGGAGAGAAAGAGAAGCGACATGGCCGGCAGACCCGCACCGCCGGATGTTTCCGTGCGCAAATAAACAAAGCACGTGGAAAAGTTCCTTAAGCGAAGGTGGCTATACGAAAAATTTCCTAATTGAGCTCGAGACCTAGTTACACAAGAACCTGGAACACTACGTGTCCAGGCATTTCTAGTTAACCGCCGATGCAATCCTAATGGCATTCATTCTCCAGTAAGCCACTTTTACAAAGGCCTTCAAAGTCTAGGTCAGTAGGAAGCTCGGGACCCAGAAAAGATAAGATGAGCGGCAGTGTTCGCCCTAAGGACTAAGGCCTTAACCCTTAAGGTCTTAATTAAGGCTTTAAAATTTTTCAGCCCAGCGTTCCCGACCTTAATAAGGCCTTAAATTCTAACGTGTACCATTTGTAAATTTCCATTTTTTTTTGCCGATGTGACTGTCAACTATGTACCATCTTGCTGGAGCAATGTTTCCACCGGGGAAAAACCAGGCCTATCTGGAGGGGCAGAGAAGCTCCGTACTCGGAAACTGTTGGCACGTATGATGGAGGAGGAGGAGGAGATTCCGATGGAGTTGTTGGCAGAGGAGATGAGGAGTACATAGGCTAATTCTGATATTTCGGCTGTGCCAAATACCATGGCAATTTTTAATCGAAGGCCTTAAAGGCCCTTAAGATTAATGCCTTAAGGAGCCAGCCAACCCAATTTAAGGCCCTTAGGGCAAACACTGGATCATGAGCGATAAGATAAGACTAAAAAAGCATGCTCAAATAAGTCTGTGCTGCCTCGTCTACCAATTCAAATAAGTTCAAATCAAGTGCAGAACTTGTTGCAAATGTGCTGCTTTGGAAATGCCTCAAAGGCGACGGGCACATTCCCTTCACGGAAAATTCCGACACCACCTTCAAATGCCCTTGAAGCGAGTCTTTGTTTTGACACATGAACGACGCCTCTGGGCCAGTCAACACTTCAACTCCAACAAGTAGCCAGTCAGGTCAAATCAGCAAACTCTAAAATTTGGCGAAAATGCTATCCAGATTGATAAATACAAGCCTTGAGGCCTGCTAGCCTTTCAAGCTCACTGTTCCCTCCCTCTCTGGTGGCCCGATTAGCCTCGAGGTGTGGGGGATGCTCACATTATGTGTCCGCGGTTGTCGGAAAATAGAGAGACATTAAAACAGTAGAGGATTATTTGGGGAAGCCAATCTGATGAGATACACTGCAAAATGACAGGGAAAAATCACTGAAAATGATCTGGGAAGCTTTCCCAAGGAAAAACACTGGGCTGCAGGTTAGCAACATCTTGAGTGGTCCAAAGTAGAGTTCATTGTGCACTATCTACAGGGGATTTACTCAGACTGGAATGAATTTCCATTTCTTAGGACTGAATACTGTTTAGAAACATACAGGGAAGTCCGAAACACGTCAGGACGCGGTTCCCGGCACGTCGAACGCGTGGCGGACGCGAGACGCGAAGGATCACGTGACCATGTGCCGGGCCGGAAATCCTTTAAAAAGGACCTGGAATATAAGTACCGGGACCTCCTCATTTTGTATAGGCTACAATACATGGAGCCCTAACACTTAGAGCTTGGGACAGTCAGCACAGCCCTAACCGTCGCTAACGTCGCGGGTGTCAAAGGTCCAACTGCCCTATCGGGCAAGCTAGTCTCTTATAAACAGACGGTATAACAGAGCTTACTCGTACCTCGTATGTTATAGTCTGTCGATTGGCAGGTGTCAATGATCGGAGGTCGACCTTATTAGGTAATCATACTTTTTCTCGGACGTTCAAGCAAAGGTTGCAGGGCATCCTTGCCCAATTTTCTCTTGGAATATTATTGAATTCATCAGAACAATCAACTGTACCAACCAGTTTCACCTCCACGGCGTTGAGAAGTGGATGCCGAGATTTGATGGCCCGGCAGCTTACAAATTCCGCCGTCTCATTTTGTATCAAAGACGAGCGAGATTAAATATTCTGAAGAGACAGGTTTGTCTTATTGGGATATAACAAGTTTTGTCTCCAAGCTTTGGGTTCTGGAGTGTTTGAAGGGCAGCCAGCGTCGGGTATGGATTTCAAACTCCGCACTTTACGTAATAAGGTCGACCTCCATACATGCGGCGCGTGGTTAACTACAGACTACGGGCAAGCGCCGGCCATCAAACGAGCGTGGTGCTCTGGCTTTCCATATTCACGCCTCAAATTCGCACCTCCTTGGTTTGGCTTCTGGAGTGTGAGGCCCTGAGCGCTAGTTCAAGACATCCGGTAGTGCCTCCAGATGCCGATAAAAACGAGTTAAAAGCTTACATTGGATGGATGCAGTAAGTTGCCAACCGCAAACCTCAAAAAGTGGGGGGAGGTTCCAGACGACGATTCCAAGAACGGGTGCTCGTCCTTGTAGAAGGCTTCTAGCATGCCTTTGACAACGCAGAAGAAGTTTAGGACAAGCCCTCCGAGTCCACCGTGTTCCAGCGGTGTTCCGGCGACTGCCACTGGCAGCGGTGTTCCAGGAATGCAGCAGCGGCCACTGGTTCTCAAACTTTCAAGTAAGTAGCATTAGTCAGGTGGGGTTGAAAGAACGTGGTCCCCGCCGACCTTAACAATTTCGTGGCAAATTATGGGACGACTTGGTCGTATTTTCGAGTGATCCGTTCTTACGGTGACGGAAAAGTACTAGATAGTACTACTCTAAATGCCATATTGTTCCACTTAAGTAAGTAGCATTAGTAGGTGCGCAACGTCATTCCGCACGGCGGAACTGTCCTGCGCGCTCGTGACCACGCATAGCACTATCAGTAAGGCAAGAACGACACGCATACCCACGACCTCTCACGCGTCTGTGCAGATATATCTCCATGTTCTGAATGAACGTCAACCGGGTAAAACACGAGGACCCCGGAATACCTCTATAGACGTCCGATCCTGCGCTGGATATTCATACCCAGCCCCAACCCAGCCTATTCCAACCTTGGTCCAACCCTAGTCCAGTCGAAACCGTTGACGGGATTGGCCGGTCGGACGTGATGTCCGATCTACATATGGGGCGCATTGTGACGCATCTACCTTTTCCAAGGTACGGAATCGGCCATAATCGGCCTAATTAGTAGGCGTATTCAACCGCGGTCCTGTCTTCGTTTGTCCAATGAAGCCCTCCATAATAATATGACGTCCGACTTTGGTCTTTCGTATTGATCCATGTTCGACGCAATTCCGAGGCTTCTTGGTCAATGAGCTTTGCAAACCAGTTAGTAATTCCTGTAATCCCGCCCTGTAAGCAGCTCGAACCAGGTACTTAAGGACGGCAGCGTCGAACAGAGTCGACACGCACCGGCAGTGTATCAGCAATCGCAGCAAATGTCGAAACTCGAAACCCATACGAACAAGGCGGCCTCCCAACATGGGATTGATTTGTCGAAACTTCCAAAAAACCTGGACATGTCGGCGGAGTCCATTACAGAGAATGTGCATGCGATGAACGCGAACTGTACGCCCATCCGGTTTCCGACGCCGAAAGCTCTCGAATAATTGATTTTTAAACCGCAGGCCCCGACGAGAGGACGAAATTCATATTCAAGAATCTGGTGAAAAGCGTTTCTCTGATAGAGTCGGCGTCGAATTTTTTGATGCCCATCGATGCAGGTTGATCACCTACATAATTTCGTGCGCGAAACGTCCATAACAACGGAGGAGTGGATGTACGCGGCCCATCCGGCTTTGTTTTTTTCCGGCGCTGATCGGAGGATAGGACCGCGCTTGAGTTCCTCACAGCAACGGGCCAGAAATGCACTGATCTTCGCCAAGGTCAGAGGACAGCATCGGTCAAGACGATGACTCTTATTTGGCTCCGCAGAGTTCATCCTTCTTTCGGATGCGTTGGGTGTATCGGCTCTCGTCGACTCAATGAACAACGCAAAGCCCCAGGGTGCTACCGAAGGGACGGTACTTGGCCCCTTCTTCACCACGGACGCCTTGGAATGTCAGCGCATTTTTTCTTGGACCTCCTTCCATCGAGAACTCACCTGCATCAGTTGAGAACGGGGAGAGCATTGCCTCGGAAGGCAAAGGTGATTACATGTGGGTGGAGGGCAAGGTTCTGGATACCAAAGGGAATCCAATCCCTAATTGCCTCATCGACACCTGGGAGACAGACGGTCATGGGCTGTATGACAACCAGGTCTGATTATATCCGTCCTGCAGAAGCGTCGCTGACGTCCTACCGACCTTGTCGTGCAGTACTCTCAACGAGGGGGTCCAGACTGCCGAGGTCGCCTCCACACCGCGGAGGACGGGTCGTTTTTCTTCCGAGCGGTAGTCCCGGTCTCGTACCCCATTCCGGGTGATGGTCCAGTAGGACAGCTGTTCAACGCCCTCGGGCGGCATACATACCGCCCTGCGCACCTCCACATGATGCTCGAGGTAACCTCGTTTTTGTGTGTGGCCAGATTGACTTGACGTTCAACCTGTACTCATCCGCAGGCGCCGGGTTTCGAGAAGCTTATTACGGCTCTGTACTTCAAAGGCGACCCCTATCTCACGAGCGATGCCGTATTTGGGGTGAAAACCAGCTTGATCGTCGTGCGTCGCTCTTTCGTCTACGCTCAAGGTCATTTTCAAGAGAATCGTGCTGATAGGACACCACGATCGAAACGAACATCGAGGTGACGCGCGCGAGAGGATTCAAAGAATCCACAAGCCACAAGGTTTTGAAGTACGATTTTGTGCTGGCTACGCCTGAGGAGGGCGCTGGAGCGAGGAAGCGAACCATGCATGCTGTCGCTTGATTGTTGAAACCTCCAGTACTAGTTTGTTTTACATGTTGTTTGAATGTGGATCCCAGTGTGAATGCTAGCCACGACCGACGGCAGAGATTCAGCCTGAACTTCAGCATGCAGATCAATGTCAATATTTGCGCACGAGCGACGACCTCATAACACAGGATCCGGGTATACAATCGGGCATGAAAGATGTCGTTAGATGATATCTATCACATGTGGCCACACGCTGAGGGCGTGGTCAGGTCTTTATTCTCACAAGAGCAAGTAAACGAACCTCATAAGTCCGACCAGGACAGATATGACGGACCACAGAAAAGGAATCCATCTATGACACGGTGAGCTTAGAGGTGGAATCCACGTGCGAAGCAGACGTACGTGGACATGTTGTAGTGAGCAAGCTTGTAGATGCCAACGAGGATGAACCCGATGATGGCTGAGCCGAGGCAGGCGCCGGCGACGCTGAGGATAATGAAGGTGAGGAATACGAGGATGGCGAATGTGGTTCGTGAGCGGCCCTCGTTGGGTTTAGGCTTAGGCGGGCGGAGGAGCGGCGCGGTGGCGTCGCGGGGCGAGTATGGCATCAGTGTGAGGGGGTACGCTCCCTCATCGGGAATCTCGCGCCTGGACACATTCGTAGGCTGTTTCGGGGGAAACGTGAGGTTGAAGAAGGCGTAGAGCCCGCAGAATAGGAAGATGGGGGTGTAGAAAATTAAGGTCCAATACAGCGTGAAGCGGAAGACATCTTTAGGCGCACTGTTACAGTCTGACCTCCGGGAAGTATTTCAGCTCACCGGAAGGATGTGATAGATATTTTCCATCCGGCTGTACGGGGTCCTTGTGGGGAATGTTGAGCAGTTCGATGCCCGGGTCGTAAAGGGATGGCCATGATGGCGCTGGACCGGACGGGAGTCCGATGGAAGACATATGTGTTCAGTTCCGTTGAGATGTCATTAGTTAATAGGCCGGATGAAAGTCCTTCGAAGGAAGAAACGATTCGAAGATGGAGGGAGAAAGCTTCCGAAGGCCGTGGCTGTGCGGCTCTTGAATTCAACAAGTCAAATCAACGCGAAAAGAAATTACTGCTTTTCTGCCAAGATCTGAAGCCGAGCTACAATTGCCTAGTACTGTGGCCCACTGAAGCCAAAATATTACATCATGCATCCACTATTTTTTCAGCACTCCTAATCCGCAGGCCTCCGCAATGTTTGCGCGAACCGCATCGATACCATACATCGGCCGCATGGCAGCACTGGTAATAATGGGGGGCAGACACAATGGAGCTGTTTCCCAAATTTGTTTCTGAATCTTCGGAATAACCTGACCCAGCGATTGGTCCGGGATGCAGTCGGCCTTAGTGATGACCGACTGCAGGGTGTAGGGCTGCGTGCCCTCCGGGGTAACAAGTGTCCCCGATAGATGCGTGAGCATTTCGAGATCTGCGGGGTTCAAGAGGTGTTTCCCATTGAATAGAATATAGATGCGTTTTAGCCTGCAAAATTTGTTGTCAGCCAGCGAGGAATGGCCGAAAACTAAGAGCCCAGACTGTTTACGCGTCGAGATGTATTTGCTAAATAGGTCTCCCCATTCCGGGCGTCCACGGGCACCGTATCCGGGCGCATCGACAAGAACGACCGTGCCAGGATGCTCGCCCACCGTGTAGAAATTCAGCGTCCGGGTGCAGCCCTGTGGCAGAAAATTAGATGAACTCCGTGTTCAGCTGCGAGGATACGCACGGCTTTCTTGCTCGTTCTGAGCAAGTCTTTTCTACCGAGGACAGCATTTAATAATGTCGACTTGCCGCAATTGGCACGCCCTGCCCTAGTATTTTTATTTCCGAGCCCTGGGTCGAAGAAAAGAGATTATCTGACCAGTCACAATAACCTGGATTTTTCAGTTAGACCACACGAGAATTATGATACGCATTACCTCTGGTCGACCATTGAGTTTCGGAATTTGGTCTACCGTCGCTGCCGCTGCCGCGAATTCGGCGGCATTAACGCGAAAAGGCACAGACCGAGAGCTGTTTCTTCGGGATACAAATTCTCCAGTTGCCAAACTGAGCCTTCTCCGTTTGAGACCATGGCGGAAGGCAAGAGACATGTTACTAATTTGGCCGTGACCGTGACTCGGAGTCGGCGCTTAACCACGAACTTGCATCACCGCGCACTCTAGACCCTACCGGCTACGCGGCCGCCTGGCCTGGCTGTGGAATTCTGACTGCTTGAATATCCCGAAACTGAACCCGCTATTCTCGGGACGTCCGTGTATCCACATGTGTGGATAATGTCTCAAATGGATGCCACCGAAGGCTCGGATGAACCCGGCGCCCAGCCGCTGGCACCCATTCTTCCTCCCGAAATCGAGCGTGAAATATTCGAGACCACCGCTCGATTTCCGCGGAATGCGGTTCAGCTTGTATTGGTTGCGCGTAGAACCCAGATCTGGTACGATTTTGCATCTAACGGCTGGGCCAGTCTGACGAAAGATCCACGCAGGATAGAACGGCTCATTTATGAAACGGTGACACTAGCAGACCAACAACTCTGTGATAAATTCCTCCGAACGCTCGAGACCCGGCCTCCGCAGTTTTTCACAGACAGTGTCAAGTCTCTGTGCGTTCCTGGAGACATCGAACTGTTGGCGGCCGAGCGGGTCCTTGAAGCGTGCCAGGGCGTTATTAACTTGGCTATTTGGCTTCCGTTGCAGGAAGTCCCGCTGTTCCCCTTTGTGTGCTCCCTCCAGCCGAAACGGCTGTCCATCAATGTCCGCGCTCTCTACGGCAATCGCGAGCCCGATTTTGCACACCCTTTCTTCTCGAAAGTAACACATCTTGAGCTCATCGACTGGCTGGGCTGGAAGACCTACTTCAGCATCGACTGCCTGTACCCGCATCTCACCCACCTGGCGCTCGATTTGGATACAGAGAGGGCAGGATCAGCGGCCGAAATCCGCCAGATTCTCGTATCTTGCCGCTCTCTGGTTATCTGTGTTGGTCTCGTCTGCGACGACGACACTATGATCGTTGCGTCGAACCAACTCGCGGCCATCGAGGATCCGCGGTTAGTCATCCTTTCCGAGTCAAACGTCATAGACAACTGGGAGGCTTCACTACTGTACCGGCGTGTACGTAGGCAACGTAACGCGTAACGCAGGGGTCGAAATCGTTGCCTAAATCGCAAGAGTAACGGGCAAAAATCTCATTTTCGGCCAATTTGGGCTATTTTTGGCCGTTTTTTCCGGCCTGCGGCGCCTAAAATTACCATATTAGGCAGGTATTTGTCAGCGGTTGCTAACTTGGAACCTGTGGCTGTGCGTAACGCACCTCGGACGGTTGCCTACGTACACGCCGGTACAGTACGCGATGCCGACGCGTCCATGTGGGTTTTTGCCGAGACCATAGTCGTTGCCAAGACCCAGTTAGTAGATTGATTTAACTTGCCAGTCAAGTTACGTCGCTCATCTCTGAGCCTAGGTTGCAATCCTCATCTACTCGAATGTGCCTTCTCTAATTTACCATAGGTCCTTTCCCGCCCAGGCGATTGGGTATACTTACGGCGAGCTTTGAAATCACAATTTCAGCACCAGGCTGTAATCGCTGACAAGCCTGCTGTATTTACTTTTCCAGCTGCTTATTAACTGTATTTTGGTGATTTAGTTCTCTTCGAAGATCCGAGTGGATAGCCCAAATCGCTTTGTGAAACATCCAAAATTCAACAATGCATAGCAAGTCCTAGTAATTCAATCCTGTGAGTGGATCGTCCTCCGAAGACTCCGTCGGCTCCATCGTCTGCTCGTCGACCCTCAATAAATATCCCTCCGCCACCAATGTTAGCACATTCTTCATGGCCAGATACTGTGTTCCTTGTCCCGGCTGCTGGAACCACGCCGCAATCGTGCCCGAGAGCACCGTGAAATTGTTTTTGACCTCATACATGTGATAATTCGACGCCACGTCGTTGAGGCTCGACGGCGGCAGCGCGCGCTGGGCGAAGGGCGTGTACGCCGGAGCGAGATACATCCCATACTCGGACCCGAATCGGTCGAGGAGCATCCCGGGCACGAGCGTCTGGTTGCCGTCGATCGGCATGCGTGTTGTCGAGAGCTGGAAGCCCTGCAGGGGTGGGTACGTGTAGAATCCCGTCGAAGAGTTTGTGTATTTCTGCAGGAAGGCGCTAGGGCAGAGGCCGCCCAGGCGGTTGTAGTTGGCGACGATGGAAACGAGCGAAGAGGACTCGGGGAATGTCATGTTGACGGGACCAAGGCGTGAGTCGCCGCACAAGTATTGGGTGTCGTTGCCCGTGGTCCCGCTGCAGTCACATTTGGAAAGCTATGGGAGGGATCAGGCCTCGGCGAGACAACGGCGAATGAGATGTACTGGGACCGGCGACGCGAGGGCTGCATAAATCATGGAAAAAACCCAAGGGGCGACGAGGCAGGGGAATGCGAAGAGCATCGTAGTGCAGCTTGTGGGCCCCAGCTTGATTCCCTATTTCTTTTGTAGGCGTCCCTCGTTCGGCAGCGTTCTAGAGAACCACACATTCGAACTAGCGTTCGGTCAGGAACGAGGGCAGATGCCACCCTCAAGGCTTGTCATTGTACGTTTAATCCGGCCGGAGTCCAGCGTAGTAAGCGCACTTCCAATAGCCTCAAATTGACTCAAGGGGAGGCCTGCACAGTTCTTCGAGCCGGGCCAAGTCCCGTAAGTACAAAGGCAAATCTTTGAAACAGTATCGTACGAGTAGCAGATGTCAGGTAGAGGCTAAGGCAGGATCATGTAGGATTTTGAAACAGAACCGGATGGCACACCTTTGTAGGCAAATGTGTCAATGAGAGCAGAATAGAATCGGACAGAAAATCGACTCAACCAGAAGGCTCAGGCTGGCACTCGAATTGTTGGCCAAGCAAGCCTTAGACTTTTAAAGACTTGACATTTCTTCTTTGTTGTGTCCTTGGCCGCGATAAAACAGGTCTTGATAGAATGTATTCCAGAGAGAACTTGGAAGCATTGAAGGGATCCGAGCGTGCCAGTGAGTGCACTTCTAAAAGCCTCAAGTCGGCTCAAGGGGAGGCCCGTACAAGTTCTTCAAGCTAGTCAAAATCACGTAAGTACAAGGCAAACCTCTGAAACAGCATCGTATGCCTTGAGCGAGCGAGTTGCAGATGTCAGGTACTACTAGTAAAGGTTAACTTGAACTTAGCAGGATCAGGTAAACAAGTAACAAGTTGAAAGCGGCAGTCAAGTTGGATGTTGCTCCGACTCGGATGCCAGAGCTATGTAGGCGAATGTGTTGACAAGTGCAGAATAGAGACAGCAAAGACTTAAACTGGCACTGCTTCGGTGTTCAGAAAGAAAGTTTTGGCGCCACTGGTGCATGACAATGGCGCGTTAGAATTTTGGTTGAGATTACGTACTGATTGATCTGAGATCAACTCTTGCCTTTTGGAGAAATCTCTCTTGCCTCTGCTCTCTGCTCTCATCCTAGCTTGATCCTGCTTGCAAGTTAAGCGATGGAATCTGGTCAAATCTTGTCCAGCCCACACTGCCACGGAATGCAAGAGCTTCCCTCAGCTGCGGCCGAACGCGCGAAATTAATTTCTCTGAAAACTTCGGGTTCACCCTTGGACCCACTTTCCTTGCATCTCTCTCTGGGGTTTGCTTCGTCCTTGCCATAGAACGACATAAAGAACTTAAACCTACACTAGGCTGGCTTACACCGTCGGTTCCGCAATTGGGTCAAGCCCGCCATCGACCGAGTCTTGTCTGGGTGCGTTCGTGTCGCCGAACACGGTTGGGCTGACGGCGGGCGCGCGCGCTTGGTCGAAGCACGCGCACCGCTCGCAGCCTCCGGAACTCTCGCCAGAGGCAGCCCGTTCGAGCGCGGGCTGGTGGGGCACGCCGTCTGGGCCCGTGGCGGTCATTAACGAGCGCGCGCTCGCGCTGTTTTGGAAGGTGATGAATGCCGCAACATGGCGGAATTTACATTGGCTGCCCCACCAGGTGCTCGTTTACGAGGTAAGGGTGGCTGAGGGGTACGGTATGCGGTGGTCACAGGACCGTAGTGGTGTGGCAGACAACGAAGAGGGCGGCGCACATCCCGAATGGACACTCCGGGGATTTGTAGAGCCTATGATGGAGGGCGGCCATGAAGTAGGATGGCGACATTAGTTCGAACTCTTGCAGAAACATCGTGTGTGCTGTATGTAAGTATTCTAATCTTTGCCAAAGAACTCCTCCGCGACAAACTCCCAGATCTCCTGCGGCTTGTTGTACATCCCCTGCGTAAACTGGTATTTTTTCGTCCCCTGCTCCCAAACATACTCTAGAATATCTTCCCGCTTGTCGACATAGGGGATTGCATTCCGGAAGTTGAGCGAAAGGGAGGCGCGGACCGGAAGTGGCTGTGGCGCAGCGGTATCGTTCTGCAACCCCGCAGTCTCGAGCTCAGAAATAATACTATCGAAGTTCGTCACCTCCGATCCCTTGACCCCACCGTCGAACTGCGAGTGCGAAGCGGTGGCGTTGGACGTCCCGCCGAAGACGGCAGAGCGCACGCGGTGTTTCTGAAAGAGGTAGCTGCTGAATATCGAGCACGTCGACGCGCATATGCTATTCGAGACGAGGACGTAGTCTTCCCCCACGAACGGCGGCTCTCTAAATTTTGTTAAAACACTCGAGCTGTGCCCGAAATTATCGAGGAACGGGCGCGAATACGCATCTGCGACGCCGTTGACGGTCTGCACGACTGGAGGATCCATGAATTGTGTGTTGGAGGTAAGTGGCGTGTACTTCTCCGACATGTAGTTCCCGTAGAAATACTCGGAATCGGTGTCATTCGTTGCTGCGGCGGCATCTGCCTCTCGTCTAATCAGGTCATTGACACGGAACACCGCTGGGAATCCAGGGTACAGATCCTCGGGCCACAGGGACCACATTGCAACGGCGCCAGCCTGGATATATCCCCCGCGGTTCCCAGAAATATCGAGGAGAATGTGTTTGACGCCAGCTTTCTTCAGAGCCGTGAGGCCAGTGAAGAGAGTCCTAGAAATCCCCGCGAAGTATGCCTGGTAGTCGTAGGGAACGGAGGGTTCGAATTGCTCGAAGTACACGACGCCGACCTTGGGATGTTTCTCCAGTTGATATATATCTAATGTAACAAAGTGCCCGAAGGAAGTCACTGGAAATATGCATCATGAGGTAGTTGGTATATATTTTTCCGTTACAAAGAGTTTACGCACGGTTCGGTTGAACATAGTTGGTTTGCGGCATGTTCTTTGCGTGTTCAGCGGCAGCCTTTCGAATCGGAATCTGAGTATCAGGCGCCGTGACTGCTTTCCGGCGCGAGACCTGCTTTCTCCGAATATCACTCCGACTGACGGTCTCATCCGCGGACAGCGAACACGTCTTAGCAAAGAACGAAGCAGTCGTGTCCCCTTTCCCAGCGAAAGTTGCGGCCCAGGGCACAGAAAGCGTGTCGATGCTGCCGTTCTGGGTCTGCAGCCGGACGGTGACGGATTCGGCGCCGGGATAGAACGAGCGCTGCGCGAAGCGGCCGACTTCCTGCGTGTAGAGGCCGAGCGTCGAGTCCGCGGAGTAGCGTGACATAAGGCGCATGTAGCGGGGGTTTAGGCTTTCGTAGCCGCCCACCAGACCGTCGTAAATGCTCGACGCGGCGGCGAGGTCGATCAGATACTTGCTGGCCTCCACGTCATTTATGCTTAGGATGCGCGCACCGTCGTACGGGCGCACATGGACGCCCAGACTCTCGAAGTATGCCTCGAGGCCCGAACGGTCCTGGTTGGGGAAATTGTAGTTGACAAGGAAGGTTGGGAAGGCCGCGCGGTCGTGGGGAGTCTCGGCAAGCGTACTAATCGAGAAGGGAAGATTCCAACTGAAGGCTTCCGTGCACGCAGCAACGAAGATGGTATGGCCGTCCTGCTCCCGGTTGTACGCGTCTGTTACCTGTGGAACGATTGAGTTCGGTTGATCCACCGCGGGCCACGCACGTACAGCAATTTCAAAATCCCAGTCGGTCGGATATTCTGATGCGGACGCTTTCTGCTCAACACCTGAGGGGATTCAATGCTTTGTTTACAAGAAAAAATCCCGTCTGTATCACCTTGTAAAAGAGACCGGATGTTAACGTCGTGCGGAATCAAGGCATTTGGCGAGTGTAGGAACCACGTCTCGAGGGAGTAGTACGGGAGGGATTTGATGGCAGACTCAATGACGGCCATACTGCGGGTCCTGTTGTACGGGACGTTGAGCTCGCATGCATGCGCTGTCGCGGCAGAAACCCATGTCGAAGCCGACGCGAGTGTGCAGGGATCCCTAGGGAAGTTAACATATCATGCGGAACAAGATGCAGTCGAGAAAATCACATCGCATAGTTGAAGCCGATGGAGGCCATTACCAGGACGAAGAGCCAAGTTTTCATCATGGCGGCTGGGAAGGAACGCTCGAAGAGATGAAGAGGTCAGTGTGTCATCGAGTTTTGTGGGACGTAATACCAATGGTGATCTAGAGCTCCTCGTTTTCCGAAGAATGAGTTAATTTCGGGAATATAGTGCTCGGGCCGCTAGTGTGTTTACCATTGCTCATCAAAAGAACGATAAGGAAGGGTATTGGGGTTTCCGAGACCAAGAACGGCAGTTACCGCTTCGAGCAGCCAACAAGTATGGAAAGTTGTCGCTGATATTTCCAATTTGAAGCGGAAATTGAGTGCAGTAGAAGAGCAAGGACCATACAAACGCTACATCGCGAAGAGAAGCTTCCTCTTCTTCATGATTCCGTTGTTTTGCTTTCAAACTACAGCGTTTGGCGACGAGGACGACACCGAAATCTAACAGTTGAAATAAATGGAACTTGAAAGAGTGAGAGAAGACTTGGCGATATCCGAATGTCGGGCATGAATTATCCTTGAGGGGGGTTATTTATGACTAGTGGTCAAAAATATGTACTAGCCTATAAGAAAACGGACCGAATGCTTCAGCATGTTTCTGTGCTCTGATTTGAACTTCGGTTGAAAAGTTCAGTGTTGTTAGTGGTAGATAAAATAACTCACGGTATTCGATGGTTAGGTCCATTGACTTAGATACGTCCAACTCTTCGTGGCCGTCTGCGATCCAGCACCAGAAAGTACTAATAAATCTAATCCATCCCTCTTGAGCGCATCCAGCGCAGCGATCGTTGTTGGATCTGGTTCGAGATTTGAATCTGTGATAAGTTGGGCAGCGTTGAGCGCACGGTCCGCCACGTTCCACCGGGATTCCAACATCCGAATATACAAGGAATAATCAATCTCAGCTTCCTGCTTCCACCAGAAACATATTTTTGATAATTGCGGCAATATCACCGCATTTCCGGGGAGAGGCGAGATGATCAAATGGTTTAGGAAGGTGTTCCCCACTTCGAGTTCGGTGTCCTCGTCGTCAATTACGAGGGCAATTTCGGCGAGGGAAGGACATTTCTGTAGGATCTCCACGGTTGAATGGGCATCAGGCAGGCGTTCAAAGCAAAACCGACGTAGACAACAGGAGGAGCGGATGAGGAAGGATTGGATGTGGCCGCAAATATGTGGGCTATCTCCGCTTATATAGAGGGCTATTTCTTGCAAAGCAGAAGCAGTGAGATAGTTCAAGACCTCGGTGTCGGATGCGTACAGGCGCCGGAGACGCGGTAAATGAATGATTTCGCCCGGATCCGGCCAAAGGTCGTTGTCGAAATCGACGCTGATGCGGGCCTCGACAAGGTTTGGGAGCGAATTCAGGAGCTCAACATGTTTTGTCCAGGGAGCGTCGAAATCGTAGCGGGTGATGTGATTGTGTTTGGGAAGAAGAGTTGGGACAAAACGATATTCGCTCAAAGCCCCCACGTCCAGCAGAGAATAAGCTGTCTGGAAACACTTGATAGAATCCACTCCCATCTGGCATTCTGAGCCGTCCCATTGCATCCACAACCTGCGCAGCGTTGAAAGTCGGCCTCGCAGAGCGGTCAGGTGGGGAACCAAATCGGTGGTCAAGCCAAGACTGAGGTCCTCCCAACGACCGGAGTGTTGTGACAGGAGCTTAAACTTCTCTATTTGAGAGCTGGACTCCTCGTCCTGGGATCCATAGAAGTGGATTTTTAGCATCCGGGCGCGCTGAACCTGGACCCCGATCATGGCCGATGAATACACACATTTCCGAGTCTTCGAATAGTCGATGTAAACCAGTGACCACAACGAAGCAGCTGAAATGGCAATTGCTCTCCAACGACGATTGATGTGTGTCAGCACCCATGGACTGGCTTTCACGCTGATCACTTCGTCAACGTCAAAATTCGATGACAACGTCCAGGAAAAAATTTCGCCAAGGACCTCGGGCGGAATCCGCCTCAGCGGAGAAATAATCGCAGTATTCTGCCTGTGATAATTGAAGAGGGTAGCACGTTCTTGTTCCAACTGCTGCAGCTGGCCCTTGAGTCGCGATATCTCTTCGTCAAGACACGCCAAATGTGGGCCTGTTTTCGACACGATGTCCCGGATGTAAGCCTGTTCGGGCGGATCCGGTGGCTCGTTCGTATTCATGAGCATTGAATGTCGTGCCAGAGTCGCAAGAGGGGCGGTGATATCTACATCCAATCCTTCTGCCTTTATAATGGTAATCGCGCCGCATTCAGAGCAACGAGACGTCATCTGCACTTCAACTAAGTACACACTAGGTCGGGGCGGCGCGGGGGACATACGAAAACAATACCGTCGTAGCAATGATTTTAGTCGCGGACCTTGGTCACTCGCGAGAACTTGAAGAGCTTCAATGCTCGGCCGGGCTGTCCGTAGAATTGAGGTTCGGACGCCGCCCCGGGAAAAGGATGATTCTGGACTTGGGGCTCGCCGTTGCAAGGTTTTGACGACGAGGAAAGGATTGGTGGCAGTGGATTCAAAGAAAAGAAAATGCGCGATCACGTGCAGAGTCAGACCCAAACTTCAAAGTACCGTAAAATACAAGGCAGGAGAAACCAAAGGTACGAAACCAGGGATGGATGCGCACTGAGCAGCACATCCGTCTATTATTCCGGCCCTCCCCCATCTGCTCGAAAGGCAACTCTCAGCGACATCTACATATACCAATCGTGAAGTATGATGTTCTTCTTTTTCTACCCGTCCACGTCTTCAACTCTACCCCAAGTTTGCGAGCCGGATGCATCGTTTAGCGGACTAGGGGTGCTTGCGCGCCATTCCAATGCAATCGAAATTCCAGCCGTACTCGCCAAGTCCATCCATCCAATGCGGCCCCTCACACACCCGCACACGCTCGCAACACGTGTAGGAAGACCTAGAGGGAAGAAAGTAGGGTAGACGACGCTGCTCCCGATTACGCAACAGCAGGGGAGCAGAAGTCGGAGAAGCACTACAGTGGCTGTCTTCACTGCTCCACACTAGACAGGCGCAGAATACAGATTGCGCACCACGAAGGGCGAAGCGCTGCGGTGATCGGGAGCCGATTAGGCGGGGAAGGGTCTGCGTGCACGGATGGGATGGTGTGGGGTCCAAGTCGAGAGAGGGTCACAACAGGGACTACGAGTCGTCCGACTGATCGAAGAGGGAGGAGCAGCGCGAATAGGAATAGGAGACGACGCCGAGGTTGGGGTCAAAGACACTGAGGAGCAAGGCCTTGTACCCCTCACGTCATGCGAGAAGCCCGCTGTGCTTGCATCGCCAGCCGAGCGCGGGCATGAATCTGATCGCGTGCAGCATCCCACTTGGCAACAAAATCCGCTCGCTGCCAACGGTCGGGCCATCCGCACTCGCGATAGAGCGCCAGCAGCGTTTCCTGCTCCTCCTTTTCCTGTGCACCCGCATCAGCCCCACCATCGCGGTACCTCTCGAAGCAAAGCGCACCTGCGTTAAAAGCCAGGCAGGGTAGCTGGGATACAGCTGCAGGTCCTCCCGGGGGTCGTTGCGATCCGGGTCGATCATGGGGAGGCGCGACAGTGAGCGGTATGTGTAGAGGAGCTCGGAGAAGTACTGCGCCGCGCGCACGAGAGGTGCCCGCCGGTACTCCGTCCACCGCGCCTCATCCGTGAGGGCCGGGGCATGCCCGTGCCGCCGCCACTCAACGGTGTCTTCAGGCGGGCCGTCACAGTACGCGCGGACAACCCCGAGCTTCGTGTCGAGCATGACGTTCCAGCCGTCGCGGTTCGGGAGCATAAGCGGTAGCAGCCAGGGGTCGAGGTCGGGGCAGCCGTTGAGGTACTCGTAGGGGTAAGGGTGACGCCCCTCGCGCAGGTCGTACTCGGATGTGTAGTCCGCCCATCGCGTGCGGCCCAGGATGTATCTTTCGTGGCCGTGGCTAGCGGCGTCGGTCGAGTATGGGAGTCGCTGCATGAGAGATATCGCGGCAGGGGAATAGCCCAGCTCTATGGCCAACGCCTCGTTCACCGGGGGGTCAGTGTGAGGCGGATACCGAAGGCTGCCTTCAGACCAATGACCCATCTCGATTAAAAGCTCGTAGAATTGCGTTATGAGGGATACGACTTCGTCGGGGTTATACGCAGCGGCAGCCTCCTGCTCGGCCTTGATAAGTTCCGCAATTTGACGAGGCAAGTCCTCCCTGACTTCCTGCGCTTTCTGATAATCCGTGCAGCAGGGAGAGCTACGCCACTTGTACGCGTGCGCGCTGAGAGAAGCCACCTCGGAGTCACTGATATGCTCGTCGCCGCTTTCGAGTTCCGAGTCTTCACTGCTTGTCTCGTCGCTTCCTGAGTCGGGCATATAGTCCTCCGACTCGTCGTCCTCTTCCCAGTCAGTATCTAGCCAAGTATCCGGTTTTTCCTCCAACGCGGGGGCCAAAATGCTGGGGTAGCCCCACGGCCAAGGGTACGGCTTGTAGGGTCGAGTTTCCATGCAAAGACGAAGGAGATCAGATGGATTCGGAATTTCCCGGTTGCTAGAAATTTCCTTTCTTGATCTTTCTTCTCCTCGGAATCAACTTGACCTTGACTTGCTTCCATAGAGCACAGCCGGAATTCTGGGCTTCATTTCATTGCCACCGTCGCGTGAGATCTGTCAAACGAACCATATTACTTCCAGTTGCCGAGTCGCAACCGCCAACGAGGCCGGGCTGGCGGAGGTCGATCGACGATGGCTCACTGTCTCTGCAAATTCGAGTCAATGACTTGTATATCCCTTAGGTACATCGCTAGCCTACGGTATCCCTTTGGTAATCGGATCTCAGATATAATGGCAACTCTGCATACGGCCTGTCGCGACTCGGGAGTCCTCATCAAACTTTCTTCAGAAACACTTCATTGATGATATCCGTTTCACAGGTTTCTGTTGCACCTATCGCGAGATCGCGATACTTAACTTTGAAAACGGAAATGTTAATTTTAACGTTGGTAAGAGGCTCAACCCAATATCTCGGGAATTATCGAGAGCCCACTGGTCCGACAAAACCGACTGTAGCTGCCGTATAGATGGCAATGAAAACAGATTCCTGGGGCTGAATGCCAAACCTATCGCTTGCGGATCACCTTACTTCTCCACGCGCCGATTGGAGGTACGCTTCTCCATTGTCATATCGTCTGACCTGAGTCGTTGTTGAGTCGCCTCGAAGGTCTTCTCTGGCCGCGACGCGCGGAGTCGTCCGCGATATACGCACATGTTGCCGTGAATTTTGCGATACTCCAACGCGTGAGAAGTCCCCACGAGTCCCTGATAAAAAGCTCGATCCTCAAGAGGAATCTCCAATCTCCAAGCCTCTTGCAACCTCTCAAATGATTTCACAGATCCTATTTCCGATTCTCGGGACACTTGTCTGCTACGGGTTGCTCCATGTGGGGCAATTCCTCTACCGCGAGCTCACATCCCCACTACGGCACATGGTTGGTCCGCCGAATCCAAGCTTCCTCCTTGGAAACTTTAAAGAAATGGCGGTAAATACTTCCTCTCGTTATGCATTTCGCTCTTCAATTATTTCCAGGACGACGCGTCCTTGACTGCAAAATGGAGAAATGAATTTGGTCGAACCTTTTGCTTAAAGGGACTTTTTAGTGTTCGCAGCATCCGTTGTCTGCTTCTCTTTTTTGCTGATCTCACGAACAGATCAGCGAGCTGCACAGTTCGGACATAAAGGCTGTGAACCATATAGTATCCAATAGCGCGATCTACCAGAAGGCGGCATTTACCCGAGATGTTGGGAGTCGCTTGTTGGGCAAGGGTAGGTCTATGACTGTCACCGTCCTCATATCGAGCTGAGCCGTTCCAAGGGCTCCTCACTGTCGAACTGGATGATCATAAACGCCAAGCAAGTATCCACGCTTTATCCACGCTTAGATCTTCTAATGTTGCAATGGAAAAATAGAGGAAAATTATGGCAAGTTAGATTTTGCGAGGGAGGCTTTCTGTTTTCTGACTTGCTGCTTAGAATCAAGCCTTCAGTATTGCTCAAATCCGGCTCCTGACAGAAGTATTTGTGGAGAAGGCAGTTCAGGTGTGGCTCTCCAGCTTTCGTTGCAAAACATAGCTCAACTCTCCACCAAGTTGCGTGATGTTTGGGCTCGTCAAGTAGCACAGGAAAATGGTTCAGCCCGCATCGATGTTCTAGACTGGTTGAGACGGATGACCTTAGACGTGATTGGGCAGGCAGGTGAGAAATCCCTTCCCTGTTAACTTGAGGTCCATATACCTATACCATGCAGGGTTCAATTACCAATTCGATGCACTCGATGGGAAGCCGAACGCGCTGAACCAAGCGTTCACTAATCTGCTCCATTCTCCACAAGCTTCAGACTATCTCGGATTCAGGCTTGCACAGTCCATTATGCCGATTCTAAAACTGCTGGTATATCTTTCCTATTTCCCAGTGTCATGGACCCAATCAGTCTCATCTCATCAACTTATAGCCAGTGCCCGGCTCTCAGCTCCTGAAGCGGGCCCGCATTACGATGAACGTCATTGGGCGCCAGATCGTTTCCAACAGTACGGCGATTCTCAATGGCTCAGAAGGAGAGAAAGGCTTGCACGGCCGGAAAGACCTGCTGTCTGTCCTCCTCAAGTCCAACCTGTCTGTGGATGTCCCGGAGAGCCAACGTATGAGTGATGCCGAAGTCATTGCGCGTAAGTGTTAGGTTCTTTTGTCGTCTGACGAAGTTGCCTCACAACGAAATAGAAATATCCACTTTCCTCCTTGCCGGGCATGAAACTACGAGGTTCGTTTACATTTCGTCGTGTACATATTCCTTCAATTTCCCCCCCAAAACCTCATCAGTGCGGCGGTGGCTTGGGCGTTGCACGCACTTTCTCTCCATGCTGCCACTCAGGTGAAACTTCGAGAAGAACTCCTCACCCTTTCCACGGAAAATCCAACCATGGATGAACTTAATTCGTTGCCCTATCTTGAGAGTGTCGGTATGTTGTCCACCTTTTCAATTGCCCCCCATCCTCGGTGTCTTAGGTTATGTCTAGTCAGGGAAACAATGCGTCTGCATGCGCCGGCCGTGTTTACCCAACGGAGGGCAGTGAAGGATGACGTCCTGCCGCTCTCTAAACCTTATATCGACAAGGAGGGTAAAGCCCACAACAGCCTGCCGTAGGTTGCCGGCTTGGCTCGCTTAATTTTGTGAAGACGAGATATTAATGTACAGATTATTCTCAGGATACCCAAGGGCCAGATGATGCACATCCCAATCTTGGCTGTGAATACCGACAAAGAAATTTGGGGCGAGGATGCCCTCGAATTCAAGTAGGCATTATCAAGTAGAAGACGAGGTCTACATGAGCCGATGACGATTTGACAGACCTGAACGCTGGGAAAATATTCCAGAGGCAGTGAATGCAATTCCAGGCGTATGGGCGAACCTTTTCACCTTTTTCGCGGGGCCCCACAACTGTGAGTGTTTTCCCGCTCACTAGTACCTTTCTAAGATTTCCAAACCATTGAACGTTCCCAGGTATCGGGTTCCGATTTTCACTTGCTGAGTGCGCACGAGCTCTCCCTTGTTTGCTCCCGAATACTCGCTCAAAACTTAATAATGATCCAGAATCAAGGTCATGCTGTTCACACTAATCCGTACCTTTGAGTTCGAGCCAGGTGTGCCGAAAGGTAGCATCGTTCCCAAGACCGCAGGCTTGATCCAGCGACCGACTGTACTTGGAGATACGAGCACCGGTTCAAGCCTGCCCATGATCGTGAAGATGTATACACAAAAATACTAGCTGGTACATACTCGAATTGAGTGGGCTTCGTCACTGGTCAGGCAGCTCCGGACACTGATCAAAGAATGTTGGGCCATTCCGTATTGTTAATTGCAACATGGCGGAGGGAGAGCCATCATCATTCGTATGCACTCTTGTAAATATCGGAAACATGTATCTGCTTTCTGTCTTTCAGTCATCTCTTATGAACCACGACAACAGTTTTAATTTATATGTCGGAACTTTCAGCCGGTATTCGTATTCTGAGTCGAGTCGATTTTTTTTTTCAATTCAACAGCAAGCAGTGCATGCGTACGCCACGAATGGGCAGGATTGAGACCAGACTCTGCGCTCACGAACGACGCTTTTATACCTAAAAATTATTGTAGCCCATACATACAGTATAGATTAGATGGGATCGCGTTAGCTTATATGCATTGGATTTCTTTTCGCCTCTACCCAATAATATGCTCAGACCTGCCAGGTTATCATGGTCAATCAATTCTTCTTCGTGATTTTATCCTTGGCCAGACGTGATTTTCTGTACCGCGGATGCAATCTTGTTCGAAGTGACGAACTAATGCTGATCTCGAAGACCTCGGGTCAATTGAGGGCATCAAGATATGGAGTACGGTGAACCTTCAGTGGAAAGCCATTTCTGTTACGCCAGTCGTCCGGACCAGAGCAAGGCCCAACTGGAATTTCGGCATCATTAATTAGATAGGCAGGAATTCGGAGAGACAATCTGGGGTCAGTCAAATGAATTTGGAGTTACATATGTACACCTGTAGCGCGCATTCATCTTCATCGTTCGTGGAACTGCACTCAGAGGGCAGTTCATAGTATACGCTACATTTTCGTTCACCGTGCGTTTGGTTCAATTCGCCAGCTCCTTGCACCACAAGTCCCAGGCCCGGTCGACCTGCCCAGAGTTGCTAACCGTGGACGCCTCGCACTCCTCCGCGTTCAGGAACCAGTGGTAGTCGACATTGCGCGGGCTGCCAGCCATGGTCGCGATGTTGGTCAAGATGCGCGCGTTGTTCTGGGTGAAGATGGCGCGGAAGATGGCGAGCTTGAGGGACGGGGCCGTGAGCGTGGCGCCGTGGCCGCGCATGAGGACCAGCGGTCGCGTCGCGGATGACGGCGTGGACGGGGCGAACGCGGACGCGAGCGCCTCGCCATGGGTTGTGTTGCGGATGAGCATGTCCGTGGATGGGCCGAATGATTCCCTGATGTCGAAGACGGGGGCAGCTTCTGCGCCTGTCAAGTACATGCAGTTATTTAGAACGGCAGCATCGTCGTGAGCATAAAGGCTACAAGGACCTAGGAAGGACGCCATGTGATACGCGGCTCTGAAGGAAATCATCTTGATGATGCCGAAAGGGAGTATGTCAGGCGAGTGGAAGTGTACCACCGCGTCCACGTCTTCATACTGTCTGTTTCACTATTCAGTGAGGTCTAACGAGAAACCAACGTCGAAATTTGCCTATATATCTCGCTGTGGATGCACCGCTCCAGAAATCCCCGTGGAGAGTTCGGATCGACAGGTCTGGATACAACCGCAGCATTTAAAACGGACACAAGGAGAGCTGTTTTCAAACGTACTCGGCATCGGAGATGCGCCAGGTAACGATATCCTCCCGTTGAACAAGAGCTGGAGCTAAATTGCGAGAAAGAAGAAAGTGGTCCTTGGGAGCTCGTGGATCACGGCAAGAGACGTGTCCAAAGCTATCGACTGTAGATTCCTTCAAATTTTGGGCCGTCTTGAGACAGCAAACTTCACGCACCTACGCCATGGTGTGCGAGGATTCTGGATGCGAGCGAGAGATCTTGGAGACATTGTTCAAAGTCGGCATGCGAGATGGTTTGTTGGGACATCGTTCAGCGGTTCAGTGAATTTTATAGTCTCGTAAACCGGACTTTATACCGCGCGTTCGAGAAGACAGTCGTTCTAGAGTGTCGATGCGGTTAAGAGGAAGCCGATCCCGGGCCAGGATGCCGGCCGATCACGTTTGGCAGCGGAGTTTCTCCCTTCCGCAGAATTATGTAACCTCTTGATTTTCCGTCAGCTCCGTTTCTCTTATATCGAGTTTATCTGGCCTCTAGAATCTGCTGTCACTCAAGACCAGTCTGATACATTGAATTTCACTCGAGTCTGTTCCCTTCAAATCTGCACATGGCTCCACCCTCCAAAAAGTTCTACCTCTTTGGGTTTCCTATCACTCACTCGGCCGCCCCTGCGTTCCACAACCATTGTTTCAAGAGTCTGGGAACTGAAAGCACATATGATATCTGGTCTACGAGCAAGGTCACAGAAGAAATGCTCTCAGCGATTCACGACGACCATTGTGGTGGGGCTGCGTAGGTTACGGCTCATCCTTGAAGAGTTGAATGAACAGCTAACCTCTTCAGGGTGACCATGCCAATAAAATCAACTATAATACCGTTTCTTGACGAACTGTCGCCCGAAAGCCAGATCACCAATGCTTGCAATACGATTGTCAAGGTTCCGACTGGCGAGGGTGTCAAACTCGTGGGCCAGAATACAGATAGTATGCGCTCAATTTCTTCGGGAAGGCTACGAGAATTTGAATCCTCTTAGTCCTAGGCGTCCGAAATGCCCTTCTCCTTGCATTGCAGGAGCAACATCCGTCTTTCCACATTCCATTTGATGCGTCAGCGGCCTATCCCTCCAAACCTGCCTCTGGCGGCCTGGTGATCGGGGGCGGGGCCACGACACGTTCTGCGGCGCATGCTCTCACACTGCTCGGACTTGCCCCCATCTTCCTCATCAATCGCGACGTGGACGAGGTACGCGCCGTCATGGACGCCATGCCGCACCTGAGCGCACACGGAGGGCTGATCCACTTGCGCGACCCAGCCGACGTGGAAACGTATCTCGTCGGTGAGGGTAAGGCGCGGATATTGATGGCCGTTGGATGCATCCGTATGTCTCCCATATTTTGTTTTCGACGTTGACAGAGCGACGAGTGCAGCCAGCTTCGCTCCTCAGACGCTGGCCGAGCGAATGGTATACACCACCGCATCCGACGTCCTGACCGTTCCGTACCTCGTGCCAACTACTGACTCCCCTGTCCTCCCGTATCCCACCCAACGCCTCTTTCTTGAAATGCCGGTAACCTTACTCTGCGTGATATTTCTCCAAGCAGGTTGACTAGGATATGCACAGTATAAACCGCTCCAGACGATGATGTACAAGGTCGCATCCGCTCACGGGTGGTATGCAATCGACGGCATTCAGGTGAGATTTTTCTTCGCTGCCTCAGAACTTTTCTATAAAAAAATGCGTGGAGGCCATGATTGAGCAAGGTCTCGCCCAGCAGCGGATGTGGCTCCGCGCAACTGCGTCTGTGACCGTCGGTTCAGACTCCTCGATCACGGGAGAGGCACTGGAGGAGTCTGCGCGTCAGAACACAAGGCGGCGCTTGAGGACCCCTGAATCGGATCCAACGGCGGCGCAAGCCGTCGAAGTTGAGGTGGATCGCGCGGAGGGCAGGGAGAGTGCAATCCCTAAGTTGAGAGGTATATAGGTCTTTTATGTAGGTTCTAGGGTGATCATGATTGATATTGGATGGAGAAATTCAACAGGTACGTGTTGTGCTGCTTTTGACTCTGAGTATGCCGATGTTCCCCTTGCACGTTGCCCATTATGATTCAGGTTCGTGCTCGGTAATTCTTGATCGGTGAGGTGGAAGACAAATTCCGAACGCGGCCTTGGGCCTACGTGGGCGCCCGAATACATATATTGGCGCTCCAATTGAATCGGGTGGATTTGAACTCATTCCAAGGAACGGTGTTTCCAAGATATCGTATGCGGCCACGATTTCTAGGGCATGGACGGTGACCAAGTTCAGAAATCTATAATATTTTACGGGAGCTAGGGCTCCTAAGCGCCCTCACCGCCCCCGCGTCTCGTCATCCAGCCCGACCTCGTGTCTCTTGCGGGTCTGTAAAATTTAAATCGAGCAGGAATAGAGCCAGTGTCCTTACTAAACCAGATAAGCACACACATTTCAACGTCAATTTTTGATCATTCAAGAGGCCCCAAAACATGAAAACGCTATTCTAATGTACATCTTTGGTACATACACTGGCCGTCTGGCCGCTTTGCTCAATCTCACTCATACGCAACCTTGAATGCCCCTTCCAAATCTGCAATGATGTCCGCTGCACTCTCAATTCCGACGGAGTACTAGGCAAGAACGTTAGCATCGTCGAACGGAGCCATAAAAAGAAAACTTACACGGATTGTGTCCTCAGTGACACCGGTCTGCTGGCGTTCCTCGTTCGACAGCTGCGACTGGATGGTAACAAAGGGCGCAATGACGAGCGTCTTGGCGTCCCCTACTCCCGCACATAATGAGCAACTGAGAAAGAGAAATGCCGGCGCGGGCGCACCGAGGTTCGCGAGGTGCGACGCGAGTTTGAGATTGTTGATGACTTTTTTCACCTTCTCAAAGCCGCCCTCCACGCGGAACGTCAGCATCCCACCGAAGGCGTTGGGGCGCAGCGTCTTGAGCGCGAGCTGGTGCGACGGATGCGAGGGGAGCCCGAGATACGTGACCGAGATCACCTTCGGGTGCGCCTCGAGGAATCTGGCAAGCGTCATCAAAAGAAAGGAAGGAGGAACTGGGCACAACTCACTTGGCCACGGCTAGCGCATTGTCGCAGTGGCGCTGGGCGCGCAAGCTAAGGGTCTCGACGCCCTGGAGAACCATGAAGGCGGATGTCGCACTGAGACATGGACCGAGATCGCGCATATTCTGCGAAAAACAAAATCGTCGATGAATCGATACCAACGAACGGAGAATGGCGGCACCTCAAGCCGGACTTGGATGGCAAACCCCACTGGGAAGAAGATCTCTGCGAGGGCTGCATTCCCGTAGGCGACAGATGGATTAGTGATCATGGGGAACTTGTCCGACTTTCTCCAGTCGAAACGACCTGGTTGAATTTAAATGCATATCAGAAATGAATTTCGGTTGGGACTAACCAGAGTCGATGATGATACCGGCCAAGGTGGTCCCATGGCCGCTGATCCATTTTGTCGCGCTGTGCACTGGGAGGATGTGAGCAAAAGTCTATAACTCGGGAGTACCCGCTCACCGACGATATCAGCGCCCAGTGAGATGGGACGAAGCATATAGCCACCCATTCCGAGCGTATTGTCCACTGGGCGGTTTTCAGTGGACTGAGATGAGAATCAGCGAGATTTAATTACCGACTAGAGGGATTCCATGGTCGTGAGCGACTTTTGCGAGACCAGCAATGTCGGCAAGAATAGTGTCCGAGTTGGAGATTGACTCCACATAAATGGCCTTGGTCTTCTCATCGATGGCAGCAGCATAGTCCGCCGGGTCGTAGCTGGTAATAAACTTGCTGTCGATACCATATCTCTTGAACGTTACTATGGACGAGTCACGACTTAGAATCGGGAAAGCGAGATATCGGAGCCACTGACCTTTAAACTGATTATATGTCTAGGAGAGATCATATGTCAAGTTGTTAAGCAACTCGCAAAGGTAAAAACTCACCCCTCCGTATAAACGAGAGCTGGAGACCATTCAGTTAGGTTTTCAGAGGAAAGGAAGATCAAGGTGGACCCACGAAACCACGATGTTGTCGCCTACACCAGCGAGCGACGAAATGACCAACAACGTCGCAGATTGGCCCGAAGCAGTTGCGACCGCTGCCATACCGCCTTCTAGGGCAGCAATACGTTTCTCAAGCACATCCTAATGTCAGTGTAATTAGTGGCATTATCATAAAACACCTCAAACGCCATATACTTACCACCGTCGGATTCGCGACACGGGAGTACAGGTTCCCCAGTTCCCTATCGTCCTGGGTTCAGTTGAAGTTCTGGTTCAAGTAAACTGAGTTCTAACTGTAAACCGCACAGCCTTTGAGCATGCTACATCCAAGTCGGTACTCATCGATACGAATTACCCAAGAGTACACACCTCGACGCTGTTGAATACGAAGCTCGTCGACTGGTAGATGGGAACTGCGCGCGCATTGGTTGTGGGATCAGGCACTTGACCAGCATGCAATTGCAACGTTTCAAAGTCAGGCTCTCTGCACACTATTGGTCAATTCGCGCAATAATGACGAGAGAAGGTTGGCAGAGGGCACCTGTAGAAAGGGTTCGGGGGGGCTGCCATGGCGTGGAGACGACGAGTGGGTTGGAAAGAGTAATGTGGGGGGCACGATCTTAAGTGTACGCCAAGGTGTACGAATGTCTAGATCGCCGCTGGCTTGGGCATCAAAGGAGCTCACTTGAGACATGTCGCCGTCCATTATATGAGTCGGTTCGGTTTTGGTTTAGGTATCGCGACTCGGATCAATCAATTCTTGATTGGATGGTATTTGCTCCTATTTGCCTCCTTTTCCATTTTTCTCTCACCCCGGCGGGCCCAGAAGTCTGAATGCGCTGGGGCGTAGAATGTTGGGAGAAAATCGCGTAGAAAATGCGCCAATCACTGTTTCGTTCAGGAGCCGACTGGAGGTGACCTTCGGCGGTAACACTGCCTGACGGTGGGGCCCAACCAACTGCGACATTGTCAGACTCAGACTCACCAGCTGTACGGCACTTACTTGCGACACTGTCGTCAGATGCAGCATAGTTGCGACACTGTCGGCTGCAAGGATCAATGCATCACATCATAAGTTGATGGACACGTCAAAGCTCGGCACCCGACGAAACTCTGTATCCACTTTGCGTGGGGGGTTAGGTTCGGTTAAGTTTGGTTAGAAAGGTTAAGTTAGGGGTTTGGTTCTGGTTCTGGTTAGGTCCCCAGGTATATTGAAGATGTTGTTGAATATGGACTTGTAAAATTTACAGAATCTTGCCGGCACACGGCAGCACTGATGGTGTGATGGTCAATCTAGTTTTGCTACGGCTTTCCATCACAGTGTCGCAACTGACCAGGCTTGGCCGCATTACAGCCAACGAGTCTGAGCCTGAGAGTGTCGCTGTTGACACATCCCCCCTGACGGTTCACACGCCATCATCGATTGACCGCCGCGGTGCTAGTTTGTCAGGATGTCCATGGCTCGATTCTGCTTTGGGACTGCTGCCTTCCGCATCATACTATTTAATTCACAATTACTATACGCTCTTGAATAACCTCAGGTCGAATTACCGGTGGCTCATGCTATTCTTTTACATTTATTTTGATATTCTAGAGACTGGGACTCGCACTACGTATGTCATAAAGACACGAAAATATTTCAACATTGCCCAATGTACTTGAAACCGATGAGCACCGCCTGTTCCTTCGGAGACGAGGCCAGCGGCCAGAAGTGGCGAGGAAATTCAAGGTAAATCAGTCTGCCTTGCCTCGAAAACCTTTCCTTCTGTGATGCGCATTTTTCTCCCTAAACCTTGTCACTCTTTTCACTATAATATCCTGCCCACTCTCCCGTCTGCCCACCGGACTCATGGACCCTGTTCCTCCCCATGCCAATATTTATTAAGGATGAGACCATGTAAGGGGACCCTTGAGGGGACCACAGAAAGCGTTGAGTATTGCTCTGGTACCGAGATTATTTGTTGCTAACTCATTATGAAGAGGCAGGTGAGTGCAAAGGCCTGCAGCGAACCGGTTCGACTATTACAGCACACTGGCGATGCCGAATTATCTAGCCGAATTCTCCCAACTTTCTCCCATCAGTCTACCTGCCATCTCCGGCATCAATTCTACGCGGCCTCTACGCGGAGTCTCAGAGAGAATTTGATCCCAACGCATCCATTGCTCTCGGCGGGCCTAAGGGAGAACGCTTGCTTGCAATATGGGTTCGACCTTTGTTGCCAGCGATCACACCTTCGAATTAGGGCTTAACTTCTACCTGCCGTCAACTGTGTCTCGTTCCAGGCCTCTCCTGGGCAGAAAAACGGCGTACTTGCCATCTCGGCCCATCTGGGTATGAGTTCTCGAAGAGTATTAGGGTGTTTCACACATCCCAACTTGAGCCCCAATTTGACCCCAACTCGGACCCCAACTTGACCCCAACTTCGCCGAGTTGGGGTCGGAGTTGGGGCTCAAGTTGGGGCAGATGTGTGAAACACCTACAGCTGCTCTCCCAACTTTGAGCCCCAACTCACTCCACTATTTCTGGGTTTTTCAGGGTCATGAAGCAAGTTTATCTTTGTTTCCCAAGCTCGACGTTGTTTCCAAGTACTGTACCTGAAACTTTGATATCGAAAAAGTTGTCATTTTTGGTTTGCAGCAAGTGGTGTGGATCAGGTTTGCATTGCTTTGCAAAAGTTTAATTTTTAAATTGATCACCGCCATGCATTTGGCCGTCGGGAGGTGGCGGGCAGGCGGGAGGGCGGCGGGAAGTGGAATTACATAATCCGGTGTGCGGCAAATGGACCGAGTAGCCGAAACTAAGCGAAGTTGGGGCACCAAGTTGGGGCACCGAGTTGGGGTCCAAGTTGGATGTCAAGTCGAGGGGTTAGGCACGACTTGACATCCAACTTGGACCCCAACTTGATTTCTGCCCCAACTTGGTCTCCGAGTTGGGGTTCAAGTTGGGGTCCGAGTTGGGGCTCAAGTTGGGATGTGTGAAACACCCTATTGACGTATTTTCAACCATTCGATAGGTCGGGTCAGAGTAGCCTAATCGTGGCACTTTTCACAGCGGTGGATCGGTCCTCATATATAGAACCGTCTTTACCGATGGCGTCAACACCCAAACACTGCCTCTTTTCTCAGGTGGTGGTCGGCAACGCTGCCGGAAATCAGTGATCAGAGAACCGGTATTGCCGCATTTGGAAAGGTGCCCCTATTTCCACCACTCTTTCGTCTAGAGCACACTTCCATGGTACCAAGGACCCTTCTATTGACAACCACTTGTCATATACATTCACAAAGCATGGTTGGAGCCCTAATTTGAGGCTAAAAACAGAGTGAATTTGAGATTTAGCATACCCTCCCTCCGTTGCCCCACCTAGAATTCCTGGTCTCAGTGGCTGGTCTTAGCCCCAACCTTGGTGCACAGTACATACCTTATATAAGCTAGAGTAAAATGATTAGAGCCGATTTTCGATATTTGTCCAGGCAAGGTAGATAGAGAGGCATTTACACCCGCAATGCACGGTTTGACGTATGTATGGACCAAAAATCAAAATTCTGCTCTAATCATTTTGAATGGTCGGCCCATGCCATCATTTGACTCCACATAATGTTTGTGTGAAGGTGGCTCTAGGACTCAGAACGGAGGCCGACCACTGATCATGCACTTGTCGGAGTTTGAATTTGGCACTGCGTTGCCGACCACCAAGAAATTTTCTGAACTTGAACATCCGGTCACGTGCGAATATGTTGAAAAATCGGCCACTCTGATCTGGCCGCACAGACTCCCTCCATTTGGTACGCCCTCTGCGCAAAAACATGGAACCGCACGAAAAGTGCTCCGATAAGGATATCTGGCTTTCCCTGGAGAGAATTGGAATGAGTGCCGCAATTTCGCGGGTTGCCGGATAGTAAATTGGAAATCGTGTTGGAAAGTGGGAAGATGGTGGTTCGATATCAAGTGGAGAGGTATGCTGATATTTGGAAACAACGTAGTATATCTCACGCCTCATTTCTTCTCCAGCGGCAACTGCTTTCAAAAGGTCCTAGTGTTTGACGAGGCCAGCAGGTGGTAGGGTCAAGTGTGAATCTTGCAGTCACAATTTGCTGACATATCTTGGTCTTGTCGCGGACACTGAAAACGAAAGGCTATTCATAGCGATCTTGCCAACTGTGCGTTCATTGCTGTTGCGCGCCGACTTTGCGGCCACCAACTCGAAAGTATGAGTGTCCAAATGCACATTTAATCCCGCGCACATCACACAACCTAAAATTGTATTTCCGCACTAAATAAGCTCTTTTGAGTGAAATCCCGCACACAAATGAACTACTCACCTGAATTGCGCGAATTCGGCCAAACGTGCAATTGCGCAATCGCGCAATCGCACAAATCTAACTCCGCGCAAAGTCCGCGGTCATCAAACTGCGCAAAGTCAGCAAATTCAAAAACCGCGCAAAGTCGGCAGTCGCCGAAACCGCGCAAAGTCAAGCATCCCAGAAAATTTACCATGTTCTGGTGAAGTTTCCTTCAACCCCCGTTCTTAGGTATTCCATCTTGAACCCCCGATAAGATAAGTAGATAAGATAAGATAAAACTGAAAAAAGAGCGTCAAAAGGAGTCCATGGCACGCTATTCCAGGAGGCCAAAGACGTCGGATTGAGGCTCATAAACGACCCATTGACTCAGTGAATACCCGTTTAACAGCCCAGTCATGCTCTTGGCCCACTTGGTTAAAACCATCCTTCAAGACTAATTACCAGGAGGGTTCATATGGGTCGTCTAAAATATCGCAGATTTTGGCCAGAGGGATACGGTGGCAAGTAGCCACTTCACGAATATTTGTCATTCAGATGCTGATGCGTAAAAATAATCCTGCAACATGAGCTAGTCAAGGCCACAGTGGGCGAAGTGCATCGAACGAAGGTGGTTAATAGAAAGGATAGAAGATACTGTAAGTATTTGAGTAGCCAAGAATTCAATGACTCAGCATAGCAGAGGAAATGAGGATAAGCAGATTATTTCCATGGATCATACACAGCCTCGGGGACGCCAAATCCGCGCCTTGGACGGTGGGGAACAATAGGCTTGGTGGTCTTGGAAGGGCCCGAGGCCGCGATGCTTGCGGCAGAGGCTGTGGATGTTGAGCCAGAGGCAACGGTATGTGATGGACCTGCTGCCGAACTTGACTCGGCCGTAGATCCGGTCCCATGGCTCTGAACTGCACGGCATGAATAGACGCAATGAACTGCATGAAGTTCACCTACCATCACTAGACTTGAGCCTCTTGCTGTCTTCGTGATCCGAAATATTGGATGAAAGGGTTCCTGAGCGTTTTCGACCAAGATGAAGCTGTTCATACCCTATTTGTGCGATTGTCAGAGACTTCAATCGAACAAATATCAGTCAGGAGCCTGAGCTCACAGCCATCGTCATCCAAATCCGCCCATTGGTCCGCGCCGACTTCCCATTCCTCGGGTGTCAGTGTAATCAAGTCTTCCGTCGCCTCAAACACCTCGCTGGCCGAATCCGAAGCAAAATTGAGTTCTGAGTCCTCAGGGATGAATAGATTTTGAGGTTGAACCGAGGACAAAGATGATCGAGAGCTACGACGGCTGGACGAGCGGACGACAGCGGGAACATCCGGCTCATCCTTGTCATTGACATCGGCATCCGGCTCGACCTTGACCCCGGTACCCTCGGACTTCACGTTAGCGAAGCGTGCACTACGGCGGCGAGACTCTGTGTCAGCCGATGACTTCGGTTCTTGCTTGACAACAACATCATCCTCGCCTCCCGAGTAATCTGAGTCCCCGGAAACCAAGGCCTCTTCTGATTCGGGCGACTCAGAAGAGATGGAAAGGGCTTTCTGCTTGCTCTTTCCTTTCCCTTGGCCTCGAGGATGCTGGGGTTTCGATTTCTTTCCGGTGTCTGAGCCAAGTTCTTCCGACGGGAATCTTGTGCCTGCGCGAGCTTTCTCAATCGCCCCCGTCCAATCTTTGTAAACGACGGAAGGTATGGTATGAATGGTAGCTGCAGAGGTTAGAATCGGAACTATTCGATTCCATTAACACTCACCAATGCGAACCGCACACTCGCGCCATCCCCGGGCAGCCGATCCTTTCGCATCCACCAGATCATTACTAGTGAATGTGTCACGTTTCAGCGTGAAGACAGAGAAGCGGTCCTTTTTGACAAGGACCCAGTGGTATTCTTCAGAACCATATACAATGTCCAGATACTGAAACATTTCTTCGAAAAGATTGCGTAACCAATTGTCGATGTCTTTCATTTTCCATGTATCACCAAATTGGAGATCTTCGCCATCGCTGTCCTGTTTTCTCAAGAGATGATATTGCAGGAACTCCTCCTTCTCCTTTCCAGAGAGTGCTTGAGTCCTCTGCAGCTGGCCACCCGCCTTCTCAATTGTGTTATGAAGAGTTCGCAGTCGCATCTTTCATGTCTACTCACGTTCAGGCCCCACACTAGGACTTCGACCTTTCCAACCTTGATCATCTTGACCTGCTTGACAGCCTGTTTTGATTTCTGAAGCGCAGCGGGTGAGCAACTTGAATTCACGAACATGGATCATGTGGGTACCTTTTTCGATGCTGATGTGGATTCTGTACTAGGTTTTGTTCGAAACCCTGCCACGGACTCGTGGCGAGCTTGATCTGAGAGAGATTTCAAGCTGAACCTGGCCAGAACATCCGCCGTGGTACTGCTGTGGAGGTTTCGACGATGGCGGCACACACATTTCGGGTTTTCGGAGGAGTCATCTGCGTCTTTTTTTGTAAAAGAGGGGCAGGGACACGGCTTCCCTGCCTTCCCCGTGCAAGGCATGAGTGATGATTCGTGTTTCTTTGTAGCGGCGAGTGAGGAGGTTGTGGATTGAGCGAAAAATCTTCTCTGTGAGAACTTTGCCACGTGACAATTGGGACCTCAGAAATTCAAATAGAACACAGAACAAGAGAGAAAGGCACGGCAAATAATTTACGGTTCAGTATCACCGTTTTCTACAGCCTGAATCTGTACCATTAGTTCTAATCCCCGCGCCCAAGCAACAGCTCTCGGCCACCAGACGACAAAGGGAAGTTCAACCTTTGAATCCTTTCGCCCGACTTTGACTACTTCAATCTCGGGGTATATTCCATCCTCCCACTCCCCCTCCGCTACCCCGAACCCCGATGGGATGATATCTTCCGCTTGGACCATTTCTAGTGCTTGATTGAATATTTCTTTACCTTCTGCCGTCAAAAATGGCGAAGTATGCTTTGGGACTTCAATGGGATCATGGCGGACATTTCGGCCTTGATCATCTGCGTCGAGGTCGTCTTGTGTATGGTTGAGAGAAAGAAGAGTGAAATTGGATAATAAATTCTTACCAAAGTTGTCGTAGCGGGCCAGAATCTCTGGATGAATATTTTCGAAGTTGTCGGTATATCTACCATATTTCAACTCGCCAATGAGGCGCTTATCCTAAAGGTTATAAATTTTGGGAACTGAATATATCCAAGATCGTACCAATGGGGTTTGATTCCGGCCTTTCCCAGAAATCGGGTGGTGGTTCCAATCATTCTGGAATGCAATCTTCATTGAGCTGGGGGAGGAATAACTTGTGGAGAAGCCACAGGTGGTGCGGATTATCTCGGTCCAATCTATGCAGCCACTCTAGTCTCAAGAAAAAGCCACGCCACGGGCGAGCGAACTGGCTTCCCACTTCAACCCACAGCCGCTCGATCGGGGTATTATGAGTTGATCTACAACGAAATTAGCCCAGAGTTGTAATAAATTGCACAACTTACGTTGCCCAAAGAAAAGAGCCACGATTTGGTCCACGGTACTTTACCATCCAGACAGCCACCTCAATATTCTCTCCGCCACGGTCACCTCGCCCGCGCGATGGCGCACCATACTTCTTGACGGCATCAAGAAAAATATCCAGCACAGTCGAGGCCCTATTATTTGTGCTCGTTCTCAGTCCGACAACCTAAAATGGGTTGGGACTCAGTCAGATGGTAAGCATATTAACTGAAGGGTACGGTACCGTCCTATCGTAGCCGTCAATAATCCCATGGATGACAAATCCCCACTTTATCAATTTATGGTGGCCGTCCATATGCCATGTCGCATTGGGTCTCGCAGATTTGTAGTCTCGGCGTTCAATGACGTGCCGCCGAAGAACCTGGCCCAACCCGTCGACCCGATTTAATGATTTACTAACCCGTCGTTTCTGAACTTTGATGCCGTGGGTCTTGAGGAACCCAATCAAATAACGAAGCCCCGACTTCGGCTTGACTTGTTTGAAATGGCGAGTCAGAATATCCAGATCGTGGTCAGATAGATCTGAGTATCCGTTATAAACATTATACATCTTGAGGTAGTTTCGAAGGGTATTGCGGTGAATCCCCAATGCATCAGCTAATATCTGGAGTGTAATTTTACGATGGCCAGAGACGGCATCTTCCAGCCAAACAGGGTCAAGAACCTTGCGCGGCCGTCCACGGCGCCCAGTTTTTTCGATATGTATAGGGACAACAGGGGTTATTTTAGTGTTCTCGCTTTCAAAGAGGGTTAGTGTGTGGACTAGTGATGCAAATACGAGCCTACACTGTATCTGCAGCTGCCGCTGCGCGGGCAAGATCAACCATCATGCACCCGAGTGATTCGGCACATTCAGTGACCCAGATGTTGTCACCAACTTCAGGCTCCAAAGCCTCTAGTATTGGGACCATCCTATTCGCTATCTGGTCGCAGTTGAAACGCAGTCTAACAGGGTCGGCTTCCTCTTGGCGAAGAAGTGTATCGGCTCGACTATAGGCTGTCGTGATGATGTTATGGGCCTGTAGAACGGTGGCTCCCCATTGGAAATCATTGGGAGTTTCTGGTAGATCCGGAAAATCAGCGGGATGCGGCATTTCAACACCTATTAGATTTCGAGCGAAGATGGTGAAAATGAAGGATATGTTTGGCCGTGATGGGACAACCAATCAAGGGACAACTTGCGCCCACGCAACGTCCCAATTTTCATATCCTTGCTCCTCCGGTTTCTTGCACAGCAGCTCAATCGAAATACAGCGTATACATGTCTGAGAATCCACAGCAGATGAAAGCAGACACTTCAAATCCGCAGCATCACCCAGTCTTCTACCTGGGTGACGGCTCGGCCGTTTTCGAGGTCAGTTTGCTAGTTAAATTCCGTGCCATATAACCGAATTGAATGAAACCAGCTGATCACCCAACCGGGAATTCTATACCGTATTCACTCCAGTATATTGACGACACGCTCTGAGATTTTCAATTCGATGTTTTCGCTGCAGCATAGTGCTCCTGGTACACGCTTGGAAGGGGTTACAGACAATCACCCTATTCTCCTTCCCCTTCCATTGAACTGCACTGCTCTTGGCTTCGATAATCTTCTGGTGTGTCTTTATAAAGGTCCGAGGTACGAAACGAGCATTTATTTTGAAATCTCCCAGTTAACAACTTTTGTGTCGCAGCGAGCACCCAAAGAGCAGTGAATTCCTTATATCTGTTCTCCAACTCTCCACATTTTTTCAACTGGACGATGGGGTTGCATATGCCATAACAGAATTTGAGCGCAAGGGCAGCGCCTTTGACCCAGCATTACAGTTTCAATTGGCCCGCATGTTTCGGGTCGATGACTGGATCGAACCTGCATTCCGTGCCCTTATGGAGCTTCCCGATTCTTCTCTTGACCTTGAAAGACTCCACCAAATTGGAGAGATGGGATCTTACCATTTAATACAGACCAAGGACAAGATTCGGAAGAACCGTGCTCGTCTCGCTTTCGGCACGCCCAAACTTCGTGGTTTCACGGATTGTAACACGCCAGGTTCCTGTGAGTACAACTGGAAAGCGGAGTGGTGGGGAGGATTTGCCCGTCTAATCCACCACCCTGATTTTCCACTTGGACTCGGCGAGATCCCCAGCAAGCTAATGGAAGTCCGGAAGGATGGAATCGATGGTGTTTGCGAGGACTGTCTTCATTTGACCATTGACTCGATTTTGGCAGACGGGAAATTGAGTTGGGAGGTTCAATATATCGAAGAGGCCATCCTGGAACTGATGGAGTACCAAACGGATGAGCCAGTTCGAGCCAAGTTGAGAGAGATAGTCACCACCTGAATTGCCCGGCACATATGTATTTTCATTGTTCATTTATAATCCGAGTCCCACTGCTGATAGAGCCTCATAGATTCTCTTTTTGCCTCTAAAGGCATGATAAATCCAGGCCTCCTAGCTTTATTCCCCGCATCAGTAGCCCTCGACCTTAGTGTCGCAGGATTATTTTTATGCATCAGAATCTGAATGACAAATATTCGTGAAGTGGCTACTTGCCACCGTATCCCTCTGGCCAAAATCTGCGATATTTTAGACGACCCATATGAACCCTCCTGGTAATTAGTCTTGAAGGATGGTTTTAACCAAGTGGGCCAAGAGCATGACTGGGCTGTTAAACGGGTATTCACTGAGTCAATGGGTCGTTTATGAGCCTCAATCCGACGTCTTTGGCCTCCTGGAATAGCGTGCCATGGACTCCTTTTGACGCTCTTTTTTCAGTTTTATCTTATCTTATCTACTTATCTTATCGGGGGTTCAAGATGGAATACCTAAGAACGGGGGTTGAAGGAAACTTCACCAGAACATGGTAAATTTTCTGGGATGCTTGACTTTGCACGGTTTCGGTGACTGCCGACTTTGCGCGGTTTTTGAATTTGCTGACTTTGCGCGGTTTGATGACCGCGGACTTTGCGCGGAGTTAGATTTGTGCGATTGCGTGATTGCGCAATTGCGCGTTTGGCCGAATTCGCGCAATTCAGGTGAGTAGTTCATTTGTGTGCGGGATTTCACTCAAAAGAGCTTATTTAGTGCGGAAATACAATTTTAGGTTGTGTGATGTGCGCGGGATTAAATGTGCATTTGGACACTCATACGAAAGTACCGTCCCTCATGAACTTCACCGTCTGAAAACAGGAACCATTGTCGATTTCGATATGTTTTCGATATGATTTTAGTCACGCTGAACACCAAAGACCCTGCTCCCGCTCCAACAGTAAGTTCGCCCAAATAGCTTCTCGTCAAGGATTGGGGTATACGAGACGCAACTCAAGCGATGGGTGGCCGTAGAGTGGAGAAAATCCTCACGGCATCGCCGCATCAAACGCTACGACCCATAACTTCCATCCTCGAAATACTTCCAGCTCACGGAGCAGATGCTGCGGAAGCTCGTCGTCATCCTCCTCCAGCTACGCGCCGGCCACATGATTCTCAATAAACACCTGCACCGTATCAAGCGTACGGAATCCCCGGTCTGCACCTACTGCCACTGGGAAGACGAGACCATAACACACTACCTCCTACACTTCCCCGCCCATGCCAATGCCCGCGCACAGCTGCACCATCCCGGTGGACGCAACTCGTGTACCCCCGAGAAGCTCCTTACCCGCCCAGAATTCCTTCCGCTCCTGTTTCAGTTCATCGCAAACTCCGGACGCTTCCGGACTGTATTTGGCGAGATACCCGATCTCCCGCCGCTAGAAACCCCCATACGGTGTGGACGTATCGCGGCACTCGCCACCATACCATGCCAGCTGGGTTCCTCCCTGCACATATCCCTCGCGGTGTTGGGCCGGACTGGGTGCCGCCCGCATAGTTATATTTTTATTGTTATTATCCTTATAGTATATACCTTACTTGCAGGTGGCCGTATGCCCCTTCTAGTTTGGGGGATTTCCCGGCTTAGGACGTGCTCTGTGTGGTCTGAGTGATGCTGCATGCATACTACATACCGAGCAAAAATATCTACTTAGATAGATTCCTAGTTGCTAGTACACACAGAGACATCCTTACCATATCGTACGCGACGACGGCGAAATAGAACCGATTTTTTTCAAGAAAAAAAAAGATTGGGGCAGCGCATGGCTTACGTCGGATACCCAATAACATTCCTTTGGAATCGACCTGAACTTGAAAAATCTTTTTGAATTTGAAGTACGGATACTGTACGTGAAGTGAGCGCAGAATTAAAGTTTAATAGTACCTGAACTCTGGCTCCGAATCTTTGTTCCCGAGGATATTGAACTTTCAAACGATATTCTGATGTACCTTATTCTCATTGGGAAATTGGACGTTTTTACTTGGAGCCGACTCCTAGGGCTACATATCACTATATCCATGAGCTCCCTTCCCGTTAATATCCTTCAGCGCACTAAGTACGAGGCTGCGTGAAGCTAGGTATCTTGTTAGGTGACCTTTACCCCTGGTATCCCTTGAAGGGCTTTCTAAACGCCTAATCGAAGGAATAAGTGTGATCTTCTCCCTCTCCCCGCCGAGTAGCCGTCTAATCCACAACGACTAAACGTCCGACACGTCGCTAAATAGGGACACTGAGACGTAATTTGTACCTTCCTCGCGCCTTTTCTGGCCCAGACGTCGAAGCGCCACGGAATCGGCACTCATTCACGGGAGGGATAAATTCCCGCCGCGATGAGACGTCTTTCTCCATCTCTCCCTGCCATGGCGAAAACCTGGTATCATGCAGTGCTCGCTGGATTCCGAAAACTGCGAGATATCAAGGACCGCGGTGCCGACAAAGGTGAAGGCGTCGATCTGCTGGCTTTTATGTCCTTCGGCATGGGATCCGCCCCGAATGGCAGGACCGTCTCCCACTTGATGTGCGGAAATGCGACCAACGCGAAATCTTGCCCATCGCAAGGCTTAAACGCCTGCACAAAGGTAGGAAATTTTCTCATGGTCGAGTTGAGCTCAAATGGTCTTATAAAAACCCGACAGTGCCATCTTATTAAAGTGAGTGTCGACTCGGTTATTTGCAGGATTCTGCGTTTACGGGGATCACCAGTATTGCTCGGAGAAGTGCAGAAGCCAGCATTGGCCGAAACACCGATCGCAATGTACGCATCCATACCTGAGGGAGACCTGGCAGCCTTCGTGGGTGACAGAAGGCAGAGATCCCACCTTCCTTTACACATCGAATATATTGACACTCTACCGACCGTCTATTGATTTCTGGGGTGATCTACCAGCAATGGATTGCCTTCAGCTTGCAACCAACGAGGGAATGGACGATCTCAAACCTTTGGGCGACCTGAAGCTATGTTTCGCCGGCAAGTACTGACAACTACCTAACATGTCGTCCTTTCAATTGTCGTCTGCAGCATCTGGGGATCTCCGCAATTTAATCCGAAGCGTAAACAGTTTGCCGCCAGATTACGCAGGCTATTGCGATATTCTGTTGAACGATACCAACCCGGTACTCGTCAATCGCAACCTGGTCATTCTTTTCGTTCTCTTAAGCTCGGGGCCGTCTCTGGAGGTAAGGAAAACATACAGCACGTTACCACAACTGACGAGCTATAGGAAGCAGCAGAGCTTGCAACACACCTGATGTATTCTGCGGCACTTCCAGGAGGTGGCGCAGAATACGTTAAGCGGTGTATATCGTTTATATACGAGTCTGCCGGAGAATTCGAAGCGGAGCTTTCGTTTCACCGATGTCTCCACACCAGAGGCGAAGGGAAGGTGTATTCGGTTCAACCTTCAACGGGCATCAAACGGTTCTTGGAGATGTTCCATTCGACTTACTCTCTCAGCGGCGCTCTCAAGAGCATGAAAGATACTACCCTTGCTCCGGACCGTTTGGACTCCAACGAGAAATATTTCGCCAGTCTAAGACCCTCGCATCGGATGTCATTTCAGCGCTTCCGAGAAACCGGAATCCTGGCTCCTTTTTCGTTGAACACTGTCACCTTCACGCAGCCCAATAGGTGAATGAACTCACCTCGTATCGCATCATCAATGGTCTCTAACACGAAGAAAGGTTCCTCTTTACGCCTCAAGGCGCTTGGTTAGTGCCGGAAGATGCCAACCCACTTTTTGGCTGGGCTGTTTCCGATGTCCAGAACTCCGGTATCAAGCATGGTGCCTCGCCCGAGGATATCTTGGGATGCCTATTTTTCCACGTTAAAGATGAACTTCGAGAGTTCGCGAAGCGCGTTAAGGAACTCAGAATCGACATCCACCTTACCTCCTTCGATGCCGGAATCCTCGCGAAAGGAATTACCATCGGCGCCCTCCCGGCATTCGAGGACGCTAATTTCGATCGAATTCTGACATCGAATTTGGTCGACACCGTCGGTCTTCGGACTTGCCTCGCTGACTGGGGACCTCTTCTGAACAGGGAGAACGAATTTGCTAGTGTTTTGGTGCAGACGAAAGCCTGGGACATAAATCGGCCATCCGCGACTACACACTGGGGACCACATGCCATGGAGCTCTTGATGGACAAGTGCAATAAGATCCCTGGTTTGGTAGGCGCCCTCCTTTCTTCGCGGCAAGCTTCTTGACCGAAGTGGTGGGGCAGGAGGTCAAGATGAAGTCGATTTTCGCCCAGGGTCTTCGATCGCCAGCCCTCTTCAGGATCTTCGAGTCTCTGGATGCATTCTCAGAAAATGAAGATGCATTCCAGGATTACTTGCGTGATCAAGACACCGATAGTTCCGCCGCCGCATTAGATTTACGATTGCGCACCGCGCACAGAGTGCATCCCAAGGTAATCATCCATCATTTGCGAAGTGTCTCCAAGCTCTGACCGCGGTGGATAGAGATTCGGGATTCCTCTGAACGCTCCAAGATGGCAGAAGCTGCCTGATCTTTCCTCGAACGAGTTTTATGATCTTTGTAAGTTCTTCTGCCCGCTCACAGTACAAAGAACCTGACGATATAAATAAAAGTTACGATCGGAGGTGCCAATCTGCCAGTGCGCTTCCTGGAATTCGAGGGTATTGACGTCGGGCTGAGCTCGGGATCGGAGTACACTGCAGACTTTTGAGTAGGATAATTGTTTTGGATGCACATGACGATGAACAATATACGGCCATGCGAGCGATAAACGCGAGGTACACTGGCGATCGTAATAGCACGGATAGCTCGCGGGTCGAATATCGGCTAGGTGGTCGGCCATGCTGACGAAATTCAAGGCGGCGAAAACCGCGTGCGCTGAGTCCTAGGCTGGCCTAGCTGTCGAAATATCACCGGGGATACAACTGGTGAACGTGCGGCGGTGATATAAAAGCGGCAGATCATGTCCCTCGTCACCGGCATCCAACATCTCGACCCGGGTGACCTGGGCAATGAAGAGCTCCGAGACTTGAGCCCCGGGTGCTTCACTTGGCGGCTTTGCGATATGCCGCTGCTGGATGAAACGGAGGTCGTGGAGAGGTAAACCCCTCGATACCAGTTTACACGAAATCGCCCCCAGCGATCCCCGGATGATGGGTAAACCGTCCGGACTCAAAAAATACGGAGTCGTGGAGAATGGGTGTGGATTAAGGTCCGGTCGCGAAAAGCTGGTGGCAATCGATGCCTGATTTGCCGACAAAATGTTGATGACCATGTCCGATGCGGAGTTTGGGTTCGAGGAGTTGAGGGAGGATGCCATGCGGGATGGTATGCGCAGGGCAAAAGTAACCAGTGGAACTGGATCCATGGCAATGGATGTAAACGACGAAAGGGTTGCACCATGATAAACGGGTTCCGTAGAGTTATCCTGTTCTCTCCGAACCGACGCGTTGGAGGACATCATAGACGTGACAACCGCGACGGGTTGGGCCGTTTCCCTGAGTAGAGTCCGCAGTCGATTTTTGGTTGCCTCTTGGCCGGAGATGGAGCTTGCTGAACATGAACGGGTGAAGGTTCGCAGCAAGTTTGGCATTAGAGTCGACTAGGGTTAGGTTTCCCTATTAGGTCGGCTCGATTCTCCCACTTTACTTTATGTTCCTCTTCCTCGTCGCGCTGCTACTATGCAGCACTCTGTCTTTGGCCATCCATGAATCGGACGTCGGCGTAATAGACTGGCACAAAAAACTTGTCGGCGTTCCTCACGCTGCACGCATAGTCCACACGGCGGCGAATGGAAGTCTCATACTAGTTCCAACGGCCAGCAATGTCCTTGCAGCTCTGAATTTCACAGACGGCTCTGTTGGTGCGAAACTATTCCCTCAGATTTGCAGCTATCTGACGCGATAGCCAGTCTGGAGATACGTGTTCGACGCGGCAGACGGGATCGCAAGTTTCCATGTCGATGGCGACGTGGTCGTCGTGCTATCTGGCCAAGGCGCATCTAATGTGCGGTCCTTTGAAGCCCTGACTGGTCTGATCACCCTGGAGAAGCGGCTGAGTGCACCGCCGAGTACTGCGCCGATCGGCGTAGACGTCACCCTCGAGCCCAACACCGACGCCGTCTTCGTGCTCAATACGCACACTATCACCCGCATTGGCGAGGTTCAGTGGACCTGGGAAGCGGAAGACAAGAGGTTTGGTGTTCATTGGATATTTCTGCGTTTCTAACTCTTATGTAGCATGCACTATTCGCGACTTGTCCATACACCAACAGCCGTCTATGCCGTCGGCCTGTCGCAACGCTCCGCCTCGTTGCATCTTGCTGCCGTCCACCCCATCACTGGTGCCGAGGTCCAGATCGGGTGGAAGCATCTCCCCCCAGCCGTTTCCTCCTTTGTCGTTGCAGGCGACAACGCCGTCTGGGTTGACCCTACGACGCAAAGCCTTGCATTTGTACAGCTAACACCTTCGCTCAAGGCCTCCATACGTTCGGAGAAGACGCTGAAATGGCAGGAATTGGTGAATGTGCATCTCCCGAGGCTCGTCGTCGGTGTCCTCGCCAGTGGGGAGGCGAGGGTCCTCGAAGCGAAAGAGGGCGGTATAGTAGAGTCGGTTCATTCTTTCCCCGCAAACGATGGTTCGGAGACGCTTTTCGCTGGCGGTTTAGACGAGGCGGGCGCGCCGTATGTAGTGCGTTTGTGGACGACCGCATCCAACGTCAGTTTCCCATTCCCTCCCGTCGAGATGCCATGTTCATTCTGCGTAGACCACTGCTGCAGAGATTTACTCTCCAGCGCATGGTGTTGTGAAGTCGGTCTTCTCACTGGACCCTTTCAAATACGGCACTGTAACCCACGTACGGTGCCTCTCCGATCTGTCTGCCTTCTCTTAAACTTGCTCAGCTCGCTGTTGATGGTCCGCGCTTGGTGATCACCACCTCCACCGGCGCCGTACAACTTTGGGAACTGGACCAGCTGTTGTGGGACCGCGAAGAGGCGCTGGCTTCTATTGACGTCGCCGCCTTTGTCGAGCTCCCCCTCCCGGAGCGTGTCGCTCACGTCAACACCGAAGGCGAGTCGTTCGTCACCCGGCTGACCCGGCAGATCGGGGACGCCAAGGTGTGTGCTCTACGTTTTACGTCGGGAAAACTTGTGATTTATCTCGCGCCAGGACTTTCCGGCGTATGCAGTGGCATTCGCGCAGCGCTTCGTTTCGGGCGGGCCGCCCCGCGAGGAGGTCGTCGTGTCGGCGCACAACCACACCGCCGCCCTCGCGCGCGACGCGTTTGGCTTCAGACAAGTGCTCGTCGTCGCGACGGCGTATGGGTCTGTGTTTGGGCTCGACTCGGCGTCGGGGTCGGTGCTGTGGAGCCGCGTTCTGGGCCTCGGGTGGGCCGGCGAAGGGGTCGGCGGGACGGTCAAACCTGTGAAGATATTTGTTGTGGATGATGGCGAGGGAGACGGGAAAGACGTGGTGCTCATCGCACAACGAAAGGCCAAGAATGTAGGTCGTTGGTCTGACGGTATGCGGAGACTGATCTTTGTTCGATAGACACTCGTCGACACGGTTCTCTTCCGCATCGACCCGTTGACGGGCGCGTCTGTTTCACCAGTGGAGAAGGACACTAACAGACTCCTGGAGGGGACGGATGTGATCGCTGGGCCTCTCACAGAAGCTTTCCTCATACCAAACTCTGACGTTATCATTCTCATCGACGAGTTCTTCCAGGTAAATATCTGGTAGCCTTGTCCCGGTCATTCCCACCGCTCATTCTTGAGTCAGATAAACCCGTATCCCGACACGGAAGCCAGCACCGCACTGGTTTCGCGGCTCGCGCCAAAACTGTACCTCCCCTTCATGGAAACCTTCGCGGAGGGCCCGCGCGTCGTCGGCCATAGCCTCAAGCTGGACCCCGAGCTGTCGGACAAATACGTTGCATTCCGCACGTGGGGCCTGAGTCTCCCGCAGGGCGAGGCGGTGAAGGCCATTGTGAAGCCGCGCGCAGGGCCCGTCGCGTCGTTCGGCAAGGTCCTGGGAAACCGGACGACGCTGTATAAGTACCTGAATCCACGGATGTTTGTGGTGCTTACGCAGGCACCGGAGACGCAGAGAGCCGGGTGCGGGGTATACGTCGTGGACGGGGCAAAAGGGAGCGTGGTATATTCGGCGGTGCTCCCTCCCCCGGGTACCGGGCTCTGCGATGTGCATGCGACCCTCTCGGAGAATTGGTTGGTGTATCACTATTACGATGGAGAGGGTCTCGGAGAGGGCGAGACGAAGGGGTGGAGGATCGTGACTGTAGAGTTATATGAGGGCGGTCTGGACGAAAAGACGCAGAGGTCTGTGTTGATTTTTCACCTCGTTGAATCGCCTTCCCTGATCGCCTTGGTTCGTAGCTCGGACATGTCCGCCTTTTCGCTGGAAAGCATGAACGTCGAACCTCTCGAGCAGTCGTATGTTTTTGCTCATGGTGTTACGGCCATTACCACCACGTCCACCAAGTTCGGTATCACCTCGAAGGATATAATAGGTCCGCGCCCTTTTGCCTTTGCCGACGCACAATTGACTGGTGTTGCAGTGGCCACCCAAAATAATAAAATCCACGCCATTCCTCGCCGCATGCTTAACCCGCGGCGCCCGAAGAACCGGAAACCCACTGCGGAGGAACAACAGGAGGAGCAGCTTATACCCTACGACGTGATCATGCCCGACGACCCGCGGCGCACGATCTCGCACACTTACGAAGTTGCCAACACGCGGAACATCATCACGGCGCCGGCCCTCCTCGAATCGACCTCTCTCGTATTCGCGTACGGCCTGGATCTGTTCCTCACGCGTGTCGCCCCCTCGAACACTTTCGATATTCTCAATAAGAACTTCAATAAGGCGCAGCTTGTGCTAACGGTGTTTGGGCTGGCGTTGGGTATTGTAATAGCAAAGCCGATGGTTAGACGGAAACGACTGCGCGAGCGGTGGTACCAGTAGAAAATGTACTTATTTACGCCATCGGTATCTAATTTTTGGCATTTCTTGGGGGTAGTTTCCAGGTTTTCAGTTAACATTGACATACGCGCCGAGTCACCTAGTGATCACGCGCGGTCGAGTCATGGATGAGAGGACTTTATAGACTCATCACACTTTCCCTTGCGCCGCGAAGACCAACTGTCTTGCTTTCCAGGATGTCCACCGTTGCCACTCCTCCCGGCGATGTCCCCAATCCCAACTCGAAGAGCGCAGGTTCGACGCACGACACAAAATTTTCTAGCCGAGATTGACGCGGTATCCTGCAGCGAAAAAAGAGGAGAAACGATTAGAAAAGGCGGCCAAATTGGCAGCGAAAAATGCAAAGACTGTGGCCACACCTGGTACCGATAAGAAGGTCAAGGAGAAAGAGAAGAAGGACGTCGAGCCGCCGTTCGTGAACACGACGCCAATGGGCGAGAAGAAAGGTGAGATTGGTCTCGATCTGGGTGAGCAAATTAGCCTAACCCTCTCAGATCTCTCTCAGCCTATGGCCGCTGGTTACAACCCAATCGCGGTCGAATCTGCCTGGTATGACTGGTGGCAGCAGCAAGGATTTTTCGCACCGCAATTTACAGCCGACGGAAAGGTCAAGCCTGAAGGCCTGTTCGTCATCCCCGCGCCCCCGCCGAACGTTACTGGCAGTCTGCATATTGGCCACGCGTTAACAACCGCGATTCAGGATACTTTGGTCCGATGGTGCGTGTCAGTCAGTGCTGATCGACCATTTGTATCCTTATTCGCTGTAGGAATCGGATGCTGGGCAAGACTACCCTGTTTGCTCCGGGCTTTGACCATGCCGGTATATCGACACAGTCCGTCGTAGAGAAGCGGTTATACAAAAGCACTGGGCAGACACGACACGATTTAGGTAGAGAAAAATTCTTGGAGACCGTGATGGACTGGAAAAACGAGTGTGTTATACGCTTGAGCCCCGAGACCCTGGCTCATGTGTCTTTCACAGATACCAAACTAGAATTACTCGCCAGTTGCACCGACTCGGTGGCAGTTACGACTGGGATCGCGTCGTCTTCACCATGGACGAGGTTCTTTGGTAATTTTTCTTTTGGCCGAGCAGGAGCCTCATGTTTTATTCAGAAACGCAACAAAGCTGTTGTAGAGACTTTTTGTCGCCTACATGAAGAAGGAATTTTGTACCGTGCTAACCGCCTGGTCCAATGGTGTGTCAAGATGAACACAACATTGTCCAACCTTGAGGTGGATTATTCCTTGCTCCGGATATTTCCCTTACCAACCTCTTTGCTCAGGTCGACCAGAAACAACTCACCGGTCGAACTTTACTCGCTGTTCCTGGCTACGATGCAAAAGAACGATTTGAGTTCGGTGTCCTGGTCTCCTTTGCGTACCAAATCGAAAATTCGGGTAATATTCCATGTGGTGTTTAGAGCACACTTTCTTACTGGAGGTCAGATGAGAAGATCATCGTCGCTACCACTCGTCCAGAAACGATGCTAGGAGATACCGCAATTGCTGTTCACCCCGACGATCCCCGGTACAAAGTGATTATTTCTTTGGCGTGCCTTCCATCCGTTCTTACGTGCTCTACAGCATCTCCACGGCAAGTTTGCAACACATCCTTTCGTCCAGAGACGAATTCCTATCGTTACCGACGATATCATTGTCGACATGGAGTTCGGAACTGGTGCCGTCAAAATTACCCCTGCTCACGATCCCAATGATTACGAGGTCGGAGTTCGGCACAAGCTCGAGTTCATCAACATCCTGAACGACGATGGGACCTTCAATGCCAACGCCGGCGAAACGTTCCAGGCGAGCCCTTTTACCTTGAAGCCCAGATCTAGCTTACGTGGACTGCGCAGGGTATGAAGCGATTCCATGCCAGGGTCGCGGTAGTCAAAGCACTCAAAGATGCCGGGCTGTATATCGAGACGAAAGATAACCCGATGCAGATTCCCATCTGCAGGTTCGTCACTCCCATTCCATGAAGTCTTTGGTTGATCCCTAACGTAGCAAATCTGGCGACGTTGTTGAGCCCGTTCTGAAACCCCAATGGTGGGTCAACTGTAAGCCGTTGGCAGAGGAGGCGATCAAGGTGTTTTATTTACTACTACTCTCCTGCCTGCCTCGTTATTCATCGACGAATAGCGTACGCGCGCGGGCGAGCTTGTCATAACACCGAAACAGTCGGAGAACGAGTGGTATCGCTGGCTCGAGGGCATTCAAGACTGGTGCATCTCGCGCCAGCTGTGGTGGGGCCATCGTTGTCCGGCATATTTCGTCAATATCGAAGGGGCCGAGTTGGATGTGGGATCTCCTTGTTTCCCTCTCATGCTGGGCTGACCTGGGTATCACAGCGTAAGGACGGTAAAAACTGGGTTGTGGGTAGAAACCTCGAAGAGGCGACAGAGCGGGCGAAAGTTGTCGCTGGTGGCAAGAAGTTTGCACTAGAGCAGGATGAGGACGTCCTCGATACCTGGTTTTCTTCAGGTCTGTGGCCGTTCTCCATTATGGGCTGGCCGGAGAACGTACGTTTCGTCTCCTGCTTTCCCGTTCGAAGCTAACCTGCTCGTACAGACCCCCGATCTCGAGACCTTCTATCCCGCATCGCTTCTGGAGACGGGTTGGGACATCATATTCTTCTGGGTCGCGCGCATGGTGTTGCTGGGAATCCGGCTCACCGGGAAAGTGCCATTTAATGAAGTTCTCTGCCATGCGATGATTCGAGACGCGCATGGGCGCAAGATGAGCAAATCTCTGGGCAACGTCATCGACCCGATCGACGTTATCGAGGGTGTATCGCTTGAGGTCCTCCATGAGAAGCTCAAGGATGGTAATCTTGACGAGAAGGAGATCGTCAAAGCAACTGCAGGGCAGAAGAAGGACTTTCCGAAGGGCATTCCCCAGTGCGGGACGGATGCCTTGCGCTTCGCGCTTTGTGCATATTCGGCAGGCGGCAGGTGTTCCCCCACGTCTCATTCGGCTCATCGCTCAATCGTTGCACTCAGGACGGGACATCAATCTCGAGATCCTACGTGTCGAGGGATACCGGAAATTTTGCAACAAGATATTCAACGCGACCAAGTTTGCTATGCTCAAACTCGATGAATCATTTGTCCCTGAGCCCTCTGCTAAGGTGCGTCGGTTCCTGGCTTGCCTTATGGTGCTGATATGCGATGCAGCCGACTGGAAACGAGAGTCTTGTCGAGCAGTGGATTCTCCATAAGCTCAACGTTGCGGCGGTGGAGGTCAATAACAGCTTCACGGACCGGAATTTCATGCTTGCTACCACCGCGGCATACAACTTCTGGCTGTATGAGCTATGCGACGTTTACATCGTAGGTTTCCTCCCCATCACACATGTACAGCTCTCAACGAAACATACAGGAGGTCATGAAACCGATGACGGATGAAGCGGCTCCGATTGCCACGCGCAAGTCAGCTCAGCAAACTTTGTACACCTGTCTCGACCATGGACTGCGACTGTTACATCCCTTCATGCCGTTCGTAACGGAAGAGTTATGGCAGCGGCTACCCCGGCGACCGAACGACTCTACGCCGTCTATTATGGTGTCTGCCTTCCCTGTCTTTGTAAGTCCTCCTGGCAACGCACTACTCTGAACTGAACGGGCCCGCAGGACAAAGCCCATGTCTTTGAATCTGCGGATCAGCAGTTCAATCTCGTCTTCTCCGCTCTGAAGACAGGCCGATCGTTGGCTGCATCTTATAATCTCCAAACCGACATTCAGCGTGCGTCCGTCCTTCATCGCCATCCCTTACTGCTCCTGATGTTCTGTGTCCCAGTATTCTTGTATGTACAAACGGACGAGGAAGCAGCGCTCTTTGATTCGCAGCTCTCGACCATCGTTGCTCTCACCAAGGGCTGCAAGAGTGCCAAAGTCGTGCGGGAGCTGAAGGACATTCCCGAGGGCTGTGGGGGCACGGTGGTCACGCCCACCATCGCTGTCCACGCTCTTGTCCGAGTGAGTGTGCTCTCGTAGACAGTCCCGTATCTTTCTTCACGATATTGCTTAGGGTCTTGTGGATTTCGACGTCGAGATTGCGAAATGTGACAAGAAGCTGGATGTCGCTCGGCTGGCTGTGCAGAAAATGATCAAGGCCGAAACCCAGCCTGATTATGAAGACACCGTCCCTGAGAGTGTACGGCTCGCAAACTCGGAAAAGGCGAGCCTTTTCTTGCATCTTGTTGGGGTTATCATTGACCTGTTTTGACAGCGAAAAACGCTGGAGGCTGAGATCGCCACGTTGGAGTTGTCGAAGAGCATGTTCGTCAAGCTCCAGTAATCAAGGGTGGTGGATGTACTACTGTAAAACTTGTATCTAGACCTTCACTATCTTATCCGACATGATGGCTATTTTTCTCACGTTTGTCTAGACAATGAAAACCAGCTCGTTCCTCGTAGTGATGTGCTGCTTTAAAAGTTTAAAACTTGGATTTTGTACAAATACAGGGTCGTAGGCGACTTACACAGGGTCATAAGTGTAATTCACTGATATTTATAGTCTCTAACCGCACGTCCCGATCCTTTTCAAATGACGCTGACCGCGGGCTACTGTACCATTTCGACCGAGTCTTCAGGTGACGCGTGACGCGGCCCTCTGAACTGAAGACTTTTGGTCGTGGTGACGGTGACATTGAAAATTTTCGGCCCAAATAGGCTTAAAAACACCCAAAAAGTCTTGCCGGCATCTGCCGGCCTTCCATTTAAGGCAATTTTTGATCGTATTAGTCAGAATGAAGACCTGATAAACTGAAGACCTTAGGTGACGCGTGACATGGGCTGAAGACTTGGTCGAAATGGTACAGTACTATTGTAAATGATGAAAGTATGGGTATGATGGCGGAGAAATGACTCCGCCGGAGTCCGGCGGAGACTCCGGCGGAGAAGTCGCTTACCAATCCCTCCAGGGATTCCCTGTAGCCTTCCCCTCATGCCATCGCGTACACACAAATGGCCACAGGCTATGTCTGCAGGTATCGTATTAATGTATGTCACATCTGTATTTTCTTTGAGGGCATAAGTAAATCCCTCCGCCAAATGCATTCAAAGAATGGGTGGAAGGATTCATTGTGATAAAGCCCCTAAGTGAATTCCGGCTCTGAAAGCCTGGATATATTCTGTCCAAGAAACCTCCAGACACATTGGTTCCAAGGATCTGCTCAACCAGTCCCCTCCAGCCTATCCCTTGAGTGATAACGGCCAGGAAAATTGTGACTCTAGTAACCACTGCCAGTGGTCTTCAACAAATCCCTGTCTTTGTCTTCAAGTTCAACTGAGCTGGCCGTCAAAATTCTTGAGTGCCTTTTAGCTCATCCCTCACTCAAAGATCATTTTCAATTCTCTCAAACACAACACTTTCTCAACCTAACTTGGTGTTTATGGCTGGAGATTGTCCCACCTGGAAAAGTTCGCCCTGTTGTATTGCCTTCCAACATCATGTCCTTCATTTCTTCGGTTTTGCAATTGGAGTCTACAATTATAGACCTTACTTGGTTTGTATTTGGGGATTTAGCTGAAGCATCCTACTTGAAACCGCCTGAATTGACTAGTAGGCCTTCAAGCAACATGGTTACATGGACACATTGACACAAACACAAACTAGGTCAGTATTTTATAAACAATTTGGAGACCGCACTCACCCAAGCCAGGCGCTGAAACCATTGTGCCTCCCGTAACTTCATGTTTACATCCAGCTTACTGTTCAGCCAATCTTAGTGAGAAAAGGATAGTTGAGGCTAGGCTGTATACCCTGCGTCCGTCGTGGCATTTTGCCCATCTTTTCTAAGCCTCTCTATTGTCGAGGTGGTCTATCTATCTTGTGTCATATGGACACCTCAATTTCCTATAGCCTGAGGAGCAACACTGAAAGGAAATCAAGATACCAAATGCAGTTTCGCCAAGACTGACTAGGTCAATGACTCAAGCCAATGCTTCAAGAGATGCAGCCAAAGGAAGCAGAGGGGCAATTAAGCAGAGGCATTCTGTCAGCCAGAATGCTGCAACGATCCATTCCGGTGGAATCCAACACGTAAATATTGTAGAGAAGATCCTGAGCCAAGCAAACAAAGTCTTCCAAGTAGACTGGAAGCCTAGACAGAATACATGGAGGGAACCAGTGAAGAGAAAGCCTGGAATATTAATGTTGAGAAAAGAGCTGGAGACTGATCGTTCCAGGAATCATCCACGGGAAATCCCTTCGGCATTTGACTGGAACGAAACGCTCCAACGACACTCCGGCACGTGATGTCCGGCCTCCGCCGGACTCCGGCGGAGTGTCCGCCATCATACCTATACTTCCATCGTTCTCGTACTATTGCCCATTGATTTCATGCCATCATTCCGCTGCAGCCGTGTCTCATGAACACGCGCCATGACGATATCGTGAGCCCGCCACGGCTTCATGCCTGGCGCGAACAGCTCCTCCATGCGCTCGAGAGGGATCTGCTTTGTCTCTGGGAGTATGACCTGCCGCGGGGTCAATTCGATGGTGGGAACGAGAAAAAGGAGGACGCACGTATACATAGGGTATGGAGACCACCATGAGCGACGCGAAGAAGATGTACACGCCATATCCCATGGATGTGAACATCTGCGGTGTAAATCTCGTGATGATGAAACTTCGGATGTTGTTAGTCGGTACTCGTCCGCTGGGTAGATCAAAAATCACTTACCCCCAGAACCAATTCGACGCAGCCTGGCATGCTTGTGTAAACGTCCGCACATGCTGGGGGAACATCTCCGCGCCGACAACCCAGGGTGTACCTGTAAAGCGCACCGCCCGTCAGGAAAAAGTCAACTAAGAAGCACCAGCGCAAGACGCACCATTTCAGGTCGGGGAGTAGAAGATGGTCCAGATGTAGAAGAACGCGATAGCACTACGACCGCCGGGACCTATCGTCGTCGAGGGATGTTCCCCGGGCTTGGCAACAGCAATGTAGGCGCCGATATAATACATCGAGATTGCACCGCCAATGGATCCACCGAGGAGCAAGCCACGGCGTCCGAAAGTATCCACGAGAAACAAGAGCCAGACAAGAGCCCCTACCAACTTGACTAGGTGATGCTGTCAAAATCGCAGAGAGTAAAAAAATACGCATGAGACTTACTGATGCCATATACCTGTCGGGCGATGAATTTCCCCCCCAAACGAAACATATGTATGGCTGACTTACCCCAGTCGTCAAAAGGCTGGTGCTGGTCCCCGTAATCCCAATCGACTTGAAGATGGTGGGACTGAAACCCTTGAGTCTCTGGCCCTTCCTTACAGAAGGAAAGTTACCTACGAGTAATAGTTGATAGCGTTGATGCCAGTGCCATTCTGCCACACGAAAAGACTGGACCCCAGGAGGACTCGATACACCAGGGTCTTGCTGGCGAAGACCGTTTTCATGGGGCCGAAGAACCCTGCTCCTGCAAGGCCGCGTTCGTGGGCTATGGCTGCTTCGATTTCCGCGTACTCCTCCACCACATAGGGTGTGTCTTCGGGAAGGTTGCGAAGTCTGGCGAGGTTGGCAAGCGCGGCGGCATTGCGATCCCGAGATACAAGCCAACGGGGGGACTCAATCATGAAAAACGACCCTATGAACAAAAGACATCCAGGCTAGAAAAATAAACATGAATGTCGTAGGAGCTAAATAGATTACGACGCACGATGAGTTGCACAGCAAACGCAATAAACCACTGTTTGGGGCCAGCAGGGATGTGCTCTGTGACACCATAATTGATCCAAAAGCCTGGAATATCGTGAGTTGCAATGAGTGATCATGCAGTCGCAGCACACACCGATGACTCCTCCGACCTGCCAGCAAAATTCGTACATGCCAATCAGACGACCGCGAATTGCCGGGGGTGCAATTTCAGCGACGTAAATAGGCTGAAAGTACGATATGAGTGCCATCCATGAGCTCTCAAAGTGCTGCGTACCGCCAAGTTTGAGCTAATTCCAATTCCGAGTCCGACAATGATGCGCCCTGTATACATGATGCCTAGACCGGTGGAAGAGTTGGCCCCGCACTGTAGGCCCGCGCCGAGGATAAATATAGCACTGGAAAGTAGCAAGCCGTATTTGCGTCCGAGGAAATAGCCAATGAGGTATCCAAAAAAAGCGCCAAAGAAGCATCTGCCACGATAAAAAGGTGTGAGTACCTAAAAAAAATATGAACATGAACATCCGTACCCCGCCTGGAACACAGAGACGATGTTGGCTGAAATAAAATCGAACTCTTCGGTAGTTTTTGTCCTCAAGCCAAATTCGCTCTTGAAGCTTGCCAGGCTGATGGAGGTACCTTGAAGCCTTCTTAGGAACTTCATAAAGATATAGGGTCAAACCCACCAATGAACGCTGAGTCATATCTGGCGGACGCAGTCGACTTCAGAAACGCAGAAAAAAACCAGTGAGCAAGACAGATACCCGATCCTACACGTATCGTAAATCGTAAGTATAACAGGAAACGGAACTTGCACGCACATAACTGCAGCCCATGTCGCGATAATAGCGTTGGCGTACACCTTCCAGTTGTAAACCTCCTCGGGCGTCGGTCGGTCTTCGACGCGCGTCAGCTTTGCCATTGTGAGTGGGAAGACGGAAAAGAACACGAGACGACAGCGCCGTCATTTGTAGGGAAGGCGGGAAAACGGTACTCCGCCCTTGGTGCCTTGCAGGACGGAGGTCTTCAGACCAAGTCAGCTGCCTGAGGATGCAGAATAAAAATACAGGAGAATTGGGAGTTGGCAGCGCTATTTTTGGTGGACAGTTTGAGCCCAGTGGATCTTGCAGTGGATTTACGCATCTGTACGAAGAATTTAAACAAAAAAGCAAGGAACTCGTAAGTCGAAGTCGAGGGCAGGTATTCAGTGCCACCGGTACGGTCGGCGGCATGGTCGCGGTTGACTTTTAATTCTGATTTCGGATCAATGTCGCGACCACGTGAGACATATGAGACGGGCCGCTTATTCATGGCTCATTCGAGTAAATCTGTTCAATTAGGACAGTAGTTGCGGAGTACACAGTAATTAATCATCTTCTGTTGCATCCTTGAGAGCCTGGAGTCCCAGCTGAATGCATCTCTGCCCACATTCGTGTTGGTCTACAAAAGTCTGTATCCCTTTATCCCCGTGATCTCCAGCGCCGCTGTCACTGGTTCAAAGTCAGATCTGGCCGGAAGTGTGGATTATTGACATGGAACACACCCAGTGAGTGTGTGGGACATGAGATCAAAGAGGATTGATGATTTCTGGGATGCATCATGGCTTTCGGAGGCTGTGTGAGATTCATCAGCTCAGCCGGTAAAAAATCAGGGGCAAGCTCACATTGAATATCAGCCAGGACCAAGGCTTCGTTCGAATTGATGTAGATAAAATGCTGGAAAACATTGATAGTGGCTCCTTGCTTGTCAGTGTATCGTGGGTGTTCAAGTGTTCCCGAAAACTTCCTAAATTGAACATTTCCTCTCTCCCGTTCGAGAAGCCAAGTGACAGAGGATATGGACCCATTGCTGATATCGAGCTCGCCTTTTTCGTCATCCGAAAGCTCCGCGTAGCCAGATTTAGTGAGGCCCGATGCCGGGGAAGGACTGAATGGTTCAGTTGATCCGAGAATACCTTCACGAGCAAGAATGAAATCTGTGATCTCAAAGTCTAAGGCATGTTAGTACACAGGGAATGATGCAGAGAAGGTTGACTTGCCTGAGATATCCATTTCGTTTGCATCACATTCCTCCTTGAAGTTATTCAGAAAGAACTTTGCACGACCAAGGGTTGTTCCCTCTTTGACAAGCTCATCACGATTGGAAATAACTGATACAAGCTGGCCATTGCCAACAGTATAGCATCGTTTCGCAACGTAGGCCATATTGTTGTATTTAACCTGAGTCTGGAGTAAGCAAGGATATAACAGCAGCCTACAAAAAGTAACTGGCCTTGAAGACAAGCTTGGATCTTCCTTTTCCAAAGGAATTATTCTCGAGCATTGCAGGATGCGCAGCGGCATCGTCCGTGCACCAATTGAAAGATTGGACACTTGTCTCTGGGTCCGATGTGTGCTCCGCGAAGAACAGTGTCACAGAGGTCGCAGTACTCGCAAGGGAGGCCAAAGTGAACGATGACTTCAAAGAGTGTGGCCCAGCAGAAGCTGTAGATTTTGCAGATTAGAGAAATCAGCTGCGAGAATATATTACTCGACATACCAAGTCGTGTGCGCTTGAGAACTGAACTACCAAGAGAAATGCCGCTGTTCTCGGTCCAAATTCGCTTTTTGGACTTGAAAAGTCCGGGGGGCGGTGGAACTCCGGTCCGAGTGTGGAACTGTATTTAAACATCAGTTTTGAATGTATATAGGACAAGTGGCGCAGATTGCACCTTTTCTACGTCAATGTGTGCTTCCATATATAACGTGGCAAATTTGCGATTTCGAAACTTGGTGGGAACAGTCTTGTCCAGGTTCTGGCCACAGTCCTTTAACGTCGCGTGAAAAACATCTCGGAAGCTCGATTGAGGCTCAATTTCAAGATGAACATTGTTCATACGGGAAAGTCTCATGTCTGAGCTGTTTCGTTGATCTCAGCTTCAGCTTCCACATTGAAAACCAAAGGAACTCACCGGACAAGACTCGACTCTGAGGCATCCTCCCAGCTAGAGTTGAAGCTGGCTATTCCATTGGCTACGATGTCTACAATAGTTGAATAAATGGATGTTCACATATGGTGAAAGATACTCGCACCTGAGAATTTAATTGCAGCCTCTCGGATGACCTCGAAGGTTGGTAGAAATTCACAAGCTTTGGAATTCACGAAGGGCTCCAGATAGTGTAGGGGGCAAACGAGTGCTATGTATTTGTTCTGGAGCCTCCAGAACAAATACATAGCACTCGTTTGTTGCCAGGTTGTTGCTTTTGAGAGTTGCCATATTGGCCCCGGTGATTGCGATGGTGGACTGCTGAGGCTTGACGCTCGAACCATTGAAGTTCGCGGCATCCTTCCACTGGGAACGGTGAAATTGTCCAATATTTCGAACACCTGATGTCAAGGGGTCTGGTGCTGCGAATGATGGTCAGTGTAATGCGCAGAACAATGGTTTCATGACTACCTTGCCGATCTGAAGAAGCTACCAATGGAGCCCTCGACAAATTCGTGTTTTGAACACGTCTCTCTGCACATCAGAAGTGAGTTCATATTTGATACTCCGAAAGAGATGGTACTGTACCATTCTTCTTCTCGCAGAGGCCGCAATATTCAGTGCTGAGTCGAGCCGATGTGTTACCACATCCCGAGCATTGTCCCAAAGCCTGCAGGAAAGTGTGAGGAAAGCGACATGGTGTAACTCTCAGGTACATCTTACATTTATTCTGTCATGCTCCGCCACGGGAGTGTTGGCGATAAGCACACATTTATGGCAGCGTCCGACGTTGGTCTTGTACTGGAAATGACGCAAACAAGTATCTTCCCCAGTGCAAAGAGCAGGATCAGTATCTGAGTCCTGCATTGAATTTATTGCTTGGTCGCGACGAGAAAAGTAGAAGGGACAGGAAAGAGCTGCTTAATTTTAGAATCAACTGAGGCCTGCTTAAATACGCCTTCGAGCCGACCACATGCTGATACAATGTTCTATCATTTGCAGACGACTCTCATTGGTAATTCACACCAAAAATGAGACTCTATTGTTGCATAGGGATGACTCGTTTCAACGTCAGTATTTCTCCCACATTATGAGGACAGAATGAGGCAATTAAATGAGTCGGCATGAGCCCAGATGTTCGCGTGCGCATCAACGCAGGATTTCTCCCACGGTTGAATTGATATGGTCGGAGTCACTGCTCCCAAAAGGAGACCGGCAACATCTTTATTGTTGAAAATTACTGACTCATCAGTTGAACTCCGGCATTTCACCCACGATATAATGGATCCATATGACTCCAGGAAAGGTACTATTGTCTGTGTCCGATCTGAAAGCCCGAAATTTCACACAGTTAAATTGATATTACCAGCCGTTTATCCGTCAGTTGTGGTATAAAACAGGAGCTCCAAATCTGGGTCGCCTATGGTTAATACCACTGGTGCCAATGGCACTGACAACGGTGTCTGTAAGCATTATTTTTGCTGCTCAATGCTATATGATTTTTCTAATCCTTTGCAGTCCCCCCGGATGAAGAGCTCAGAGAAATACTCTTTGACTTTGAACGCAAATCCCTGTCTCGTGAACTGCGCCTTCGCTATCTTGAAGAGAAGCATCACATTATAATTGGGTACATATTCACCTTGCCTGTTCAATGGTTATCGCAAGTTCACCGAGTATTTAGATTGACAAAGCTCAGAGCCTTGAATCTCAAATTCAATGTACCGAGCTCTCGCAAATTTCAGGCTGTCGAGGAGGCAACAGAAGCGATTGCAGACATCATCACTCGAGACGTCTATCAGGGGCAAGGACCGGACACCGTCAAGAAAATTGCTTCCTTGAGGTTGAATCTCACAATTCCTCGGTATGCATTCCACAGAGATTTGTGAATGCTGCGCTGACCTAAAACTCAGTGATTTTGTCCGGGCAACAATGAAGGGACTCGTCGGCCAAAGACCATCTGATATGCGCCGCCCGGGCCGTGGCAAGGGTCCAAAAATCCGCACCGCACTCAATGCTATTGGTATTTTCCAGGAAATTCATGTAGATGGTCATGAGAAACTGGGTGAAAAGGCACTTCGAATGGGCCCTGGTATAGGAATCGACGTATATGGAATGCGTGACCATGTCGGGAAGGTGCTTCTGCTCAAGGCCGTCCCAGACTCACGGCTCAGCGACACCGTTGGTCATTTGTTTCTGGATATGGGTCTCTGACTTTCAAGGTATGTGACTTTATTTTTTCCAGCAGCTCTAATTCATGACTGAATGTCTCCCAGCTACTTCTGTCCAAGTGACCTTCGACGGCGGCAGCGAATTGGGCTGGTTAGCTGCATTTCAGACTACGTTGCGGTGCGACCCTTCTGTCATTTAATTTTAACTCTCTGACAATGAATGCAGACAAGTCTTTGCTCCCGAACTCTCAGCCGATGAATGGCGGCCAGTTGTTGCAGTGAAAAGCACATCCAACATCTCAATCGAGTCGACTTGGTCCTATGACCGGCAATTTAACGGACGGTCCCTCCGGGCAATCATTGAAGAAGGCCGTATTCATCTCATTCCGGGAGATTTGTTGCATAGGCACGTTCTTCCCCTCTGAATCTGAAAACCCTGTTTTGAAACTCTATTTAGAAGTCTCTTTCGCTGGCTCTGGTCCAAGATAGTTCAGACTGGACTGGACGAGTTTGTTGACTACTTCAACAACAAGAAAACTCGAAAGCAACGCAATCGGATTCTGCCATCAGGTGTTGCGCCAAATGTTGTCTTTGACATGCCAGCCAACTACGGTCTCGAGAATCTAGCCATCCCGGTTACTCAGGCGGCTTTGGATGAGCTTCGCGGCCTCATTGACACACCAAGAGAAGATGCCTTCCGTTGGGTTTCTGATGGGTTTGATGAGGTTGCGACGGCAGTCTATATTAGGATTGGTTCACCTAAACTTGAGGCACTCTCTGGGTGGGCTATATTTAATGGCATGGCACCACTACTTCGTGGAGTAGTAGATCCAAGCCATTTATAGGCTAGACAATCATATCTAATTTACGCGTAGATGGGTGCATATATATCACGTGGGCGTGGTTAGATGTCCATCAATCGGGAATCAGAACCAAAAGTCAACCGCGACCATGCCGCCGACCGTACATGCCAGCCAACTACGGTCTCGAGAATCTAGCCATCCCGGTTACTCAGGCGGCTTTGGATGAGCTTCGCGGCCTCATTGACACACCAAGAGAAGATGCCTTCCGTTGGGTTTCTGATGGGTTTGATGAGGTTGCGACGGCAGTCTATATTAGGATTGGTTCACCTAAACTTGAGGCACTCTCTGGGTGGGTTATATTTAATGGCATGGCACCACTACTTCGTGGAGTAGTAGATCCAAGCCATTTATAGGCTAGACAATCATATCTAATTTACGCGTAGATGGGTGCATATATATCACGTGGGCGTGGTTAGATGTCCATCAATCGGGAATCAGAACCAAAAGTCAACCGCGACCATGCCGCCGACCGTACACCGGTCCGAAACACCGACAGACGTTTTCGGCTCAGTTCGGCCGACATCGGATTAAATTCAGTTGAATCGGTTCACACCGCAATTGCCTTTCCTCGGTTCTCCAGGGGAAATAAAATCCAGGGAAGAGGTAAGGAGGAGGATCATATATATTATATGATCAAGCTGAAACTTGGGGCTGATATGACATGCAAGGGCAATACTGAAGATGACCCGCGCGAAGACACGGTCCTTCTAGCTGTGCACGTCTTGTTGCAAACGCTGCACCAGTGTATTCAAGCTTTGAACTCCGCGCTCCGAATGAGCCCGCGGTGTGTCGTGGTCGGACTCCTCCATCGTCCGCGAAAAGACCTTTATCGAGATCCAACCACGAAAGCCCATGTCCTGGAGTAGCACTTTTGCAATGGCCTCAACCGGTATATACCCTCCCCGCGCTGCCTCACACGGGAAAACCGTGCGTTCCGTGACCACTGCATGTTCGGCTTCTGCGCTGCGTCGTAGTAGGGATGCGTTGACGAAAGCAGGGGGTCAAGGTGCTCGGCGTCGGTTAGTTGCACGTAGAAGAGCTTGGTGAGGAGGTTGGCTATCTCGGTCATGCGCGAGAGAGACGACTAGAGAGCCTCCTCAGCCCTGGGCTGGAGGCCACTCGAGAAAGTGGGATCGCCGTAAATATTGCGAGGTCAGTGTCAAATTTTGAACCGCGAGAAAGATCCCTGCAAACATGGTCACGGTATGTATCTATGACGGTCCCGAAGTTAGGAAGGTCGACTTTCGAGACGATGTCCCACACTTGTTCCCATCTAAATTCTTAGTTTTAATCCAGAGAGTGCGCCAAATGTATGAATGCGTTACCGGTCGAGATGTGCTCCCCATGACAATGCCTCGTATGCAGATCGTATAGGAGGTGTTTCGTTCAGTTCCAGCCCTGCCACTTCCTTTATCCGATATAATGTTGGTAATGTCGCCCGTTGTCCCTTCTACGTTCATCTAAAGATAACAATAAAGAAGATGCCGCATTTCTCAGGCGCCGACCCTACCTGGCTGGGAATCTGGATCAAATCGGTCCCGAGGATCTTGACGACTTTGAACCACAGTTTCAGCTTCACAATAAACTTGTCGCGCTTGGCCCCATCCAGAAGTCCTTCATAGTTCATGAAGGGCTGAAGAACAACCGCCGTGAGTCCGTTCTGTTCGCACAGATCCCTAGCATATTGCCGCGCTCGTAATATAGCCGTTTCATCTTTTCTCCTCAGAACCGGCCGGGGGTGTTATTCTTCGTCACGTAGACGAGGTCCTCCCAAAATATCTCAACGCCTTTATGACCAGCCCTGCCAGCTTCGCGGAGCTTCACGTCCAAATCATGAACCCACGCACGGCCTGGGTCAGTCACACCCAGCGTCATCGTTGCAACCGCCAGAGATATTGACTCGGAAAACGCTGCTGGGCGGTAGGTTGGGTTTGAGGATCAATAAACCGCGGGTGGCGATTGGGTGGCGAGGTGGCAAGAAGACGGTCAGAAAGCAAAAATGGTGGCATCATGACCTGAGAAAAATGTCGGAAATTTGTAATATTCGCTATAAGGGGCTATAAGGCCTTATAAGGCCGTACTTGAGAGGATTTGATCTTATAAGGCGGTCCAAGAGGACCGATAATGGCCAAGATTCCAGGATTTTATTACCCCATAATCGCTCTTCCCACCTCTGGTGTGGATGCCTTACAAGGCCCGGCAAGGCCCTCCAAGATTTGTGCCGGTTTTGTGAGGGGCGTCGGCATATTATGATGGCATCACAAGGCCGTGTAAGCCGATCGTCTTATAAGGGAAGGATCAAATTTCCGACATTTTTATTTAGCTCCCGAGATGAATGTTCAAAGTTTTGATACGTTCCCGGCTACGCGGCTCGAGCTTGGATGTTTACTCCCAACCTCTTGCGCCCCGCGGGTAGGATTTGCTTGCGCTGCATCTGTATCTATCAAGACTGACTCCCCTCAGGGCACTTTGAACACTTCCACATATCCCGCCATTTTCTGCGGCTCGACTCGGGTGTATTGTGTTCGGCTAGGTACACAATGCAGACGGGGCGACCCTCACCAAGGAACTTCTATTTTTCGCTCTGAAGAAGGTTATACAGATCCATCCTTCGCTGGCCGTGAGGCTCGAAGCGGAGGGCTCTTCCAGGCCCTTACTTGTGAAACTCAACTCGATTGAATTATCGCTCGTTGTGAAGTTCACCGATAACAACGACTTGGAGGCCGCTATGCAGCGTCAGCTCTCGACGCCGTTCGACACACGCGCGCAGCTCCCATTGTGGCGCGTCGAGGTCCTCAAAGACGGCACCGTCGTGTTCATCTTTCACCACGCCATTGGCGATGGGCTCAGCGGCGTCGCCTTCCACCAGTCCCTTCTGGCCGCACTGCAGGAACCCATCGCCGGGAATGATTCCCCTTTGGCTCTTGTACCCCGATCCCACACCCCCCTACGTCCTATCGAGGATGTTACCAGTCTCTGGCCATCCCTCCGCAAATTTTTCTCCGAGTTGTTCACCCTTTTCGCCCCCACGTCGTGGACCCCCGGATATTGGGCGTGGACCGCGAATCCAGCCCCTCGCACCACCGACCTTAGCACCCACGTCAAAATCATCACGTTCACCGCCCCTGAAATGACCGCGTTCGCGAAGGTGTGTCGCGCACACGGCGCCACCATAACCTCTGCGCTCTACGTCCTCGCAACCGCGACGGCCTCGCGCCTCGTCCCGCCCGGAAAACCTCAGTACAAGACCCTCTCCGCCGCTGTCGCCATCTCGCTACGCGACGTCGCCCGCGCACCCGCCGCGGTCATGTGCGACTACGCCAGCGCGCACCGCACCTTCCCGCCCGTGAACCCCGCGTTCTCGTGGCCCACCGCGGTCGCCTACGCCGCCGAGCTCCAGCGCCAGAAAATCACTACGCGCGAGGAGATCGGCATGCTCAGGTTCCTCTTCGGCAACATCACCGGGTTTCTGCGCGGGAAGCTCGGGGCCAAGCGCGGCGGGACGTTCGAGGTGTCGAATCTCGGGCGCGTGGTCATCGCTCTGGCTGGAGAGGCGGGGCCGTGGCGCATCGGGCGTATGGTGTTTGCGCAGTGTGACGTCGTCATCGGCGCGGCGCTCAAAGTGAGTGTGATTGGGGATCCGACTGGTGAGATGACTGTTGCGGTAACTTGGGGGGATGCTGCGATCGAACGGGCGCTTGTAGAGACCTTCACCTCGCAGTTCCAGGATGGACTCCGCGCACTTATCGTTTAGACTTGGCAAAAATAATGCAGCGGCGGTGATTGGCGGCGGCGCACCTCTGATGCGTCCAATCTTCACATCCCCTTTCATCACCTGCAGCGGCGCCGGGCGCTAACTTTAAGGCTAAGAGACTTGGAACTCTCCATTGTTGTAATTAAAATCTGGAGGGGCAGGATGCTGTATATAGAATAATCTTGGGCAGTGCGTATGATACGTATGACAAAGACCACAATGAAGCCTAAACGGTTTCCGGATCCATATTCTCTTGTGCCGTTTCGTCGCACGTACAAGTTTTATCCTTTGAAACTTAGCCCTTATATTGTTAAAATTGTAAAATAAGTGGCCTCCCCCTTGTTATATGAGATATGAACAGATTCTGGGTTCGGGCGGAAATCCCTCCGGCTAGGAGGACTTTGTGCTCCAGTATTTCATGGTGAATGCCCCGAAAATGAACCACAATTCAGGAATTCGTCTCGCAGGAAGCCTGGTGGTGGTGATATATGATTATAAGTAGAGTACGTCGTAGGCACTGACAGAGTTCAGTCTAAGCCGAGACTGGCTCGAACTGAACCACGTATCGGACTCATCAATCCAGATCAACATCTGTTCCCACGGTTCAACTTGACCAGATTGTCGCGACTTCCATGATTCTTTAATTTTCTTGAACGTCGTTAACGCGTATTGAACGGCGCCAATATGAATTAAACTTCTTTTTAAACCCTCCTCCTATCAGGTTCAATTTGCGCAGTATCTACTAGCTTGTTGCAACAGCGGAGATTGGCTTGAGTGAATATATCTTGACACGGCCAGTTCGAGACGTGCTAAAGAGCCGAGAGTACGAAATATGACATCCAATAGGAAAGAACCAAAGGACACAGCAAGACGACTCGAGAATTGGACCTCTCCTCTCAGGCGATCAAGCTCAATGGTTTCAACCCACCCTTTTTTTCCGAGTCTGAAGGCGGAGTAATAGGTAAACGACGCATCGACAGGTAAAAATAGATCCTCGATTCCTTGAGTCGATCGCGGCGAGGTATGGCATCAGGAATTGTGCATCGTGTAACCGCGAGACGGGACACAGTAAACCGTTTTCGGTAGATCCCGGCCGTTCGTTCGGCAATTCCGAATCGGTGCCGATGACCGCTGCCGTGAGCCTCCCCAAAAACCCAGCATGTGACTGCACAAGCATGCCACAACACTGGTGCTCTTTTCCTCTCCTTCCGTCAACGTACCCCTTCCCCTCCACAGGTGCAGGCCTCCACGGTCAAGTACGCGAAAGCCACTGCCTAAACACGGATCCACGCCGAGGATCAAGCAACCATGCGCGCCGCCGTCTCCCTTACCTGTCCACGCGTTCAAGTTGTCAAGAATCCGGCTCCGCGGGCGGCTCGTACATCTCCAGCCCTCATTTTGGCGGTGTGTTCTCTCAATCTGCAACGCCATTTTAGCCTTATAAGCATGGTTTACAGTGGTCTGTCAAAACAAAAAAAAAAAACGATATTTAACAATTGAACCAACTTGAAGTTGAAAGATGGTGAACGTCTCATCCTGGAGGTTAATGACTAAAAGTGGGCCCGGAGGTCATCATGGAGGATCCAGGTCTGCTCGGATGGCGTTACTATTTGTTGTAGCATCTGTTCATAAAGCTGTCAGTCCCGTCGCAACTCACAGCTTAGAAGCCCTTCAACACCACATTGAGAACGTGCATGAGACCAAATTCAAACCAGGGTATTGAAACGTATCTCATTTGATTTTTAAAATCTTCGCCCTCCGAGCGTCTCCGAGTCCGAGTCGAGACTTATTGTTTAACCCTACAAAGCACACTTTTGAGACTGTTGAATCAGCTTGTTTATGTGCTACTCCACGGAAATCACCCGCCGAAGCGTGTTGGCATAAGAGATCACAGCTTAAGTACTCAAACATGACCAGAATGCGACTTCTACCAGGGCATAATAAAAATAAAGCTGGCAAGGCCAACGAACGGCACGGCCCGCTACCTGGATGGGGCTTTTTTCAAATCCAAATGGTAATTTCAAGGACGGCCCAAAGCTCGCTCGGTCGATGCATGCAGCCTGTTTGAAGAGAGGCCAAGGATTTCAGTTGATTCAACTTAAGATCAATATTTCTCAAAATCCAGAAGGACGGCCCAACCCTCGCTCGATCGACGCATACGCGTTGACCAGCTCGTAATGAGCTGCATTAGATTCTTCAGCATCATCTACAAATGATGTATATGGGTATGAATTATTCGCTAAAGGCGGGAAACAAGGATAAATTATACGCATACCCGAGAACATCGGAGTTCAAAGATCGCCCCAAAACTCATTCAAAAAGCCGAATTTGGTGGGGGAACTTGGAAGTATACATATGGGAGTTCCTTTGAGCCAAAAAAATACTTGCGAGGTCACCGCGCGCGAAAGAGTGTTAGCCTGATCTGTCGATATAATAATGAAGCCTAGTCGGTTTCCGATCTGTACTCTCCTGTGTCATTTCTTCGCATGTACATGTACGTACACGTTCAATCCTTTGAAATACTTTAGCCCTTGTTCTTTTTAAATTGTAAAAACAGCGACCTTACCCTGCTAACCTATGAGATATGAACATACTCGGGGTTCGGGACGGAACCCCTCGGTCTAGGAGGACTTCATGCTCCAGCCTCATATGGTGAACCCTGAAGATGAACCACAATTCAGAAAGTCGTCTCGCAGGAAACCTGGTGGTAGGTATATGGTGATAAGCAGAATATGTCTTGGGCACTGGCAGGGTTCAATCCAAATCGAGATCGACTCGAACTGAACCACTCATCACTCCAAATCAACTTACGTTCCCACGGTTCAACTTGACCAGATATTAGCGCGACTTCCATGATTCTTTAATTTATTGAACACAGGTAGCTCGTGGCTAAACCATACCACCCGTTTGAGCGGTGGAACACCACCCGAACCGGGCTCACCAGGTTTTCACCCATCAAACGGGTGAATGAGGAAGTTGGTCCGGGGGTGAACGGTGATAAAAACCCGGTCTGGGTCTTACGATGGTTCTCTCCCACCGGACGACTTCACCACGAGCACATACTTCTAACCAGAATTGATTCCCCCCCGCAGCCACGCAAGTTCTTCGCTGGCTTCCCGTGCATCGTGGCCGGGGCCAAATTCAACCACATTCGGCAATTTCCGATCACTTGAATGAGTCAAGGCCTTGACTCAGCCCAAACTGGCGGCGCGCTTCGCGCCCTCCAGCCTCTTAAAATTAACTTAAAGCCACTATGCTTTCATCAGTTCGAGCATTCACCTCCATTCTAACACCACTACCATGAGCTTCTGCAAAGACTGTGTTCAAGGTGGGCGGACATATCCGTCTTCCTCTGTCTTTCGTGCTAACCAGGTCGACAGGAGTCACCTACGAGGGAGCCCCCGAAGGTATACTGCGTTGAAAACGGCTAAACGAGTGCTAATCGGATTGCAGGCAAGATCGAGACCATAGGCGGCGTCGAGTGCTATGTTGCGACACCCACCGTCGACTATCCCAAAGACAAAGTCATCTTGTTCCTCACGGACGTTTATGGTATCCCTCTGCCTAACAGCCGAGTGCGCAGCATTGCATTCTTTTAGCTCTTGAACGGTAGACCAACTGACGCGTGACAGCTCTTGGCCGACGACTTTGCGCGGAACGGGTTGAAGGTCTGTTCTACGATGCGGCCAATTGAAGCAAAATTAACTGAATCCTATAGGTCGTCATGCCCGACTATCTTCACGGCGATCCGGTACCCTTATCTGTGCTGAAGAACCTAGTGAGTACCCGCGCATCTTACACGCAGCGCAATTGAATAACGCCCGAACGCAGGAACAAGTCGACCTTGGCGCGTGGATAGAGACGCACCACGCCTCTGACACGCGCCCCCTCCTCGACAACGTCATCGCCGCGCTCAAAGCTGATTTCGGCGTGACCACCTTCGGCGCGGTTGGGTACTGCTTTGGCGGCCGCTATGTCTTCGACCTTGCGTTCGACAATGTCATCGTAGCCGGCGCGACTGCGCACCCGTCCCTCCTGAAAATCCCCGACGACCTCGAGGTGCGTCCTCCATATTTTCTTTATTTTCTTTTAGCTCATGGATCGCAGAAATACGTCGCGACCTCGAGCGCGCCGCTCCTGATCAACAGCTGCGAGCTCGATGACCAGTTCACGGTCGATGCGGCCGTCAGGGCGGACGAAGTCTTTGCGGGATTCTCGCCGGGGTACAAGCGCGAGCACTGGGAGGGCTGCGCGCACGGTTTTGCAACCCGCGGCGATCCCAGCGTCCCCAAAGTCAAGGCGGGCAAGGAAGGCGCTTTCAAGGCGACTGTTGAATGGTTCCTCAAGTATATGTAAATGGTTGCGCTGTGGCATTGAACAGCCTTGCGGACCCAACATCTCACAAGACACTTTCTGTTTAGCACAACAGACGAAATGTAACATGAAATGATTTGAACCTAGGTTGTAACGGATCGATTGCGACTCACATTGAATCGCGGCATCTCAAGATACATGTAAAGCATCTCTATTTGCCGACTTCCACTGTTGTAGCGTCTGTTTATGAGAGACTATTAAGCCGTGACCCGTCTAGAGCAAATCCATTACGATTCCGTATCGGCGGCTCTGGAGTTTCGAGCTCGGTAGGTATCTGGTCATATTGCCCTATTCTTACTGTTTTCAGTGGTATAAACCTTGCGGACTCCATTGAGGTGATTCGCACTCATCTCCATTGTCAGACATGACCCTTTGTAATTTATTACCAGTGTCCTAAAAGAAAGAACTGTCCACTTGAAACTCGAATGTATGTGCCCAAACGACATCGCCCCATTCATTTCACCACTCTTTTAAGTAACTGTCGATGCATATCGATGAATGCTGCGGACCGCTGCCCTCTGATGTTTACGGTGCCGAAAAGCGTGGTGGGAATGCTCTGATGAATTCGATCCACGGTTGAGTCGTACCTCGGTGGGCCGGTACTCGGACGCTGATAGAGCCAATTGCATTTCGCCAACAGCACATCCTGGCGACCGAAATGCACTTGCCTGCTCAAGTTGCTATCATCGATGTGGTTTTCCGCTAAATACATGACAGCGGAGCGCCGGCCAGTGGGACATAGCAGACGTGGTACGAATCATCATTATTCCAGGGGTAGTAAAGGGACGGACGCGCCAACGACGATAATCGCCGCAATTAAATTGTAGCTCTTGTCAGTCCATGTCAAAAGACTGGATAATGATGATTTGAACGTTCCGTCCGTCCCGCGATTCGAATCAAAGCTTAAAGTAGCTCTAGTAAAAAAGCAAGCTCTTCCAACCATACCGATATTGCGTCGCGGCTCAATAATCCCTCTCAATCCGAACATTTCAATTCACCATTTAAGAATTTATTCAACTCCATCTGCATCGGGAATCTCAGTTGAACTTTTTTTCAACCAAGATCACGTGCCCAGTTGAACTTTAATTGAAATGTCAAACTTCGGCCAGCACTAATCTCAAATGGGTTTCTGAAGCATATAAATGAGAGGAATCCACCTTCAAACTCTCAGCAGTCTCGAATCCCCTCAAACGACCCTTGCGCGCGTCCAAATCCATATCATGCGTTTCACTACCTGCGTCGCTACGGCACTCTCTCTTATCCTCTCGCTTTCTTCCCCCGTTCTTGGGGAGCCGGATATCGTATCTCAAAGCATACAAGTCCCACCGTCGACGACCATATCTTTTGTAGGTACCTTAAGCTTGAGTACGGCGGTGCTCGCGGTCATTGATTCATTTTGCCAGCATCCAATACCATCATGCCCGCCCATTTGCCGCCCAATCCCAGCAGAACGTTCCTGCATCAAGGGCCGCTGCCTCGAAGCGCGGGTTGTTTGCGTTTTTGAGGACATTGCTTGCCCCCAGGTTGTAGGCTAAAAGGAGAAGCAGCCACAGGACAAACAGATGATATCTTGATGATCGAGACAATAATTAGGCTCTGAACTAAGAACTGGTTTGTCTTCTGGAGGATTGAGATGTGGAATTTTTAATTACGAACTTGGAGCCGTAAGAGTTAAGGGCCTCAGGCCACTTTCCGCTGGCGATCTTCCTTTCCTTTTCAAGTGTATGGAGGAAGATTCGTCGGCCATACATATATTATTTGTTGACATACACTAGCGGAAAAGATAGTCACAGACTAAATGCCGAATTGAATTATCTGCAGGAGCGCAAGGCCACCATAAGGCTACCGGCCGGGTCAAGGCCGGGTGGTCGAAGCCGGCGGTGGAGATCCCGTCTTACTGGTCTGCCGACAGTCACTCGGAGAGCCACCGACAGGCTGCGTTTCCATTGCTGATTTTCAGATTACAGTTTCCTGGCTCAAACGATTCACGGTGAATCTTGCCGTCGGCGGACAAGTTGTCACTTGTCTGCGCTAAATTTGCAGTAAATTTTCCAAGGCGGTTCGACAAACATCCTAGGAAGACTCTATCGCCCCTGATGTGTGATACATATTAACTTGAGGATACTTGGAGGACAAGTAGCAACTGTTTCGCCTTGGTTTAAATTGTTGCGACACGTAATGGTACACGCTACTGGCAGCTGTCACATGGTCGCGACACGGGTCAAAGTTCAAGTTGTCGATCCTTTCTCTGTTTCTCCCTCCCCAAAACCTCCGCTGGTTCAGCGAAATGTACTCCATCCTTTGCACAAGTGACAAAAAATCCAGCATGGAACCCAGCTGCTCACATCAGTGCTTAAGCTTGTTTACGATTGATTGACGCCTGGACCAAGGGGGTCCAAAGATAAGAAAAATTGATATCACCTACAAATTTTTTTTTTGAGAGGGTCGGCGACACCCTCCCCCCCCTCACAGCCACCTGATGCCATCAAATTCCCTTTTTGGGAGACGGCATTTTCGCACATTTCCGCGCCGGGAGGTGCTACATGAGAGTGGTAGAGTGGTTAATCACCAGAATATTTACAGAGTCTCATAAACAGCTGGCTCATCATATTGTATGTGAAGGAACAGTTTTGTAAACATTTTTGACTTAGAATAAGTCTGCCGTAGTAAGTAATACATACATAGCTAACAATCCAACCAAACTTTACATGCTGTTGGAAGTTTCATTAGGGGTGGGCCGAAAATGCATACAGAAATAAAACTGTTTGAATATGTGGACATTGGTACAGGATGTTCCCAAGGTCTTAGAATATGAGTTGACAGGGCGGCAAGCAAATTAAAATCATTTGAGGTACTGTAGAATCATTGATAATCACAGATCGGCACTTTCGGAAACAACGGCAGAGACACAAGGGCCGTTTCGGCATCTAATCGGCAGAGCGGGGCAGTTGATAAATATGTCATAATAATGATGGCCATATGCCGGCGACTGGCACAACACACAACCTAGGCAGTGTTGACTCATATTTTGCTAGACAATTGCTAGGGTACGTCCTGAGAGGTATCCCAGATGAGTCCCAGAGGACCAGGACGTACGTGGGTTGATATCTGGACCGAAAAAATTTTACATACAATTTTTTTTTTTGGCGGTCAGCCAGACACCCTCCCCCCCTACCCCATATGGTAATCTCTTATCTTCGGACCCCCTTGGCCTGGACCAAAACGGCCAACAGTTGGTTTTCGCCGTGAAACCGCGACCAAGAGGACATGCCGCATTCAAGCAGATCGTCAGTGGGCTTACCGGGACCGACCCAGGGGACACAATACTACCCGACGTCTGATCCACCGAGACCAGGTCGTTCGGGTCCTACACATGGAGCGAACCCCGTCCAGGGGCTTCCCCAACCGTGGAGTGTACCTTTGCCTCAGCGTGTTCCAGTTGCGGACTCCCTTCCCCAGCCGTGGAGTGTACCAGCACCTCCGGTCCCACCGACACATTGGTACGGCCAGGCTCCAAACCCGTACCCTTTCTCAGCCCCGGAGCCACGATTTGTGGCCGTCAACCCCTTCGGCGCACCTACGCGTCGGTGGGGCCGACCGGTTCGTCCCGCTCAGTCAGCGCAAGCAGCGGGCGACACCCTCAACGAGCTAGTTTCAAGCCTTCCTCCCGGCGCATTCCGTCTTCCCTATTCCGGTGCAGTTAACTGTCAGCAGGAAGCCCCGCCTCCAATCCAAATCTATTCTACACCGGGCGTTTCTCCAGTTGTTTACGCCCAACCTCCCGAACCGGTTGTCGTGTTTGCATCTACACGGAGTCGGTCCAACTCTCGAAGTTATCGAGGAAGATCTCCCCCTCGAAGGGCAAGTCCAACGACTGTCAACCACCGTGCAGAGGTTCGGGTATCACGCTCCCATTCACATTCTCCACGGCGGGGACACGAGGATGGCCGACAACACCCCATCTTGGAACAGAATCCGGAGGTGCGACCCAGACCTGAGCAAGAACCTGCCGCTCCCTCCGTCCATGCGCACAGTCGATCTCCCTCCACGCCCTCCGCCCAGTGGCTCTCCAGCCACTTTTCCTCCATCCACCACTCGCCCTCTCGCATCCCAGAGGTTCTCGGTGCCCGCGGTAGCAGGGATAGTTATTCTCCTGTACCCGAAGTCCAGGATGCGCTGCGTTCTAGATGGCCCGTTCCCCATTCTCGCAGGTCTATATCCCCTCCGCGCGTGGTTTCGGCCGCGCGCCAGTCTCGTTCTAGGTCGCGTAGTCGTTCCCCTAGGCACCGACTATCTAGGTCGCGTAGCCGTTCTCCGCCTCGGTCACGTAGTCACTCTCCGATCCACCTGGAAACGCACGCAGGGCCTAGGTCGCGTAGCCGTTCCCCAGGTCATCGCCGCCGTCCCTATTCTCCAAGTCGCTCTCGTTCACACAGTCGGTCTCCCTCACGTCTTCAACGCCGCAATACTCCTCCTGTCATCCCTCCCTGGCCGACCGGCTCCCGGTGGTACCGCCCCCATCCGCCGGATTTAATCCAACCAACCGTGATAGTCAGGCCTGGCTCCATATATAATGAAAAGTCTGACTCCGTAATCGCTCATATGGCCCCGTTCTCCTTACCACTCCCTGCTACGTCAAATTACAAATCTGAAAGCACCCTTCTTGACACCCTACAAAACACCATGCTTTTCGCTTTTGGCTTCCTCATCGACTCCGTCCCCCGACAGCTTTATCTGCACTTCCTCCTCCGCATCCCGTCCCTCTACTTCTCGCGCGTAACCCGCATATTCGAGGATGCGGAGCTCAGCTTGCCCGATATCAAGCGCATGGCGCGCGCCAAGGCAGAACAGTGGAATCAGGAGGAATTTCAGAACCCTCGATGGCCGTCCACGTTCCTCCAGCAACCCGCGCCGATGCCGCTGCCTCGCAGTCTCCTTATTTTCCGAGCGTCCTGGGAAAGCTTTATTAACTCGTTGATGCAAGAATGGCAGACCCTGAATATCATCTCTGTGCTGTTGATGTCGTGAGTCCCGTCGATTTGACCTGTTCCTCTGGTCCTTACTGCTGCACAGCGCCATCCTCACAATGCTTCAAATTGATTCCGCATCCAACCCTATAACGCGCACATCGGCGTTGTTCTCGCTCATATGCGCGCTGATGAGTCTTCTGTACGGGTGCATGTACATTATCAGATTCGGGACCATGCGAAAGATGCATAAAGCAAGCAGTTTTGCGAATGTACGCCCAGGCCTTTCCGAGTATCCGTAGCTAAGTTACATGCAGGAAGCCCAAAAAGGGACGACAAGTATCTGGTGGAATATCTGGGTGCTGCTCGCCATGGTGTGCTGATCTTACCCTCTTAGTATCCAAGAGTGCTGCTGACTCGTCCTTAGCCGGCAGTTTGGTTATCTTGGTAAGGATGCGGTGTTTCCTCTCGTCCATTGTGCTAATTGCTCACAGGTCGATCATCACGTTCTTCGTTTGCATCATGTCTTTCATATGGTTGACCGGGTCCACGCAGGACTCTGTCGACATTGTAGTATCTCCCCGCGCAGTCCTCGGCCTCCGCATCGGTCTGACCGTCGTCTTCGCCCTGGGACTGATCTACTTTGTCCTCATCGTGCGGACCTTCCATCGGTATGGCGACCCGCTGGACCGGGAGTGGACGCGCACGGTGAACGAGTGGGCCAAGGAGGTCTACTTCCCGCAGCAGCCACCGGAAGGATTTCCGTATCCCACACGGGCCCTCACACCGTCTTCGAAGGGCCCCGGGAGACGTAGCATGACTCCCCAATTCACCCGATTCGGGAACACCTCGGGCACAGTCCCGGTACAGGTCCCGCTGCCGTTCATGGCAGGGGACGGCTTCACTAAACTCCATTCCTCCGTCCCTCTCACGACGCATCCGTCCGCCTTTTTCCAGTCCCCCAGCCCCGCGCTGGGTCCCTCTGTCGAGCACTTCAAGATCATGCAGTTGGGGTATCATAACGTCGAAGCCCGCAAGTACGGATACGCGAACCCAATGTGGGCCAACGTGGTCAAGGCAGAGGATTGGAGTCGTTTCATGCTGGTAAGCTACATGCTATGCTGACCCTCATGATCCTTGCGCTGACTGGGACCTTTTCGTAGGATATTTCGAGTGCGTGGCATGGGCGGCTCGCGCTCACACGGGCAGAGGCGGCGGCGGGCGATACCGATCTTCCGGCGTACACCTTACTCCCGCCAGCGCGACCCGACACCCCTTTGCCGGGCCCGCGGGACCTGCAAAGCGAATCCCCTGAATCCGTCGGCAGTGCTGCACGACGCCGCTCAATAAGCTCGTCGGAGTCCTCTTACGGCCGTGTCAAGCCCTCGAAATATGCAGATGCTGCATTCTCGACATTGGATGCCTCAGCCCCGGGAAACTCAAGTGCGGCCCGGGGGACTCCGTCTCCTATCCTCCAAAGTCGAGCACCCTCGCACGTCGGATCCTCCTCCGCCGATGGCGCGGGCGATTCCAGTGCTTCGCAGCATATGCATATGCACCCCGCAGAGAGTCCCGCGCAAACCGTTCGCGAGTTCATCGACTTGTGGAACACGCGGTATTTCCATCCCAGGAATCTGGAAGCGTCTTTGGTGCCGTTGGATGATTCCTCGACTCCTGAATTCACGGTCCACTTGGGTTTGCGTTCGCCCCTCGTGCATCCCAGCGGGAACGGCGCACATTCAGTTCTTGCGGCGCTGGAGACCGCTGGCTCAGGTGCAGAAGATACTTCGAGTCAACCTGGTCCGGCGGGATCTTTCGCGACGGCCCAGGATTCTCCGCCTTCTGTTGTGTCGATCCCGCATACACAGCTGTCCCCGCAGAACTTGGAATTGGACGGGTTTGATGCCCGTCAGATTTCGACGGGCAGATTACTGAATCCCGGCTCGTAGGCAGCTCTTCGGATTTCAATGGTCTGGGGATCCAGATTCCAAGGGCATTCCATGGGCAGCTAGCTTGTGCTTGCATCATATTAGGAAAATGGTGCATAGTTGTTGACGGCGACTCCTCTATGTCCACTATGTGCCTCCTGGCCTTTCTATTCGCCATTGAGTTACCCTCCTAATAGTCTACCTATATCTGCAGTAGCTAGGAACAACGGTTAACTCTGCGTGAACAGCTCTCCACACTAGCTTTCTCTCGCAGCCTTGTTATGGATCCGACGGCGGATCAACGGGATATTTCATCGCCGCTCGCCCGCCTGCTAGTGCCGCGCTCCACACCGTCGTTCAATGCCTTCTCGAGGCAGACGGACAGATCCGCCTTGTTGCGCAATCGCAGATTTATTGTCCTCGGTGCTGCTGCACTCTCCATTGCCCTCTTTTTGGTCCTGCGTGACTTGTCCACATTCTCTGGACAACCAGAAACAGAGGGCTGGCGGCTGGCCTCGCCCCCCTCTATCGACTCGTTTGAGCCACCGACTGTAACGACCACGGCCACAGTCATCACGAAACTAGCCCCACCCACACCAATAGAGTCGGTCTATACGGAGGTGGCGCCGCGGATTGAGCCCGTCGCGTTTGTGCTGATTGCCTGGTCGGAAGATGCTGCCGCCGAAGCAGCTCTGCTAATAAAAGTACGCTTTTGACGTCTTCCATACAAGTTTCTACTAATGAACGATACAGTCCGTCCTAGTCTACAATACCAGCCCATCCGAGTTCCATATTCTCTGCGATGATCGCGCCGAGCAGTACATACGCGCCCGTCTCGCGCTCGTCAAGCGGCCACTTCACCACCTCGCTGTCAGATTTTATCAGTTGTCGTGGCAGAGCATGCTGGACCGCATCGACCGCGAGGGCTCTATCATTTCCGACCATTCCGCTGGCGTCCGTGCGTTTTTGAACTTGCATCTTCTTCTGTTTGCTCAACGGTGATCTAGCCGGTCTAATGAAGCTGTTTATCCACGAAATTCTCCCGCCGTCCGTGAAAAAAGTGATATTCGTTGACACGGACACGCTCCTAATCGCAGACCCGACGTTGCTGTGGAAGACTTTCGACACGTTGAAGCCGTCTACAGCCTTTGTGATGGGGAGGTGAGCTCTTGTCCAATGTCTTGCCCTCGTCTTGAACATCCATACAGCCATCCCGACCAGGACGCCGAGGAATGGCATTATGCCTCGCGCATCTGTAGCTGCGTGATGCTCTTGAACCTCCAGAAACTTCGTGAGTTGCGCTTGATGGACTCGTCCATTTACCGCAACGACACGACCGGATTATATCCCCCACCGCTCGCGCCGTCCGCTTTCCGCGCGATGTACGGCATGCCTACAGGCGAACACGGTCGCTATGATAATGTGCACCTAGGTGATCAGGGTTACTGGTGGGCCATTGTGGAACACAATCTCGACATGTTCGAACCCCTCAGCTATGACTTTGAGGTGTCCAGCTGCCTCGTAAATACATATTTAACGGGATTGGGCGACGACACCGTCGCCGAGGAGGTAGAACTGTCACAACAGCAACATACCAAGGGTACGCCACAGGAGGTTTGTTCTTGACGCTTCGTAAACCTTGCCCGGTTTTGACGCATCCGTCCGCAGGGCATTGTGATCCTTCCCAAGTTGTTGCATTTGTCAGTGTTGAATCTGATTTCCGGGCCCGTCTCACGATCCGGTATTACAGTAACTGTTTGCATGGAACACTGCGCTACATGGAATGGGAAGGCTGGGCCGACCCCACTAACCCGCTTACGATGAGATGGGGCCCTGCGGTGACATACCACGGCGGCTACCAATGGATATGGCTCAACAAAGGCACAGAAAACTTGACTGACATAACCACCACACCCGTCATTTTTGCCGACGAGGACTTTGCTAGAGAACACCATATCACCTAGATCTAAATTCATGTTTATACTTTACATATTTACAGACCCGCCGGTCTAGCATAGACTATGTTTCCTCCAACCCCGGCCCTGTCCCTGATTAGAACTATAATTAAACTCCACCAGCTCACCAGATTCGCAGCTCACTCGGAAAGATACGCATTGAATTAAACAAACATATGGATTGTCTATCCTTCTACTACTTACTACATGAATTTGAATTTGAGGTTCAGTGATACGGGCAATTAGCTCATGCCTTCCCGTCCCCGACGCCGACGCCCTGCGCACCCACGCACACCCGCCCATCGCCGTTCCCTGCCTGAAATGCAAGGGCGGGTGTGCACACCCCCTCCGCGCCGCCCATCGCACTCACGGGCGCCCTCCGGGAGATACACACGCGATATACGACTCGTGCCCCGATGCCGCCTCCACAGGGTATATACACCGCCACCCGACTCGTAGCCATGCGTACAGATAATGCCAGGTTCCAAGTGAATCGTGATGAGCAATTATCGCACGTTCACCATGGTACATATGCCGGAGCGTCGTGGTGAACTTTGAGGGAGATTTCATGGACCGTACTTTATTTACGACGATCCCGTTAGTCGTCGCGGTCAACGACAAGACTTGGACAGGACCGAGGTTCGAGGGAGCGTTGGTGGGTAAAGGGGCTCGGTTACGGTGTTTGTGGGTGCCCAAAAGAATTACAAAAAATACGCCCAAAAAGGAAAGAGGAAAGAAGAAGAAAACGAGAAATTCAGGGAGATTCAGCCCTGATGCTTGCATAGTCTCCGAAACTTCTCCATCCTCATGTAGAACAATTGGAGTGCATTGATTCAAAGAAAGTTGGTGGCTGGGTGGCCCGGTGTAGATAAAAAAATGTGTCAAGAACGAGAGATAGAAAACTCACTGCAGTGATTCAGCCCTCCAACTCCCGTGGTTTCCGATCTACTTACAACTCATCCTGGAACTGCCAACACAGGACAGTCCATTGAGAAAGAGTATTAATTGCAGGGAAGAAATCTTCAGAGAGAGTGGTTAGACTTGATGAGAAATGTTGTTTCCAATTTGAACTCGCTCAGAATCTGTTCAGAGTCATCCCGAACCTATGAAATGGCACCAAAAAATATTTGGATCGCAATGACAACGACTGGCTGCAGAATGGGTAAAATCCCTTATTACATGATTATTGCGAGATTTAGGGACAATAAAAATCACTTGGGCAGTCTATAGGTACCACAGGATCACAGAATTATTTTAGCAACTTATGAAGGGTTAGTATGTGCAGTATTGAGTACTCAGGGAATAAAATGAACGACGAGTGCGTGTCGGAACTCTCCGTTCTCACGTCTGGCACGTGAATATTTCCTTATCTGCTTGCAATTTAACCACATCTGGCTTCACCCTTTTAAGGGTGAAACCGTTTTGGGTTTCACCCTTTTAAGGAAATTTGATGCCACAAACACCAGAACCGCGCCGGTAAAGGAATCCATTGTGTCGGTTGTCGACGCCCCTAGAAATAAACAAGCCACGCCTACGCTTCTGGGCCGATATGGAAGTTGTTGGGGCCAACGCAAAATAACACCGGTTTACAATAGGAGCAATTCGCATTACACTGGTTCGAGGAAGCACATGCGTTGGTATGTTTATCGAACTCGCCCGATCGTCAAAATCAGACCTCTCTCCATTGACTGGCCGAGATGGGAGCAGTGACTTTTGAAGATGTTAGTAAATCCAGTAAGATTGCGAGCAGAAAACTCACACGAAAGCACGACGTCGGTCCTGTAGGCGACCATTACCCAACCTTCTTCCCTCATTCGCGCCACGCGAGCCTTGCTCAGTCTCCACCGGATGATGGGGACAGCGACCGCCTCCTGAGAGGTTAAGATACAAAGCGCTCCGCGCTGCGGGGACTGAGCGCCATTCAGAATCGACGGGAGCTTTGCGAGCAGTTCGTCTGCGGAGAGGCTGGACGGCTTGTACAGCAGAGACAGACGACGGGATCTTCTACAGGCATCGGGTTCACCATCGTACCCATCATG